>JAOWBC010001868.1:15249454-15267772 GCA_028566105.1 Hypoplectrus providencianus | reverse complement strand
CCATACAGAAGTGCCCGGACCGGGATTCGAACTCGCGACCCTCTGCACCAAGCACTCTTGCTGTAAGGCATGAGTGCCAACCACTGCGCCACCGTGGGACCCCCAGCAAAAAAATTGAGTAGTCAATTTTCAGTTTTTATACTCAAATTTTTTATTTTTTGTATTAATTTTGTATACTCCTCATCTTTGTATTATACAGGTCATTCATACAGTTTATGATATAGTAAATAGTAATTACACACAAGAGGCATAACAAGCATCCACCTGTCAGCCTCACAGACATGCATCATGCGCGCACACAAACACACACTCTCTCATACACGCACGCACGCACACACATACAAACAGGGACACATATCCCTTACACTTTTTGAACAAAAAAGGATAAAAATGTAAAACGTTTTTTTAAACCACAATAGCCCCAATTTTTCATCTCCATCATCACCAGATTCACATCATCTCAACTCTTATTTTGAAAATGAATATGACAATACTTAATGTTTTAACAGAATAAAAAACAAATAAAGAAACATTAAAAAAACAAAATGCAGGAAGGCAACTAAAGAAGAGGGCAAAGCGATAATGAGTAGGTTAGTTCAGATCCCAGTCTTCAACTTTTCATGGAAACAGAAGCACATATGAGCTGCAATGCAGAAGGAAGAACCACTGACCCTCATCTGGACAGTTTACTTCGACTTACAGACAACTGCAGTCGAACTCTACTTTTTGAAGCTTTAAAAGAATCCAATGTGCTACAGGGTTTAGAGGTTTTGTGTAATCTGTACCTCTGTTCAGTCAGGAAACTAGTTCTCAGTCAGGTGTGCGTCCATATGAGCCAGTATGTGTCACAGGGAGGGTGCAGGTTTGAGGAAGGCAACACAAACTAGTGAAAAAGGGCACTCTGCAAGGTTTATGGCACAAACAACAGCACTGAGAGAAGCAGTGGGGCCAAAGCTGAGCCAACATGTTGAGGACACTTCATCAAAATATTCTCCCTTCTCCACTATGAGCATCACTGGACAACGAGTGGACCAAAGCTTGGTTCACATGACTTGTCACATGATCACATTCACCCAAAACAGGTAAACTGCTGGAAGCTTGTGATGAGTGAATTACAATACATAAAGAAAAGAGGTCTGGCATAAGTTCACTTTCATCCAAGGTTCATATAATCATCTCATGAAGCCCAGAAACTCACAAAGAAAGTGTTCTTTATACTTTAAGTGAAGCTGGAGTTTTATGCCCTGAAAGAAGGTGAATTTGTGCCAGAAATCAAGCATACTATGCAGGAGTTGTTGCCTACTGTTTTGTAAACACAACAATTAAACTCCACCCCTCCTTCCTGGCGAAGAGAAAAACCCAGATTCACTCTAATTTTGGAACTAGCTTTGTCTGTTTTCGACCTGCTATATTGGCATATTTCCTGCGCTGTTTCCAAATTCTTTTGTAGCTTCCTTACCAAAGATAGACACCGAGAAACATTACAAAATAAAAATAAAAATAAAACAAGCAGAAAGTGTCTTTGCAGATAGAAATGCCACCAAACCCTTGAACTGACGATTGAGAGAGATTATTTTTGATTCTCTACATTGTTTTACATTAATCCTGCATAGTATACCGTTAAATCAGAACCAACACTTTCAAGCAGCACAATTCAGAGTACATGTAGTGCCCACACCCTGTCTTATTCATGAAAAAGGAAACCTTGCGCTTGATAATCCTGTCTGCCCCTGGTTGGAAATGAAGCCAGTTGAGAGTGACAGTGATATGTTTGCACAGACATCGAGGAGAATCTGCAGACTTACTTGTGTATTCATGAGAAGGAGGAATATGAGGAGAGCTCTTTCTGAATGCAAAACATAATGATTAGATCTGGTAAAGTCTGTGTGTGATGGAGCCACATAAAACACTGGGCGTCAGTAACTGCAGTAGTCGTTAGTCGTTGCTTTGTTTTTTTTTGCATTGGAGCGCAAACTGACTCTCATTAGTCCATACACACATGCAAATACACATTCAAACTCTGGATTCGCTCCCCTAGCTGAGATTTCCCAAAAACATAACCTCTCTCACACACATATACACACACACACACACTCCCTCTCTCTCTCTCTGTCACGCAAACAAAAAAAAAGTCTTCATCATTCTTGGCCATCCTCTGTGCGCCACTTCAGGAAGTCCTCCTTCCGGGCATCTGGTTTGATCTGGTTTCGCATGCCACCGAGCAGATTGGAGGTGGCTTCAGAGGCCACTATTAAAGGTCGGACCACGGTTGGTGGGATCTGCCGCAGGACGCCGCCCACAGCGCCGGGCAGACCCTTCTGTTCGTGTCCACGGGATGCTACATCGCACAAGGTCTGAGCCGTGTCAATCACACCCTGCAGGGCAGAGAGACAGATTGTATTAGTCAAAGTAAGGAAGATCCATGCATAGATTGATAACCTGGTTGGATGTAGCCAAGATTTTTTTAGGTGCATGTAACCAAATTAAGACTGAGAGTTGAAAGAACAAGTATAGGGCAGAGAAGCTGAAAGATGCATGCATTTGAGTCTTGGGTAAATTTGGGGACGCACCTCTCTGACGGTGTCGTAGGCCTTGGCTACACCTTCTCGGAGGTCTGCGGGCTGAGCAGCTCTGCGGGGCCGGCTTGTGGGTGCCCGGCCCTCGGTGATGGCGAAGCGGTTAAGGGGGGGAGTTGGAGACAGGATGTCGTACACAGTCTCTGCTGTAGCCTGTAAGAGGAGCAGACAGAATACGATACTGGAGGCACTGCTGATCCTAAAACCCTTAAAAACACTTCACATTGTTTGCTTTTTTTATTTCACGGCTGTGGCCTGAACTGAAACTTGTCTCAGACTGAGTACCTGTATGGCCTGCACCAGCCTGTTGCTAAGTTCAAGAGCAGCTGATGCTGTGGAGGTGCCAAAGGATGCTGCCCCCCTCTGGAGACCTCGAATAATGCGTCCATCCTTCCTGTACTGCTCAATAGGCAGCCAGAACAGATCCCTCACTCCGTGGACTGCAGAAAAACAAAGGGATGTAAAGAGGAAATGAACAAAGAGATAAAACAGGATGAAATATATAAGATGACACTCTGTATAGAAGTATGTTTGGAGCAGCATCAACTCACACAGCTGGACAACAGAGTGCATGGGGCCAACACCACCCAGAATGCCCGGCAGCTGATTTTTCCTGATGTCCGTCAGCCACTCTGTGACGGCGTACTGGATCACTTTGTCCACACCGAGGAGACTAGAGAGTCATGCATAAGAATGACTGAGAAAAGCATGGTGGTGCCTGATGATATGTATCTAAATGTACCTCAAGGAACCCATGAGATGTTTTCAGTGAAAGTGTTTATTTCTACCCGTGTCTGCAGCAAAGCCTCTTCAGCTTCAACTCAGAGCAGTTTAACTGGGCCAGACCGATCAGGATCCCTGCAAACGTCCCCTTTGAAACAAAGAGCAGAACAGATGGTGTGTCAGTGTGCAGAACATTATTTCCTGAACAACAATACAAAAAATGTTTTATTCTTTCTTTTTCTTCAAACCTCTGAACCAATTAGGTGTTTAACATGTTTTCTTTAAAAAGTGTTAAAATTGAAAAAACAAACAAACATCTAATTCCTTCCAAATCGATCATTTATCAGATGGAAACCGTAAAAACAGAAATATCATCGCATTTTCACTTTTTCAAATCATTACTAAGGCAAAAATTTATGCTTAAAATAGTGATTCAATTCAATAGTGATTTCAAAGTACAGTCAAAGTCAGCAGGTTGCATTAATCAGGCCCTGCATTAATGAGGAAAATTTCTTAAATCTGCAGGCTGTTTACACCAAGCAGAGAGGAGAGGAGAAAGAATGCAATTTGGTTAAATATGTTTAGCCTGTGGAGTACAAACATTTCATGGAAAAAAAATCAAATCTTCTTGGTCATGCTGAGGGACAGGTGCTGTTAGTGACCCCTCACCTGTTCAATGACAACATGTTTGCCATGATAGTCCAGCCAGATAGGCACTTCAGAGGTGAATCGGAACTCCCTGAGAAAAGCAGGGGAGGAAGAGAGGGACCATGTTAAAACATTGTACACCTTGGTGTATCATACGCATGTATGGATTTGGTATCAGACTTCCTCTGAGCCTCCTGGTGAATCAGTGTTCATGTACCGGAAGTAGATTGGCTGGTCGGAGGAGGAAGAAGAGCCGGCCGAGGAGGAGCTCTGCTCGCTGTATGTAGTTTCAACAGAGGCTGTGAGGTCTGGTCCCAGACCAGTGGCTGACTCCGCCTCCTCAGCGGCCTTCTGGGAGGGGTCTGCCTTCACTGAAGAAAAGAGAAAAATATAGAAAAAAACACATATTAACCAATGTGTGTTTTGAAATAAATACTTGATTACAAATTAGCGTGATTGATGATTTTAACAAGTTCTGCAGCAGCAAGTGAAAATGAGTCATGCTGTATGTGATGCATCAATACACAAACATAACTCCACTAAGAGCAGTTTAGTAAACGAGAGAATCCTGCACTGCAGGTCTTGTTTAAAATCTTAATATTAGTGTATTTGGCAAAAAGCCCTTAACATTTAGTATGGAAGACAATCGGTAAAAAAAATGCAGAATAAAAACAACAATGAAAAACCATCAGACTTTATGCACCTTCAGTTGCAGGGTCCACAGGCAGGTAAGGGTTAACAAAGGATGCTAGATTGCTGAAAAAATCCTTCAGGAAAAACAGTGCATCCTGGACACAAAAGAGACAAAAAGGTTAGATGTAGAAATAAAGCAACAAGGATAAATTACAACTGCCAATCAATACCTCCAGGAAGCAGTTAAATGTTTTCCCCAGTTCAGTTCAGTTCTAGTTCTGCTATAAATTTAATATTTTCTAACTGCCACATAAAGGCTGGTTATTTACTTTCTTCATCTTCGACACAGTAAAAATAAAGACAGAAATTTCAGCTTTCTCTCAGCAACTTTTTGGTGATATGTGCTATGACAAAGATTACATTTGGATGAAAGGATTTTACCTGGTCGATGTTGAGTCGTAGAGGCAGCAGGCTGATTCTGAGACAGCACTCTGGTCCTCCAAGGCCGGACTCTGGACACACCTGCAGGGCCTTCACTGTGAGCTACACAGAAGAGAACCACAATCTTCTCATATATTTTGTTTTTAAAAAGGGAACCTCTCCAACATTTGATTACAGTAGTTCATAAAGTAGGCGGTCGCTCTGTCTCACCATGTTGGAGTGGGCTCGGCGCGGCATGCTCTCGCTGGTGTAGAGGTAGAGGAATTTGTTGATTTGTGAAGAGGCCAGTCGGTCACGAACCTCCAGCTCCTGGACAATGAACACCTGCCGGGAGATAGGCTGCTCACCACCAGGGCCGACCCCGACGCCAGAGACCACTGACGCCTCCCCCTCCTGTCCTGCTACTGCCACTGGATAGGACTCATGCTGGAAGGACACCTGGATGACACAGCAGGAGGAATGTGTTGAAAAAAGATGATGTTTAATGTGTTTGAAAAGATGTATAGTAGTTTAAAAATTGAAGAAGAAAGTTTTAGTTTCAGTTGTAGATAAAGAAAAAGTTTGACACTTTGCTGCTTCTTTGCCAAGAATTAGATGACTAGATCAATACCGCCTACAAACCTGTATGACATAAAAGTGGAGCCAACAGCTGGTTAGTTCAGCTCACCATAAAGACTGGGAGCTCAAACAAACAGCGAGGCAACAAAATCTGTCTTCAAAAGTTGTATTGATCTTCCCCACAGGAAAGCAAATAAGCACCAAAGTGTAAAACTAATCCTTTAACCATCATTTCAAACTAAAGTTTACAGCTCAGATGAAACATTTCTCCTGGATCAGCAGCCTGCTGCACCAGCTGTGTGTTCTTTCATTAAGTTCTTTCATTAGGAACTAATTTTCTGTTGAATTGATTTCATGAAACAATTCAGCAAAGTTCAAGCTTAGTTAATATGGAAACTTATGCAAGGAAGAAACTGCTTTATAGAACCGAATCAACTGAAAATATAAATTTTATCTCAATTCATCTTACACACAAACTGTATGTTTGAAGTATAATGTATACGTGCATATACCTTGGTGAGCTGGATCTCCATAAGCAGTGTGTGCTGACGCCCGCTGCCTCCAGCCCAGCGCCATGAGTTTTGAGGACGAGAAGGCGCAACAGAGCGGGACGGGGACCCACGGACACCAGTGGGAACAGAACGACCTCTGCAGAGGCGGAGGGCAAGTTAAAATATTACAATAAATACAGTTTATAAAGTGTCATTATCAATTGATGCACATACATATATATTGTTTGGGGAACTTAATCTCTGTGCATCTGAGAATGCACTTGTTTTCCTGCGTGTGTGTGTTACCTGTTTGTGTGCTGGGTATGTATGGACATGGGCTTGCCGCCAAAGTCCTTGCCTCCGTACAGATGCCAGACCACAGAGATCTCTCGCAGCACCACCCTGCTCTGAGGCACTGGAAAGCGGCTCGGGGCTCTGAGCAGGTCTGAGCTGCCTCGGGGCCTCGAGAAGTGACTGTCCTTCACCTTGATGGGGCCCTGAGACAACACCGTCACCACAGGTTCCCCGTCCCTGGGCTGCAAGAAATCACAAAATAGACATTTTGTGAGTAAGAATACAGGTTCCTTCTGAGCAGGAGACACGCTGTGAAGCAGAGGGACTCACAGGAATGCCCATCCCGGGAGCCTCCAAGATGCAAAAGTCATCATTGTCTGTGGAGCCCTCGGAGCCTTCCTCTGACATCATGTCTGCCTGCGCCTCTGTTGCTGTCGCAACCAGTCCGTCCAGTTCAGAGTCCTCGGCCTGCAAGACTGAGGGGCTGCGCTTCGGAGCCTCTCCAGGGAACAGGTAGACGGACACAGGGGAGCCTCTCGGCATGGAGGGTGAACCTGGACAAACATCCATCAGTCAGGTTAAGAAATCAAAAACAAGCCAAGATGATTCTGGAAACTAGAGCCCGGCTGATATGGGATATTTTTGAAGGATGTTGAGAAACTCCTCCGTACCTGGATCTAGACTCTCGTCTCGGTGGCTCTTCTCTGTGTCGATTAAGGCATCAGCCAGGTCATACTGGTTGATCTCAGCGGTTTCAGCTGGAGGGCAGGGCAGCATGGAAGCAGGACTTTCTGACAGCTGACAAGACAGAACACCACAGGGGAACATCAGACAATTATATTATATAAGTATAACTATATTGTATGGCATCAGACAATTATCCCATATCACTTTCCTACATGCAGGGATCGGTTCAGTTTCTCTTCAGCAATCATGTTAATATGTTCAAAATGTTGTCCTCAAAAAGCAGAATGAGAACATTTGGCAATTCTGCACTCAAGCATGACAATCCTTGACTTGCTTACTTGCTTGAAAGGTTGTATATAAATAAAGTGTCATTGATTGACAAAAAACAACTAAAGACTACTGATAATTCTGTGAACAACACTTGTTACATGTCTGCCTACTGATCTCTCCTGTGTTGCTCTTTGACTCTTCTTGTTTCTCTTCACATGAAAGTTTTTTTTTTCTAAACTAAAGATCAACATTTATGGTGTAAACCTGAAAGAGCCTGTAAATACAAATACATACTTCATCAATTAATAATTTGTATTCTCCAGTAAATAAATTGGACTTACTGGTAGTTTCTGTCCAGCGATTTCAGTGGGTGAGGTGTGCCTTGGTGGGGGGTGCAGGTCCCCCTGTGAGACCAGGTACTGCAGCAGGTTGACCAGGGCGGCGCAGGAGTCAGCGCAGGTGTGAAGGTGAACCACATTGTTGGAGCAGCGCAGCTCGAAGAGGGGCTGAGACTAACAGACAGAAGGAGGATACAGAGGAAGCATGTTTAAATTCAAAACAGGAGAGTGAAAGTGAAAAGAGGAAAACTAGATGATAAAATGTAAAGGATAAAAACACAACAGCCTGACTGAATGGAGGTTTGAGGCCGATACAGATTCTGATTTAAGAGGGCGAAAAATATGCATTACACAATACAAACAATGTTTAACAATGTCAGCCAGTTCCATAAATAAATATAGAGAAAATAAAGAATAAATTGGGAGGTATAAAATGGCTAAATAACTGTTAAGTTTCAATCAATTTTCTACTATTTAAATATTACAAAAAAACAAACATAATTTCTATATCCTGCAAAGCAACATTTTAACATTTTCTGCATTGCATATTGTAAGAAAAAATAGAATAATAGCAGTCTTTATTGACTTATACTGTAAGTCATACAATATGTTTGCAGGGCAAAGAAAACCACACTTGAACAGTATAAACTTAGAATACACACTGTAACATACAAAAAAATGCTGACTTGTTACATAACAGCCTTTAAACTGAGCAATCTCACATCTGAACATGTCGATTTGCTAAAAGAGCGGCTGTGTCGCTGTTGTCGGACGACACGTTTACGATCAAATGAAAAATGATCCTCGTCTTAAATTGCTGTCTGGAGCTATTATTAAAGTGGAACTTCATCACAGTGAAACAAATATTTATAAGCACATGGCTTTGTTTCCTTAGTGGTTCTCCAAGGAAACTGATCTTAATTATAGTGTTTACTTTTACTGTGTTTACATTTCCAAAGTGATTTATTTTGTCATTTGCTTCGTGGCTGCTGTGTGAACGTGAAGGAAACACAGATATGTAAACACATGAGGAGCATTCACCAGCTTGCCCGTATCGCTGCCTTTCCATGTGGTGATGGCGAGCTCCAGCAGGTCGATGTCCAGAACACACACGTAGTCTGAGACACAAAGACACACAGTAGTTTTTATTATTACAGCTCATTTTGACATGAAGGTCACATCTGAATAGCCTTTTGTGTAGGAGAAACACCACAATAAAATATTACTCTATCGGCTACAATATTGTTATTATTTACTCAGTTTCAACTGCATATTGTGTTACCAAAGCAACACGTTGTCAACATATGTTAATAACATAAAGTTCTCTGTAATAAAAACATTTCATATAATGTTGCACACTTTTGAGAAGCAACTCTTTTTTACTGCAATTCATACTAAATGCAAACATGTGGTCTGTGTCTGCTGTGCAGGAACTTTGATCAACGCAACTTACAATGTACAAACAAAGCTATGCAGCTGTTTCAATAACTGGGAAACTTGAAAATAAAACACTGTGAAATTAAAATTAAATTAAATAAACATCTCAACTCAGCAAATGTTGGATGATCTATTTATTTAGTGCATAACATTAAATTATATTTCATTATCAATATTTAATACAATAAAACATGGTTATATTATTATATGATTATATATGATTATTCCTTACTGAGTGAAATGTCTGTTAGTGTCAAAGTGGTACTAGACTTTTTAAATACATATTTTAAAGGCTGCATAGCTTCAACGGACACAATATAAACTGCCGTGAAGAAACTATCCTTGGGAGATGAGGGTTACAAAACAATAAATGAAATACTCAAGGATGAAAAAAAGAGGATTCACCACAAATGTTATGCTACTGTAATATATATACAAGTGCCTCACCTCTCCTCAGGTCCACGGTGTCAGTCTCACATTTATCAGAGAGGTAGAGAGCAGAGTCATCCAGGATGAATCTGAACAACAGGAACACAACTTACACAAAGAACTTCCACTGACAGTCACCAGATTATATGATGATTTCACAAAATTTAGAGTTGACATTATCTTTCCAACCTCTTAAATTGTGATTTTCTGGAGAGGTTTTTTTTCATTATTTGCTGTATTAATCAAACAGAGAATCTTCATGTTCAGTCAGAGGTGGTGTGTACCTGAGGTGGAAGGTGGCGGTATCTACAATGATATTACTGGACAGAGAGAAGGACTCTGCCGTGAACAACACTCGCAGCGGCAGATACAGAGGTCTGAAAAACAGACACAGAGACAGAAGATGAGGGCAAGGAAAAGAAGACAAAGGTTTAATGTGATTCAATATTATCACACTTTTTTAAAAATGATAGTATATACCTGTAGTCGACAGCACAGGTAGCAAGGTGTGTGTGGAGGACAGTGATGACGGCAGGCGCTGTGTATCCCAGAATGGGATCATCAATGACATCGAGGAAGTCAACCAGCTGGAACAAACAAACAAACAAAGAGACTCAGCAAAACCCGCTAAATGGTTAAACTGGGAAATAAATAATTCTGTTCTTATTACGCTATGAGGCCTTATTATTGTTCTTTTTTTATCATGGCATCGTTTTCCTTTTGATAACCTGCTCAGTCAAAGCACATTTTAAGCTGTTGCTTTTAAAAGGTGCTACAGAAATAAAGTTTACATTATTATTATTACAATGTACATCAAATATTCTAGAAGGAAGTGTAACGGTAGATTTTGCAGCCGTCTGTTTGATGACTTATTGTGTCCTTGTTCTGCCTCACCTGCTCATGCCAGCTGTGATCAGTCTGCGTCACGTAATGTCTCATGGTGGCACCTTGAAGCCGAAGGGCAACAAGGAACTCCTACAAGGAGGGACAGAAACCAACAGTGTAACAGTTTAATTTAGTTTACTGGCTTTCAGCATCACATGTTTGAAGGAGGACGCACCTTCACGCTCCTCTGTGGGTCCAGTGTGATTTTGATGGCCGTGGACAACATCTGAATCTCTCCCTCCTTGCCACTCACACTGCTCACACCCACCTCTGTGGGGTAGATGGTTGGGTCCAGGTGCTTTGGGGGAGTGAAGCTGGGCATCTCCAGACGCTGTGGGATCGGTGTGTCTTTCACCACCGCTGCAGAGGGACGGGGAAAAAAATGATGACCAGGAACACAAATTAATATTTTACTCAGAAATAAAATCTACTTTAACATTAATCCCTTGGCGTCCTGGGCTATTTAGTCTGTTTCTTAATATTTCTGCCTGTTTATGCATCTTAAAATAATGTGTACTTTTTTCTGCACAACCTCCTCTACATGACCAGATAAGTTTGACTTATTGATTCAACACTTGAACCCAACAGACACAAAAACGCAAAATAATATCAGATGTTCCTTCTAAAACATAATCATGCTCAGTAAAGAATGGTGCAAATATAACATATAATAGATTAAATAAAAGGAAAGCATCTAATTCTGTGTTTTTGACCTTACTCAGAATTAACTTGGCTTGTTATCATGAAACAAAAACTAGTACTACTACTAGGAGTTTCAAGCCAGTCCAGTCGGGTTTAATACAAATATTATAGATGCATCTCAATTAAACTGTTTCATAACAAGGTCAAAATCTCATTGTAGCCATTATTAAGAATACAGTATTTGATTTGTCGCATTTAAACTTTTCAATATAAAATGTCACTGTGTACCTCGATGGTAGAGCTCCACTCGTCGGCTCTCTATACAAAGGAAATTGAGATTGGGGTCATTCTGGTGCTGGGCCACACTGAATATCTTCCCACCTTCCAGGTCAAGCACAATTTCTCCATGACTCTGGTCCTCCTGAATCAATGACATGAAGCCGAAAAAGGGTTAGATAAAACAGATAGAATCCGTTTAAATTGTGAATGGATCAGGTCTGAGCTGATTTAAGTCCTCAGGGTGAGATGAGATTTGTCAGCAGCCACACCGCTCACCTTCTTGTCCGTTCTAGCTTGGAGGCGACCTTTGCTGATGATCACAGTGAGGGACAGGAGGCTGAGGTTGTGGTTGGGGCGGGGAGCTGACTGTTGAGTCCTTCCAGATGATTCACTGGCCAAGTAGAACTGAGGCTCGTCTTCTTCTGAGTCCGAGTCTGAAGCAGAGAGAGAGAAAAGACAGACGATATATGCAGTTAAATTTAATTCAGAAATGGAGGAAGAGGCATCCTGATTTAATACACACAAATGACTGATAACAATGTTTGGGTAGGCCAGCTGTTATTTAAGAGATCTGAATGAGGTTTTCCCGTCAAAGCTGTAAATCTTACCCAGTCTGAAGGCCGACTTGCAGAGCTGGAACTCGTCATTTTGGTGGCGGCTGTTTTCGGGGCTGTTGGCTGAGGGCGGAGGAGGCTCCCACATCAACAGATCATTATTGATCCTGTTGGACAAAGAACATTAATGTTACTCCAGATTCATGATTTCAAACCAACACGAACACCAAAAAAAACACCTCAGATTTAGAAGACGAAGCAATTCCGTAAGCTATCGTGGAAAAATTATTTTTGGGGCATTTTTTATGCATTGTTGCACGGTGACAGAGAGGATGGAAAGGGGAGACAGAGGGGATGACATGCAGAAAAGGGACCCCTGGTCAGATTTGAACTCGGGTCTGCCACGGCAAGCACTCAGCCTTAGTTGTATACACTCTACCAGTGCATAATAAAAATACAGTAAGGCCTAAATAATTAGATTAATAAATTAGAAATATATATGTATAAATATCCTGCCATCACCTCTAGTAATTCCACATATTTAACAGAGAAAATCCATTCCCATATCCTTTTCTATCAACATTTTTCAATATTTGTAGAGATATTTTATCTACATTTTCTTGGAATTTTTCTATCAAACTTTACTGAGTCTTTATGAGTTGACATACCTGTTGTAGACGCTCTGGAAGGCCTGTTTACTGGGCAGGAGGATGAAGGCCAGCGGCAGGCTGATGTCCACCGCACACTGACACTGAGCGACACACTGTGACTGAAACTGACGCATCTCTTCTGGGTCAGCTGGAATCACCATCTAAAAAAAGGAAAGAGGACGAGGAGAGATGAGTCTGGCCTGCAGTCTTGATTAGAGGGCTTGATTGTAAGGTGTTGGCTTTTTCTTTTTCAGCGCACCTCCTCAGTCTCAAACATGGTTCGATTTGAGGAGAACGGTGAGCTGGTTTTGTCGTTGATTTCACAGTGACTTTCGAAGAAGGCGGCACCTAGGTCCCTGATGAGGTTCATCCCACCCAGACCTGCTGCTGGGCCCTGAGTCTCTCCTCCTCGGACACGCACTGATATCCTGCTCACAGACACAGAGACGTGAGTAACACATCATAACAATACCTCTTGTCACTTTTTAAGGCTTCCGATTCTTGCACACAGTAAATTATGCATCAAATTATTCTCAAAATGACGACTGCAAACCTTGGCAGAGAGTCGCGGTTCTTCTTCACTCTGATACAGGGGAACGACCCGCCCTCCCAGCCCTCGTATGACCCTAGTGAGACACGACACATCAGATCAATACAACTGCAGATCAGAGTTGCTTTATACCTTCTAATAACAAATTGTGCTCATGTATATAATGCCCTTACAGAAGCTGCACTGTTTAAAATAGCAGAAACTGTAAACTCTCCAGTGGGTGTCCTTTATAATGTGTCATGAAGCAACAAACACAACTTCTTTTCTATAATAACTCATAAACTGCTACTAAAAAAAAAAAAAACTTATGGCACTAAACCAACAGTAACAAGGGACTTTTCCAACTTTATATAAAAAGTTAAGACCCTGAAAAGCTGCAATGATACGCAGTGGATAATAATTTGAGCATCAAACATTGGTCGGTATACTGTGTGTGTTTCTGGTTCCTTCCATAAATATTCAGTCAGTGTTGTGTGTTCTCACCATGCAAGTCAGTGAAGGAGGCCTCAAGCAGCTGGGTGAGGCAGGGAGCCCACGGCTGTCCCGGAGCAGTCTGCTGCTCACTCTGGAGGTCCGGGGCCTCCTGGTGTTTCAGCTCCAGCTCTGTCAGCTCCAGAACCAGGGTCTCCTGCCGCACAGCCTTCTGAGTTGGAGGCCGACGCTTAGGGAGGGGCCGCAGGTCGGGTATGGGGAAACGAAGTTTGAGGATGGCGTGGGGGGACAGGAGGGTGAAGGAGGAGTACAGCTCGCTGCTCTGGGTCTGAGGACAGAGAGTTAGTAATCTATTAGTATTTATGTATTCAGTGTGTATCCATTGATGTGCTGACAAACAAATTTGATCTTTAATTTTCTTTATGTTATTAGCTTTCTAATGATGATATAAATGTGTGTGGGGTTCCACCTGCAGGAGTCCAGGTCCTGCAGTCTGTGTGGGACAGTGGCTGAAGGCCTTGCTCAGGTTCCCCAGACGGCTGAGGACATCCAGGTCCAGTTCGGCACTCAGCTCCGCAAGCTCCACCCGAAAAACACTGTCCCGCCGCACCACCCGTTGCTTACCCTGCAAACACACACATATCAAAGGAGAGATTAAAGTATGACAAAACTTTTTGGGTGACATTTTGCATAACTAACTATTATTAATTAATAATTAATTTATTTTGAAAAGTTATACAGCCTTTTTGGGGCCAGAAAGCAATCAAATTTAAGACATTTATAGTGGAATATAGGGGAAACTTCAGTAATATAGTCACAAAAAAACAATAAAAAACTGTCTTGTATGTTTTTAACTAGCATTCAAAATAAGATTTTTTTTTCCTGTCATCTACAATAACACAATCAGGTCCTTGTAGTACCTGTTGTCAACATTAAACACCAAACCTCTTTACCGACTACATAAAACAAGCAAACATTGTTTGCACAGCACATTATGTACACCAAAATGCAAGACACTTAACACACAGTGCAAATAAATTCAAAGTTAAAACAAGCACACTTGTGTGTGTAAATGCGTACTTTCCGCAGGTGTTTTTCAGCTAGTCCATAGTGTAGTTGAGCACACGGTCGGGCTGCAGCTCCGACTGTGAACAAACCTGCTTTCTGGAACTGAAGCAACTGGAATGACACACAGAGAAAGAGGCACAATGTTCTTCAACTCCTCCTTATCAGCTTAGAAAGAGAACAAACACCAACAACTACAGAGTGTAGCCAGCAGACACGTGGGCTGGCAAAGCAATCTAATCAATCACTGGACTGCTGAGAAGAAAATTCCACTTAATAGTACAGTAAGAGTTTTTAGGTAACAGTGCCCTCAGGAAAGTGACCAAAGGTTTGGGATACACTGATCAACATTAATGCATGGTTAAAAAGAAAGTGTATCTCCAGTCTTAGGGCAAGTGCCTTCAGTCAGAGAACAAGTTCTATAAACTTTTTATTTAGCTTGGCCATGTTGCCAAGTACTCCAGCAAATTAGTCAGAAAGCTGGATTTTCTACCTCACTGTACTGAGGCTTTCCATTCTCCCAGAGGCACTCCAACAGCTCCAGTCTGCTGAAGGAAAGGTCAGAGGTCACGGCCCTACTATGGCGTCTCCCGCTCTTCATCTCACAGGCAACCTGCACGGCTGCTCCGGTCACTCTGGGAGAAGACGACGACAGACGACACAAGAACAATATTTATTCATTGAGAAAGTCATTTTCTTACTGAGCCACATCTTATTAAAAAAAATTTTTTTTTTATTAAACTACACCAAATAATTTTCATTCCAATTGTAATGTTTGTAAAAGGAAATTACGTTTGAAGTTACTTTGTGTCCAAATGACTCATGACCTATTTTTTTCATACTTCTCTACCTGAGGTGGGAGTGAGGGCAGGCTTTGGCGAAGCCGCCTCTCAGATGGTGGAAGTCTCTCTCGCTGAACATGCTGTCCTTGAAAAAGGCGAGTTCCCGAAAGAACACCTGAGACACCTGAGCCAATGATGAGGCTCCATCAGGCTTGAAGGGCGGGTCATCCTGCAGCAGGGTTAGCGTGAGGCCGCCAAGGGTGACACGCAGTAAAGCATCAGGCTTCAGCTGCTCTGCCTGGCCGCTGTGTGAGCGTCCTGCAGTGGAGAGAATCGCATCTCAGTTTTATCTGTTGCAGATGCATTTCTTTTGGTAAATTCTAACATAAATCCTGTCAAAAAGGTCAACATCTTTGAGGAGTTCAAACATGCAGGTGTAATAAATAAAGATGATTTGGAGGAGGGTGCAGGATATTTTTAATCTATAGATACAAAACTTTCACTCAGCACGGCAGTGATTTTACCTCGGGTGCGTCCGCTGGTCTGGGGTAGACTCGACAGACAGCCGGCTACAGGATACCTCCTGGGACAGTTCATCATGCCCTGGCAGGGAAGATTAAAGTGGAGAAGGGAGAAATCAAAGTTACTCTGCATACAGTCATCTGCCAAATGCCTAATCTGTAAACACACAGACGCTGTACCTGTGCAGAAAATGCTGCAGGCTGTGTGAAGCTGGCCAGACTGTGTGTGGATGACTCCATGTCGCTATCGGACAGCTCGCTGCCAGAGCGCACAGACGTCACGCTACTTGTCATTCCACCAGGACCCATGGAGTAAAACATTTCTGCAGGCACACAGTCACTAGTTAAATACAATAATGTACACACTGCTCCAAGAAAAGGAGTGGCAGCTAAAACTACAGGTTCACTGAACTGACAAAAACAACCTGAGACTGTACCTCTGCACTCCATTTCTAGTAAACACAGCATGTCCTTAATTTTTTCTGTGACAAAAGCCCCAAATCAGAGGCATATTAGCAGTGCTAGCTGGTCAAAGCTGAGAGACTCACAGCATTAAAGGAGGATTCAAACAAAAAATGTAACAAAGCTGTTGATAGCCCTTGAGGAAACAGGCTGTAAATAGTCAAAATGTGTAAACAGGAGAATTTGTGAATATTTGTGCAAACAAAAACGTATTTTTGTGCTATTTCTACACTGCCCATGTTTATTATTCTACTTACTTATGCTTTCCACTTAGTGCTGTTCATTCGCCAGCGTGGAACTCATAAAGGCTTATCTTATCTTATTGTTTAGTTTGGAGACACCTGTCACCGGTCAGTCATGTAGTTTGAAATTATAACTACATTAAGACCCCCAATTACAAGACAGAAAGTTGTGTAGTGTGAACAGTGCAGGGATGTGACCAGTGTTTTTAGATGTTATTAATACCTTGTGTGAATTTTTATGCTGTTCAAATGCTGTGTTTTTATTCAAAATGGAACAAGTTCTCTATTTTTACCCACAGTGGCTTATAAACTACAATTCTGTAGGAAAATGCCTGCTGAGGTTCTGCTATATCTCAGACAGACAATTTATAACTGGACCTTCGCTGCTCTCTGTACCTCCGTTCTCCAGGCCGGTGATGTAGGGCTCCAGGTCTGGCTCATCCTCCCACTCCCTGTCTCTGGGACTGGAGCCCAGCTGCTTGCTGAGGTCCTCCTCGATCATACGCAGGTCGTCTGAGTCTAACGGACGACTGAGCGCTCCGCCACATTTAGTCTCTGTCTCTGAGGGATGAGAGGATGGAGAAACAGATTCATGAGTGCGTTAGAGAGAAAGAGATCGAGGCTGAGTGTGACCTCACATTTATGAGGCATTTAAAGTTGTCTGCGACCTCACCCTGCAGCTCTGGACTAAAGAGGAGGCAGCACAGTCTGTGTCTGAGTGCTGCCTTTGAGGAGTTTGACATTAAGTGTTGTTAAAGCCTGAAGGCACCAGAACATCCCCTGGTTTCTAGATATAAAAGAATTATCGACTAAGTGGTGAATTTGTTTGTTTAATTTGTGAGCGCCTGCAATTAAATAATAATATATTGTTTGTAGAATTTATACATAAGGATGAAGAAACAAGCATTAACTCTTCTTACACACACAATTGTAAAGCACTTTTGAAGTGGCTCTGCTGCACTTTTTAATATCAATTTTACTTTATTTTTTATTAATTGAATGCTTTTAATATGATTTTTGATATGTTCTTTTTATTTTAGTTTGTTATTTTTTAACAGAAATCTTGTCACCTGACTATTCTCAGACCAGTTTTTTATATCAGCCAGCAAAACACGACAAAATAACAATTATCCTTAAAAACATATCTTAACTCTCCTTGTCAAGCTAGTGGAGCCCACATTTCTTCAAAATATTGGCAACACTTGTGGAAAAATGTTTAGATTCCTTTTTTTTGTAAAATAAATTATCAGAGAACTTCAATATGTATTATTCTGTTTATTAATTATTTATGTGATTATGACTGGGTGTTATACTGCATATCTTGACTTCTCTTTACTTTTAGCCATGGCTTTACTGTATCAATAGAGGTGCAGCACTTATATATTGAAGTGAAATACAAGGCCACAGCAAGTAAAATCTAACAGGAGTGAAAAAACAGTTTGGGCTTCAGTGGGTTAGTGTTAAAATCTGTCCTGGGACAGGTGCCTGTTAGTCACAGCGGCTGTGTGTTCCTGTACCGGTGTCTATACAGAGGGCCGCAAGCAGATCTGTCAGGTGGGTTATTTGATGTGGAGACAGCAGCATGTGGACACAGCCCACCTTCCCATCCAACTCCAACTGATGGCAGAGAGAAAGAGACCAGATAGGTTAGGGTTGTCACACACACACACACACACACACACACACACACACACACACACACACACACACACACACACACACACACACA
>JAOWBC010001868.1:15222413-15248735 GCA_028566105.1 Hypoplectrus providencianus | reverse complement strand
ACACACACACACACACACACACACACACACACACACACACACACACACACACACACACACACACACACACACCTTTGGTCCAGGCAGCATGTCGTTCTGTTTGATCTTTACGGTGGTCTCGATGAAACCGGAGCAGCTTCCTATGAGCAGAGGCTGAGAAGGAGTACAGGGAGGGGATGTTTGGGGCTTCTCCTCCTCCTCTACTTCTTCTTCTTCCTCCTCTTCATCATCATCATCGTCGTCATCCTCCTCCTCTCCTCCATCACTTGCAGTAGCTGATTCAGGGCATTCTCCCTCATGAGGACCCTATAAATTAGAAGAAATATTCACATTGGTATATACTGTGTTCAGTCCCAACAGATTAACAGCAAAACGAATTTGCCTTTTATGTGGACATTTAGGTGGTTATTACTTTGTTACTCTGCAACAGTAGCTGGGGAAAAAAGTTATATCTTGTTCAAACATCACTGTGAAAAAAAAACATAACTGTGGGAGTTATAAACTGATTTTATCTAGTTATAAACCCTCTATTCCACATCAGGTCTCATGCTGTGACGCAGTGTGCTGTTAATCAACATATTAGCTTGTCTTTAGCTTGTTTCATCTTTTCCAAATACTGCTTGTAAGTTAAAAACATGGCTTAAGAAATATTAAGCAGTTAGGGTTAGGGTTAAGTGGCTAACCCTGACCCTATTACACATGAAGAATAGGACAGAGGTGTCGTTACCTGTTCTGTGCCAGTGCTGTCGTAGAACAGCTGAACGGCGCTCAGCTGGAGGATCTTGTGCAGGAAGGCAGGCGGCTGGTGGATGTCGACAGGCACGGCAGTCTGGCTGGCTGGGTCTCGCACTGCCTCATCAAAGTACTCCAGCCTAGAGCAAAAACACAAATACTTTACAGGCAGGAAACTGAGTACATGCAGGACAGAGTACAACTTGCATTCTGACAGCAAAAACAAATCACACTGTTAGCACCGTGATAAGCTAAGACATTAGATCAAGACTAATATACTGCTATATAATGGCTTATCATAGATATATTGGCAGAGGGGTATTTGTCATAGTGAGGACTTTCTTGTTGCTGAAGTAAAGTCCCAGTTTAATGAACTAAAATAAGTTGTTCTGTTACAAAGCAAGCTTTTAAGGTGACTGGGCCTCATGGTCACTGACCCCAGATCAGCATGGCCATCCTGGGCAGTTTTGTCAATAAGCCACAAAAACAAAAAAGGGTTCAACAGTGTCACAGTTAGAAAATGGCAGCACAGTCACAGTCACATTCGAACTGATTAGACTGACCTCTGCAGGTAAGATGGTGGATCGAAAATGCCATAAAATACATCACATCATTAAGTGAGATAATCACTCACAAAAATTAATGCACAAGTCATGATTGTTACTTCATCTGTAGAGGTAAAACCAGTAAACTATACAGGAAGCAGCAAAACATTCATCAGTGTCAAGGTCACAGACTCTCCTGAAAGCCCGTATTGATGACACCTTAAGTACAGCCTGCAGTTATTTGCAGCCCCTGATAACAGCCTGTGCAGGTGAACGACCTCATCAATACTGACCCCGTTTGAAATGAGCTTCATGCTGAGGCTGTCTGACAACACAAGGCCAAGGAGTGCAAGTTCATAACTGAGCAGGGGCCTCTTCTCCTTATCTGCTGATGAGCAGAGTAGGAGATGAAATCTAATTCCTGGCTTTCATTTTGCTTCCCAGCTCCCCTGACGTTAATATATGTGCTGATGTGAGAGAGTTACAATATTACTGATCACTGAAAGACATTTTAGCACCCTCTTGTGAGCATTAAAAAGTCAAATGCAACAAAAAAGAAGCAACAAATATGGATGATTTTATATGTATGACAGATTTTTTGTTTTAGCTCAGCCTGTGTAGCTTCTTCTCTAGTTTTATCTTCTTAAGTGCTTCAGATCCAGTCTGTGTTTCAGGTTGCATCACTTTTACATCTCTATGAACCTGGCCCACAAAACATTCACATGTTTAGTTGCACAAAAAGGCTGACACTACAGTGTTACATACACTAACCTTAACAGAGAATAATGAGGAGAGGTTTTTTCACATTTACAGGTGTGTGATTCACAGACACACAAATACAATTCAGAGACAGCATGCATAAACGTCAGCTGCAGGTAGATTATCTGAAAGTTATCTTGAATGACACACAAAACACTTTCTGTTTTGGTTCAGGCCTATAAAGACACTGCAAATTCTACTTCTGATGTCTTGGGCTGGGCTGACCCCCGGATTAGTCAGTAGCTTTGTTCTAAATTGACTAAGGATTTCTTTAGTCATTTAGTCTGTTTTTGGTCATTTTATTAACTGACCACATCTCTGACAACACGAGATGTAAAATGGTCCACTGCAGGATTCTTTAAGCAGTGCTTACAGCAGTGTAGGGCTTTTCTATAAATATATTACCGCCAAATGAACTGTAAAAGTGACCTTTGAAGTTGCACCATGAGCTTCTCTCTATCAGCATGTTTTAACAGCAAATAGAATCACAATAACAACTTTCTGTTTTTCAGGATGTCCCCACTACTACTTCAAAATGAGCAATATGCATTAACCTCCAGCCGTAATAACAAAGAGAATAGCGATTTAAAAATAAACAAAAAAAACAAAATAAGTGGCACAAAATCATCTAGGATGTGCATAATAATAAAAAAGGATTGTTTTTCTCAGCTCATATACTGTCCTCCTGAACATACCTTTTGATGTGCACCTCTAAGGCAACGCCTGTTTCCAGGTCCAGGGGCTGGTGCTCGATGCGAACGATAGTGTCTATGAAGGTGACTTTAATACGACGGAGGACTGCAAACACAGAAAAGAGGAAAGACAAGCAAAAATGCATCAGCACTGATCTTTTAAGTAATATCCTCCTTGCAGTTTGTGTTCAGACTGGGTTAAATAGTCACATTTACACAATCAGAGTGCACATTAATACTGCGGGGGAATGTCTGCAAGTTCACACAGCTCCGACTCACCAGTCTCAATGGTTTGTGCAAACATCTCAAGCCCCTCCAGCTGAGCAGGTGGCTCCTCTGAAGCCTCCGGGGGGTCCTTCAGGCACTCCTGGGCCAGCTGCATGCTGGAGGTCATGCTTGATGACCAGCCTTGGGAATCCCAACCCCCACCTGAGTGCAAACACAACCACAGGGGGTTCAGTGATTTTTTGGCACATTGACAGAGATGAGAAGTGACATGAGTGCACTTTATTCACTCAGTGAAAGCATTAGTAAACTCCTGAGTTTGTGACATAAAACCAACACTCCACACCTCACTTTTTTCTAGTGCTATGTCAACTGTTTTCATAGGAAAAGAACAGAAACAATTGGGATGTACTGATAAAATGCAGATTAAATAGAAAGCACTGTAAAGCGGCTGCAACAACCAAGAACAAAAAGTTTTTGTTCCTTGTTCTTTATTGTGGTGTATACTGTTGATGATGATGTTATTCATTAATATGTTTATTGTGATTTATCAGGGTTTTTTTTACCTATTAATACCCTTTTAATCTATGAAGCCAAAGGCAGTGTTCCACATTTTTGGTCAATAAATATAATATATTATTATAGCTTCCTGTAGGACAAATGGCTACAGTCTAGCACCTGGTCCCTATGCTTTCAAAGAGTCAACACAGGGGACATGGTCTCTGAAGATTCAGACAAACATACACAGTTCTAGTGGGTCATAAGTAATGACTGCGAGGAATCGCTCTTATATAACTATTCAGTGTACCTTTAATAAACAATAATCAGCATATTAGCTGATCAGTTGCTGCCCACAGCAAGTATTTGGATCAAAGAGGCATAAAAAGACCTAACCTGTCGTCAAATCATCCATCCTGTATTCTCACATTTCAATAATGCATGTAAATCCCTCCAACCAGACACTTGGCTATCACCTTCTTAAGTGGATAAGAAGAGCTCTACATCTGGAAAACTTTGGGGAAAGTGTAGGATAAACAGGAACACATATGTCTTAACAACACTCTTGATTTTGGACCACATTTGACAAACTGACAGCCTATCAGGATCCTATAAAACCTTGACAGTCCCCTTGCTCCTGCATGTTCAATGTCGCAAGAAGAAATACCATGTTGATCAGGAAAAGTTGTTACTCACTGGTCCGGTACTTGGGTCGACATGTTATCTGAAGACCAGTGACTTCTAAGGTGCAGTGGTCAGTCAGGAGAGCCTGCCAGGGGATGGTTACAGCTATGCTGCTCACAAAGCCATCCACTATCTCCAAAGGAGCCCCGAGAGACTCCAGAAGCTCATTGACCGCCTGCAAAGGAGAGGAAGTAGGAGAAGACAAAGTGAAAGAAATTTAAATAACTGGTTTCACACTGTTCATCACTCTGGCTATAAAATAATAAAGGCAAAGGAAGTGTTCAGCCAACATGGCAGGGAAGATAATGTATCTATTTCCTTCTGTTCAGACACTCATGGGGGGTGCAGTTAATCTGGGGTGCTGGTGAGGTGCTTCTAATAACTGCATTTCCTCGAAGAAATGCGAGCTAGGCAGAGAGCATGACGTTGAAGATTGTTGTTGAACTCGAGTGCAGTTGCGAAACAGCCAAGGGTGCACGAGCCCGACAAAAACACACGATGTCTGCTGCTGTGGTGAGAAGCTGACAGCTTAAAAAACTCACCCAGACATCGAGGTTGATTTCCTTAATGACACCGCTGCCATTATACAGGTCCAAGCCCAGCTGGTCTAGGCTCAGTCGCTCCTGCAGAAAGTGACCGAGGTAGTGCTGTAAGAGGTACCGACAGGCCCGCTTCTTGATTGAGCCTGACCAGGGGAAAAGCCAGCGAGACATAGGGCCAGAGAGAGCGGGGAGAGGGAGCGAAGAGGTGGCGGAGGAGAACGAGTGCGAGTACAGTCCTCTGGCAACTGCATAACAGACTAACACAAAGTGTGCAAAAACAAGGAATGAGCCACAGCTAGCTACAGGGGGCTAAGGAAGGGGCAGACCGTAACTCTAGTTCTCCCCTAAGCTTCCCAAAAACTCGAAAATCCTTTGTGTCAGGACGACCGGGCTCCCCCGTTACTTAACGAGACGTTACTCCAACTGTCCGTAGCTGTCTCGGCTCATATTTTAGGTGCGTTTGTGTCGAATTGGAGCTGTAGGTCCTGTTAGTGCGTATCTCTTGTTTCAGGGTTGTTTATTGTTATCATACGCCAACTGATGGTATGGTGAACGTACGTGCGTAACGCGTCACAGTGACGAAAGGCTGAACCCGGAAAAGAAAAAACATGACGCCAACCAGGCGCCATCTTTGTAAGGTGATTTTTTGTTTGTTAAGAAAGCCATCAATATTGCACTATGATAAAATGCCCAAGAAGTTAAGAAGGCACAAATACCAACTTTTTAAAACATTTTTAATGAACCAATGATGCATTATTTAATAACATCCCCCTTTTTGATTAGAAACAATTTGTAATGTTATTTACTTATGTATGGCTCAAGTATAAATACTAACTTTAATACCTGTACACTTTAATTGATAGTATGAGTATAAAGATTTATATACTTACATTCGTGTTTCCTTAATAAAAAAAAATAAAAAAAACTAGATCAGGGGCAGTGAAGAATGATTTGAAGCCTTTAAAAAATGAGTGCTTTAAGATCCTGAATAAACGGTTATATTAACAATCCCCTTTACATTAATATGCTTATATTATATATTTAAACAAAGCCGTTTATGGTGATGCAAGAACCCTGCTTGTAATATCAAATATCTATAAAATAAAAAATATGACCCATCTTGGTCTTTGGGATATCAAGTAAATTTAATGTAATTGCCTTCTTATACTCATAATTATGTTTCCTTACTAACCCATTTTTAGGGTTCATTAGCTGTGTGGCATTGTATTACTTGGCTGATGGAATTTACTCAGTTATCATGGTAAAGTCAAATTACATGCATTGACCTAAACCATAAGTTTTTAAAAACTAGAGAAAAAAGCTGGTAAGTAGATATTTCTTTTGGTGAGACTAGCATTTCTAAAGTCAAGAAAGCACTTCTACAATCAAAGTTCATTATTAGGCTCGAGTGAAATGCAACATTTGTGTAACAAAATATTTATTATTGTTAAACATAATACAACAAATCAGTATGAACACAAGTTAAACCACTGACCATATGTTTATTCCTATCAAAACATGTAGTGATTTCTATTGAAGTGACCAAAAACTGAGGATACAATAACAACTTTTGGCTATTAAAGTGAAATGGTAAACTTGGTCTACATTATTTGTATAATAGTCAAAAAAGGATCAAATAAAACCCATAAATAAAATTACTGGAGATTTTATTTCACAGTTGTCTGATTCATTTCTTCATTTTATGAACGCAACATCTGGGATCTTGCCATCCGTCTGAAAAAAAAAAAAACAGATGGAAAACACATTTCAGGATATTGCTTTGAAAATGACAACACCTTCATGCAGCCATAGAAAGATGAAAATTGAACAACTGCATTACCTTTAACTGAGTAAAAATCTGTGCCGCTCTGTTAAAATCCCACTCGTTGTCTTGCAGACATCTGCAACAACGAAAATTTGTTTAGATCTCTAAATTAAAGTGAAAAAAATATGACATGCAACACTGCCAAAACCACAAGAATAAAAACAAGACATACTTTTGCGACCATTCAAGATTCATGCCAGACTTCTGCGAAAAGGCTGTGAGCATCTCCTGCTGCGGTGCAGTGAGGGTGGGCACTGGGCTGGAAGATGGAGTTGGGGCAGGGGCAACGAAGGCTCGGCGGATCTCCTCTGTTGTGGCCATCCGGATAAAAAGCTGGTCGTTGACGATGCACAAACTGTAGCACAAGAGGAGCAAATAAGAAATTTCATGCCAGTGAAGTACGGTGCCAGATTCATGGCTTGGCACTTGTTTGTTAAAACCCTTAGAAACATGGAGGCAATTTCAATTCTTCAAGATTTTCATAAGTTGCAGTAAGTGTTAATATTACACAATAACACAAGATGGCAGCATGAATCCTTGAAGGACCCAACAGTTTTAATGTGAACATATCAATAAAAAAAAAACTCCAGTCTTTTGATAAAATGTTGGCTTTTCTGTATTTCTCCCTTCATTTAAAAAAGGACCGAATGCATCTTACATGTATTGAAAAAATGTTTTGTGTCAAAAGAAATGAAGGGCCAATTTAAAAATATCACAGCAAAACAAGTCCCTCTATCATTGAATTACAGCTAGCTGTAGTTATGGACCCTCAGGTGGCCATTTACTCACTCTTTTATGGTGTCAAAAAAAAAAAATGCTGATGTGGTTATATATAGTTGTGTAGCTGCTAATTAGAGGCCCAACCTCTTAAGTCTGTTCAGAGGACAGGTGTTTCACTGAGCATACATGCTTGCTGTAGCAGACAAAAAATAACAAAATTGTTGTGACCAATTTAGAAGTAACCCCCCCTCCTCTGGGAAAATCTGAAGAACAGGAAGATCAAATGAGCCACTGGGAGCTCACTAAACATACCCAGAATTCCCTGCTGGGACTGTGATGAAGACTCGGGAGAATGCCATGGTGGACTCTCTGGATTTACCATCAACAGCAACTGAAAAACAAACAGGACACACATTAGCAACTAAATCCACACAACCTACCCTGCAGTGGATGAGAACAAAACATAATATGACAACAACACATCTCACCTTCTTTGAAGATTCCGCTCACCGTGAATGATAGCAGTGTGTGCTGTAAACGGAAAACATTTTTAGCAGAATTATTTCAAAGAAATGTTTCACAGCGAGAGGAAAAAGGCTGTTAAAATATGCTGGCTGACAGCAAAAACAAACTAACCGTGTACGTGTTTACATCGACCGTAAATGATGCGATGTCATGTTGAGTTTTGGGCAACTCGTTGAGGAAAGCCACCACATTCAGTCGTGTGTGTTTCAGAAGTCGAAATCTTATTGCTACAAAAAGGCAAGATTCAGAGAGAGAAACATGAGAAGGTATGCAAAAAAAAAAAATCACAAAAATATTCACTCAACTATTTGTTTGCTTTGACAGGTCAACGGTTTGATATATTAACTCACTGGAATCTTTCAGCCTCTTCAGGTTTCGAGTGTCTTTGTGATACTCTCCCAGACTGCTCCTAAAACCAGAAAGGAGAGAGGGATGCAACTTGAATACAGCTGATATTCTGTCAGGCAGGTGTCAGGAGTTGGATCAGGACTTACGTGAAAGGTAAGCGTTGTTACATGTAAACAGATGTGTGTGTGATCTTACCTGGAGGGGTTCTGGGTGGAGTAAGGTGTTGTGAGGGATAACGAGGCTCCATCATGGTAAGCATCCAGAAGTGGCTGCCTGTCCCCGGAGTCGTATATACTGTAGTACCTGCAACACAGTCACATGCAACTAAAAGTTTGTTGCCAACAAATCTTTTTCTGGAGCTGAGGTTGTATTGAAAGCAGAACTGATGATTCAGCTGCTAGATGGGTCACATTACAACTGCGTCAAAACAGGCGCTGGACAAACTCAACGCTGTGACATGAAAGAGGTATAAAACTTACTGTTGCAAAAACCGCAGGATCATGGCCTTGATTTCATCAGAGCCAAAACAGCTTCCCTGGATTAGCAAAAGGAAATAAAATGTGTCATGAAGGTAACAATACTGGTTTTGAGAGTTTTGAGCTGAACGACAATGCAGCTTAACTTTTAAAATGAATAACTTAAAGAATCACGTTAGAGGGTTTACTGAATTTTATGTACTGCAGAAGACATAATCAGGATCAGTTTGTCTAATAAAATAAAATGGATAATGTAAATCTAGTAACCTTGCAGGGAGGGATAGTGGTGGGTGTTTCCACATCAAATCCGATGGGTGGCGGCAGGTCATTACCATCCTAAAAGACACCCAACAAGAAGAGCATGCATTAGGTGATTGGTAAGGCAGTCAGTGGCTGAGCTGAATTGGGCAGATCCTAGTGCATCTGTTATCAATATAGTTAGTGGATTATTATTTTTACAATCTTCACAATAGCACCAGATTGGATGGAGGGTGGCAGCAGATGGATGAAATAAGGTAGATGAGCATGTAGACCTACCAGTTTCAGAAGCCGGGGAAACCTCTGCCGAACAGCACTGGCACAAAACAAAAGTCAAGAGCAGAAAGGTTATTTTCACCAACTAAACCACACAAACATAATTCATGCTCAATACCGTGGATAGCCCTGTCAGTCACACCTGCTGAGTCATTTAATGTTATTTTGAGCCTTTCAGGTTATGTATTTTGTTATGCTGTCAAAAGAATGGGAATGGAGCAAGGTATAGATACATGAAAACAGAGCTACTACCAGTGCCACATGGGATTTTATCATTTTAATACAAGTTAAATCCAGGAATGGACTATCATCCACATCCTCATCCTTCCACAACTCCCTTCCCAGAGTACTTACCAGCAGGTATACTCACCCTCTCCCCCAATATGGAGATATACAGAGATCTGACATGGGGAAGCAATATAAGCACATTTTTCTAGGAGCACACACACAAACATGCATGGACTCATGATCCATCAGACGGCGCTGAAACCAGTAAACACATTCATTTGGAATTAGTGTAATAAAGGTGTTATGAACTGCTGGGAGAGAGGTATTCACTTCCTCGTCCCACCCCCAAATCCTGGCCAAGACGCTAAGAAAACAGATGACTCTGTCACGACCCAACAAAACAGCGTCTGGGGGAAAAATGTAAGTAAAATTTGCACAAACAGCATCTAACATTCATGCCAAACACTATCCATCATGCAAGTGAATATGTCTGTGTCTGCGCCTGTGATTATCAGCAAAAAAAAACAAAAAACAAAAACAACCTGAGAACAGAGCAGAACAAAAAAGAACAGCTGGTCTCAGGGTGAGCTGGACTCAGCAGTCCCACCACTCATCCTTTTGCATTCTTCTGCTGCAAGCAAAGCAGTTTTCTTTATCCATACCTATACAAGGTACATAGCCACCATCGATTCTGAAGAGATGGGTCTTTATGCACTACTTAGCGACTAGACTTCAAACTATAATCTATAAATTTTCAGGCTTAATTTGGACCCAACTCTCTGGTTACAGAGGATCTGGGAGTTCATCAAGTGTGCAACAAGAGTGAGGATTCTCCACTCTGCACTGTCTGCTTTTTATTTGAGCATTTTTTGTACTGGTCACAGCCATCAGAAACTGGAAGAGGAAGTGTTTTTTCATTTGACCTATTTCAGGCAAACTGGAGTTCAATTTCCAGTTCAGAACACATTTCCATCAGAAGTTAATTAAGGGCCTTGGCCAAACTCTCCACTAACTTCATTCAACAGCAGAAGCCTTTTTTAAGGCCAAAGAAAACCAACTTAGTGGAGGAGACTGCTTTCTCTCTTTGGCCCGTCACTGGTCACTGGTAATGACATGTACCCCTCCACCTCAGCCCAACAGCTCTCTGTCAAGCCCCATCTTCTCAGTTTCTTCTTGTCGCCTTCTCAGTGAGTCAGAGCTCACAGGGGCCTGAGGCCGAGTAATCGTGACTGTGCCTGCCTTAGGTTGTCCCGGTGTTTCGAGGTGGGATCTTACCCGTCATCGGCTATCCAGCCTTCCATACTCGCCTCATACAGGGCCGAACGGGCAAGGGTGTTACGAGGGGAGGGGGAATCATTGGCTGTGGATTTATGCTGTTTCATCCGAACATTTCATTTGTCAAGAAAGCTGTTGATTGCCCTCTCTCCAACAAACAACCCACACCGTTTTGCAGTACTGCTCAAAGGATTGTTATACTTTCTTTTAAAAGCAGATCACAGTTTCGTTAAAGGGTTGTCAAACTGATAGTCTTTTATAGTGCTTCTACTTAAAGTTACACAACATTAGCAAAATTGCGTTTCACAGCAGTAGCATGGTCTAACCAGGATGTCAGCAGGGGAGTGCTGAGTACAGCGTCACCGAGAACCATAAAATAGACCAAAGCTTAAAAGGATGTCCCACAGAGAGGCTGAATGTCTGGCAGAGAGATGGCTGTTCAGGAGTTTAAGCTGAAAGGAATACACTGAAAAGTTCGTCGTAGTTTGATGTCCTCTCTGCAACTTGTGGATTTTAGAAATGTTTAGTTTGCAGCGTGAAAAGGAAATGTTAAGTCCTCAAGTGGGAAGAAACATAAAAATGGGCAAAAAGAAAAATAATTTGAATGAAATACAAATAAATGAGTGTTTCTTTTCTCCACACACATACACACAAACACAGGGACTTCATGGTGAGTGTCGGTGGGCTCTGCTTGATCCGCTTGAAAAGTTTCCCCTGGTCTGCTGGGAAAATGGCTTCAGTTGCTGTACAGATCTTACACACACATACAAAAGTATGCTTAATCTTCTTCCATGGCCGCATAATTGTCATACAGGAAGGATTTCGGGGTGCCCCTACCTGCACACCAACAGTCACAACATTTCCCCTCCATAAAATCATCTCCACTCATCCCCCAAAATCACTGACTGACCTGATGTATGAGGCTTGATCCTTGAAGAGGTCACACAGGGGGTTCCTGTTCAGCCACAGCTCCACCAACTTCAGGCCTTTCACCTTGTCCAGCTCCCTGTCAGACTTCAGCTGGACAAGCACACATGCAGAACAAGTAGGTGTGAGGAGGATTTAAAGATAAATCAGGGTAAGATCCTTGATAATCACAGGCCTGGTTTTCATTCACTTGTTTCACCTCATTGTTGGAAAGGTTCAGGGTCTTCAGATTCGGCGCCTTGGTAACCAAATCAGCAAGTTCATCCAGTTTGTGAATACGGTTGTTACTCATGTTCAAACCATTCAACTGGCAAGATACAGAGAGATGTGTTAGCAGAGCCAATGTGACACATCACTATATTATGAAGTAGCAACAATATGCAATTGTTGCATTGTGACAACAGAACTTAGTTGATGTTTTTTTGTTGTATATTTTTTATTTTCTGCAAACATTATTAAAAAGATTTCACCTCTGGAATGTTTTCTTCAATGATCTTCATGACAGCTTCCATGCTGGACTTCCTGTTCAAGATGACTTCAATGTTCTGGGAAACAAGGTCTGTCACATAAAACAAACAACTATAAAAATACAAAAAAAAAACCAACTGTCTGCATCCTCTATTTCATGCTAAATCTAGAAAATATACTGACCATTTACTATTAAAACTTAAAGACTAGTTTAGCACAGGCTTTTTTATAAAACAACTGTGTATAATTATACAAAGATTTCCAGATTCCAGTTTAATCAGTGTTCAATATCACATAATTCTTACCATTGTGTGTCAAAGGGATAAAAATCTAATCAAAAATACTTTATTAATCCCCAAGTAGAAATTAATTTTGTCTCATAGCTGATTGTTGTGCAGCCCTATAGATGAGAGAGAATATAGATACCTGGGTCTGTTCGGATGTTGTTCAAGTCCAGTGCCTGCTGGGAGCCATCGAAACGTTTTGCCATACATTGCTGTGAAAGATAAATGGCCAACATTACCAAATATTCATATTCTTTTTTTCCACCAATCTACAATTCAGGTTTATGTACTTTGATCCATATCCCTCACAAGCCTCATCAAAACTTTAACAACGGTTGCTCAGACTGTAACGGCTTGAAATATCATTCATGTGTCTGCGCTTTTCAGACTCTTCAGATGTTTTGTTTTTTTCTGTTCCTCTAGCTCACCTTTAGGTGCTCCAAGTGTTCAGGCTTAAGGTCAGAGAGGAGGAAGGATGGTGGGCCACTGGGGTTTACATGCACTTCCACCTAGGAGAAACAAATATTATATTAAATATTCTTAGAGAAATTATATATAATATAAAAAATGTTGTACAAAGTTTTAATGTGTAATTTAATGGTTCATTAGTTTCAGATGTTGTCATGATCTGATACATATAAGACAACTGATCATTAAAAGAAAAACAACAACAGGCTTTCAGTGTGGCATGTCCATTATTAAATAAACACACCTTATAACCATCTGTGTCTGTGATCTTGTGTGAGCATGCTTTCAAAGCAGTGGCTGCATTGGAATCATCAATGTAGAAGTGGGCCCTGTTATGTTCAACATGGTACTGGACCAACAGGAGGAGAAAGAGACAATTAGAATGATATAAAGCCACAGATTTGTAAAAGCGACTGTGTATATAAGTAGTTATCCTGAGACTGTGTGGGACATACCTGCACAGGTGTGTAAGGAGCAGAACAGATGTTCTGAAGAGCCGGCAAGAGCCATCTTTTGTCATATTTTCTTCCATGTGGTATCTGTCAAACAGACAACACAAAATATGATCTCCTGTAACAGGTTACAAAGTGAAAGCATGGATATCCCGTGGAACTTGTAATATACTCACAGTGACTTTGTACCATCCTGACCGGCTTTTTGCTCCTCCTCCATTGCCGCCTCCACCTCTGTCACCTCGACTGAAGCCGCCTCCTCTTCCACCTCCTCCCCCTTTGCCTTGTCGCCTGTCTCTGTCAAAGCGCCCATCTCCCCCTTTCCGAAAAGGTCTTACATAAGGGTTGCTAAAGAAGACAAAAACAGGCCATTTATTGAAAAAAAAATTCACTGTTTCTCCTCTAATGTTTCTCCCCTATACTTAATTAAGGCTTCAACATTTTGATCTACTTCCTACCCCCACCTTATAGCATCAAAGGTTTTTATCTTTTAGGACTCTTTTGCTACTTTTTATGCTGCGGTCACACCACCAACTGCCTCTGAACTTGATGTGTATCACACCATACTCATCCAAAATCAAACATAGGAAACTTCTACCAGTGTACATTTTGTAAATGTAAATGCACTGAAAGCTGATATTGGTTTGCACCTGTTTGAAACACAAACCCTAAAACACTGGAGAGTATTTGAAATGCATGTGTAGTAAAGAAGTCACCAGTAAGTTAAAAAAAAATTGCATCATAACAGGAATAGAACAGACAAACAAGGCTACTAATCTCAGCTGACTTTGCTTTAACAGTTTCACTTTTGTTTTTTTTTCCAGAGGTGCTTTTTGAGTGGACAAAAAGTGGTTTTCATTCTCTAAAAGCAGGCCAGCGGCCAAAAGTAAAAGGCCAGTAATGTTCCAACATCTCTTCTGTGAATAACTGTATTGCAACTTAACAGGTTTCCACGCAGTTGAATGATATCCAGATAAAATCATTTAGGTTTTCCTTGTGTAACACTTTACATTAAGGGTTTCAAATACCCTATGGTACACATGCAATAAATTGTTTTTGCTTTAAATGCATAATTTCTTATCTTATCCTAACATTTGTGAAACACAGAACAAATTAAGGATGCTGGAGGAGTGCTTGATGCCATCTGTCAAATATGGAGGAGGAAATGCCATGGTGTGGGTGTGCTCTGGTGCTGGTAGAATTTCAGAATAGACTACTTGTCAGTCTTTATTGCAATGCCATATTATTTCCTCTGGACTGTACTTCATTAGAGCCAATTTCCTCTGACAACAGGAAAATGACCCAAAGCACATTTCCAAATTATGCAGGAACTATTTAGAGAAGTAGCCGCCAGCTGGCATTTGTTCTGTAATGGAGTAGCTAGCGCAGTCACCAGATCTCAATCCTATCAAGCAATTTTGGGAGAAGCTTGACTGTACAATGTATTCTTTGAAGTAAAGTCATTATTTCTATCATTCTCAATGTCTTTACTATATTTTCCATTCATGTTTTGAGTAATTTCATGAATAAAACATTTTTCCTGGAAATCATATATTCTGGCCGGTCCAAAACTTTTAAACAGTACTGTATCTGATGAGAGCACCAACTATGTATTATCAGACATACATGGACTCAGTCACTTAGCTACACTTACAATCTGTGCTGTGAGCTGTTGTCCTGAGAGCTGTCACTCATAGTTACATCGGCATCAGTATCGTCAAACCTAGACCGCGGCCCAGGACCTCCAAATCCCCCAGAGTGGCTCCCCCGCTGGCGGTCTCTCCGGGACCTGTCATTTGACCGACCCTTGTGGGAGCCTCTTGCTTTGCGGTTGCGAAACTGTTGTGGTGCAGTTCTGTCATCATGCTCTAAGAAAGAAAATGGCACAAGATAGTCAGTTTCCACTTTTATCAAACACAAAAGCAATGTCAGTGATCCAAATGTGACCATAAAGTTTTTGCATGTTAGAACTGATAACATGAAACTTAGGATTTATAGAAGAATTTGAAAATGTGAACTGCTGTTGTAAAGCCATAAAACCAATGATCTGCTCAACTTTACAAGAAATGTATTAATAAACTGGAATAGCCATCAGTGCTGATAATAAAACTGAAAATTCCCTTATTTAATTGAATTGTGACTTAAATTGTCTAATTAAATTGAGGGCTAATTTCTGGCAGCATTAATACACAATCACATAAAGAAATTGTTCAAATCAGTTATACAGTTAATTTGTTTGTGTGTGTGTGTGTGTGTGTGTGTGTGTAAATGGCCCTTAAACCAACCAAATAATGCAAGGTGATGAGACACTGTTAGCAAATTAAGTTATCAAAAACAAGAAGGTATTTTTGCTTCATAAAAGTGTATTTTGTCCTGCCTAATTTCTAGTTACAGTCGCATAATTCAATCATCCTGTCTTATGACCATTATTTAACATCGTGATAATTTTAAAGTATAGAATAGAAACAACCACAGCAATTAAGCACTGGATCAGTGTAACATAATTGGATCTCCAGAGGGGACAAGCTCTAATTTTACCTCCATTGACCATGCAACCAGTGTTCCTGACCTCTCTCCTCACCAATAAATCTCCTCGGTCTGAGGAAAAACAGTAAAGCAGCACAAATATGTGAGGTTAACGCTGAAGTAAACAGAGTGTCTTACCGTTGTAATAATGTCCGCCGTCCGCCATATTCCTGGAATGGAGTTAGATAAAAAAAAAACAAAAAAAAAAACCCACACAGCCCTGGATGGAAAATAAGGACGAGCAAGCAGGACTTCCGTTTCTCTCTTCACGAAACACAAACGCTAAGTTGTGGAAGAAATCCCAACATCCCAAGTAGCTGAGAGAGAGAGAAAAACACAAAGGGGATCTCGACGCACGTCCACAGGGAGATCTATAACAACCGTAGCTGGTGGCTAGGCTAGCTAGCTCCTCCGACTGCGCGTTGTCGATGAGACAACGGAAATACAACTTTTTTTACAGTTTCTCTTCCGGGTCAACAAATGGCGCGGGAAAATGAAACAAAAAAAATGTACGAATCCATGACAAATAAGTGAAAACATTTGAAAGAGCTAAAAGTATCACGCTTTGACTTGGTCTCCATAATCAGAGTTAGTTTAAGCTACCGGTACCGTGTGCTAAAAAAGCGATTATACAATGAATCGATATCTGAACCTAGCAACTGTTTGACATTAGGACATCACATGCATTATTAGACTTTAATTGCACCAACGCTCTTATTTATTTTTATTATTATTACTATTATTATTATTATTATTATTATTATTATTATTATTATTATTTTTATTTTTTACAGAGAATCAAGAGAACTATCTACAGATGGGGTGATAACTAAAGGCAACTAAACAGTTACCCTTCATCTCCATATTTATTTATTTATGCCGATAAAGATGAGCGAATTTATTTAATTACAAAGGTACAAAGGGCCTGTAAAAAAAATCCCTCACATTAAATTATATTTAAATTTGGGATAAATATTGACTTTCCTAATTGTATAAAATAATACATAATTATTGTATCGCTTTATCAGGACTTATTAAAACTTATGTATGATGACGCATCTTTCGCAATGTGTTTTGTGTTGTGTTTTAATGAATTTCCTCTCGGGGATTAATAAAGTATTTATCAAATTTTTTAAATTTTTAACCCCCACTCTTATTTACTTCAACCGTAATTATGGTATGATAGTGAATGATAAAATTCGGGAATCATGACCACTATAAATCTCTACACAAATCTCTACAGTTTAAAGTATGTAAATGTAGTTTGATTCACAGTCTCATTCACGTATAGATATTGTTTATTACTCTAAGGTCCATAGCACTCTTGACAATAATGTTAATCAAATTAGGAAAAAATGGCCGCTCAATATCACAGCGCAATATATGCTCAACAGTTTGAAAAAGCTAGAGAAGCGTTGTGTATTTTTAAATGTTGGACATTTTCCCTATCATACTTCTTCCAGTCGATGTCGTTTAAGGTTTTATTTGATCGACCACGAATACAGGAAATCTAACCTACGGGTTGTGAACTTGTAAACTGTACATAAAACTTACCTTCATTCAAAACACTAGTCACCACTAGGTTGGGGTAGCTTTTCTGAGAAAAAGTCACACGCTGCATCTTGGAAAACGCTTTCATCTCAGCCTTTAGACACTGTCAGGGTGTATAATTTCTCGTCAATTCAATCATTCAAAAGTTTAAATTAGACATTGCTCCTTAAGCTGAGTGAATTTAATTATTCTGTGCACTTGAGCCTCAGAGAGGCTAGCGAGTTTAGCTAGCTAGCTAACTATTAGCGTTAGCACGGCATCCAGCTGTGCATCACGTGGCACTCAGAGTCAATGTCGAATAAACCAAAATTACAGATTAATTTCTTTCACCGTGATTATATTTCCCGTGATAAATAATATATACACAATTAGCCACTGCTCACTGTCTGCAGCCCCCGCCGGTGTCAGTCAGCCTGCCCTGATCCCGTCTCTCGAGCTCGAACCACAGCATGGCGCTACCTAGTGGACCTGACAGGAACTCTCACGAGACGTTCAGTGGAGCAAGTAAAAACCTGTATTTGTACTTGATAAACGATAGCTGTAGCTCCACCCTTTAAAGTTCCAGCAAATAAACGCATTTTAACTGGCGTACAATGTTTGAATGTTTGTATCTGGGGGAGTTTTGCAATAATCATATGGCCATTTAAAGTTTCCACTTGCATTAGTCATCTTTCTGTAGAGGACCTCTGCTGGTGTCAAACTTTTCCCATTTCACAGTTGCTGAGGTCACTTCTTCAGAATACAAGTGGTACTATGACTGTTCTTTCATCTATGCCTCACCACAATATTATCACAGCAGTTTAACAACCAGCTTCTTGGCATGGCTCACTTTTTGTCCCAGCATCCAGTGGGAATTAGGGGACCTTAAATAGAAAGGCTTGTGCCTATCTTTTCTATCTAATTATCTCAAGTCACAACAGGTGTACTCCAGTCAAGTTCCAGACACGTCTCAAAGACAATTAAAGCAAACAGGATGCACCTGAGCTCACTATGGAGTGCTGCATCATGGGCTATGAACACGTGTAAATGTAAAGTTAGATTAGTTCATGAGTTTCATGAACAAAATAGCACTTTTATCATTTATTAATTACATTTATAACACCATAAAGTGTGCAAAAAGTGAAGGGGTCTGAATAATTTTCTCAAGCCACTGTATGAACATGTTTGGTATCTATGGAAACTGGAATTTCCACAAGGTTTAAAAATAACATTATGTGGGTTTGAACAATGTTTGGCTGCACAGCACAACTCTGAGATCAAAGCTGTTGTGGATACTCTGATTACTCTGTAATCTATCAGTGATGGATTATGAAAGGAAGGGGTTGATGGTGAATGAATACGGTTTGAAGACACAGCAGACAGAGGCATTCATTGTCTTAATGTGAAGGTGTTTAGTACAATTTAAATGTATAAAGCATATTAAACCACAAAAAATAATCTACATTAAAAGTATGGTTAGCCTTTTTTAAAAATATACACTGCCTAATAAAAGACAGAGCATGAGGCTGTTCACACATACGTGCCTGTTTGTGCGTATTGTTTTTAAGAGCGTCCTTTGCTGCTGTAAACAAATGTTTTAATTCCCAATCCAAAGAAGAAAAAATTTAGAAGATACATAAAAATACTGTTGCACTGTCATAGTATGCACATGCCAAATGTACTATTGCAAAACAACTGCATCACATTTATGTAGTCCTGAGTGGCTCTTTGCCCTGTAATCCCACTTTCTCAGTTACATTAACAGGAATCCCCTGTTGTCTTCTCCAGTGTGTGAAATGATCCAAGTGTAACAGCACTTGTTTTGTCCACATGATCCTGAACCTTCAGTGTACTTCATGTAACACTGTGTTTATCCCCACAGCTGCCCTCCTGCTGCCAGGAGGCCATACTGATGGCCTGGCTCAGAGAAGTGATGAGGGAGGTCAGACCGATGAGGTAGCCATCCTCCCTGCTCCCCTCAGACCAAGGGATGTTGTGTCTGAGCTCGATTGCATCAGGCACCGGGGTCGTCTTCCCAAAGTCTATCATCCACACGCAGGCCTTACTGCTGTGGTCGTGGACGAAGAGGAGTGAGCTGCCAATCACCTGATCAGGTCAAACATACAAATCATCAAATAGATTAAACTTAAATCCGCACAATATTTCAACTTCCCCCCCATGTTTACCATTCACATTTCCAATCAAATCAATAGATACATATCATGTAAAGGGGACCCAAACAGGATAAAAGAAAAGTTACTCAATGAAAACAAACCTCATGTGTTCTGAAAAATATTGAATTCTTCAGTGCATCACTCAGGTCCAGGAGTCTGGAGTGGTACGCTTTCTAAAGGGGAGAGCAGGAGAGCAACAACCACACAATACAGGATAGAAGATGTGAACAAATGAGGAGACTGACATTAAATAAAAAAAGTTACAGGAAGTCAGTTGCAAAGATTTTGGAAGTAATAAGAAGAAATAATGGGACTGAAATACACTGGCAAGAAAAAAACATGTGAATCCTTTGAACTCACCTGGTTTTCTGCATAAATTAGTCATAAAATGTAAAAATGTGATCTGATATACATCTTAGTCCAAGGTATCAAAAAACCTAATGTGCCTCACCCAATACTTCATATATTGTTGCTAATTATATATAATTTAGGATTCAGGACTTGTTATTTAAATGCAGAGTAGTGTTTTCGTAGCAGACAGCACTAACCAGGACATCCAGCTGACTCCTGGTGAAGTAGAGCAGCGCCTCTGTGACCTGAGCCAAAGACAGAATCTTCTTGAAGTCCCGCTGAACGCTGCCATCCTCCATCTGCCTCACAGAAACACAACAGCCTACACGTCACATCACATTTGAAAACTAAATGAATACTTTGCTCCTAAAATTACCATTTATATATCAGCACAAGTTAGGCAATCTGTGAAGGAAACTCATGTGCACAAACTGACATTTATACACAGAGGCACTGTAAGACTGGTGGGCAATTATTAAAAAAAAAAAAAGAAGTCCGGATTAAATAAACACAAAAAACAAATCGTCATTTTGCAGTTAAAGTAAACATTTGACACTTGAGGCAAACAGGTATTTTTGTGCAGTGATTTTAGAGTCCTTTGGTCCCACCATTATGCCCTCTATCCTGAAGCCCAGCGTGGACGTAGAACTGGTTGTGTCCTTCCACTGAAGGTATTTCCACTTGGTCACCCCTTTCTGTGCGTGTTCATCCGCTGACGGAGCAGACGGGTCTACTTTCACCATCTTCTGATACATGTCAGCCCGTAGGGTGGGCTTAGTCCGAGCTTTGAGCAGTTCTTCCTCCTGGTATGTTCTAAAAAAAATAATCATATAATCATAAACAGTGCTGGAAAAGCGCTGATACCACACTGAATTTATTCCAAGTCCTGTATGCAAAACTTACTGAAATATAAAAAACAACAACAAAAGTATCACCATCAAAAATGTAGGTATCATAAAGTGAAATAAAATTGAAAACTCAAGTCTTGAAGTACAAAAATTGTACAGTACTTGAGTTACATTCCACCACTAATCATGTCAACACTAATTTTACATGGTTAGAAAGTCACTGGTTTGGTCACCTTTGGTAAACATAAACACCTGATCTCATCCTACCTGACTCCCATCTTGCAGTCCATGATGACAGGTCTCCTCAGGCCGCTCAGCAGGTCCTCCAAGCGGATGTAGCAGTGCTCCCCCCTGGTGACGAGGCCATGGTACTGCGGGACAAAGGGTCTCAGGGAGTCTCTCATCAGGCAGTCCAGACACCGAGCCTCCACCTCAGTGAACAGCTTCAACACCTCCCCTCCCTCACTGAGCTGGAAGTTACCTGGTGACGGGGCAGATGGATAAATAATAAGCTGGAAACGTGTTGAATTAACATCTTTTGTCGTTGTTTTCTGATACTTTGTCATTGTTTTGGTCTTTTTTGTGGGTACTTCGTCCACTCATCACATCATCACAGGTGTGTGTTTGTGTGTTTGTGTGTGTGTGTGTGTGTGTGTGTGTGTGTGTGTGTGTGTGTGTGTGTGTGTGTGTGTGTGTGTATGAACATGCCTTGATGTCCAGCCAGCTGGACCCAGGAGCTCTGCCGCCGCAGCGACCAGTGCATCATGGTCAGGTAGGTTTTCCAGGAGCGACTCTGAGGAAAAAAAACAAAAACACAGACGAGGGGAACAGGGTGTGGACGTTACCCAGAATGCATTGTTGTCCAAAAGGAGAAGGAAAAGATTGGAGCTTTCTCAGGTCAACAGTTGTAAGGCTTAGAGAGAAACCACCTAAACCTGAATGTCTACATGCAAGTGGAAGGTTTCCAGCTGGCAAAGTTGCTGTGAGGTGACGTTGCTCAGCCTCTGTGTTATCTCAAGTCACAAAATTTTAGACAAATCTTATGCTCATACTCAGAGGGACGCGGTTCCCACGTTTTGTGAGTCTTGTGCCCTGAAAAGGCCTTTTTCACAACAGGCAATTCAACACGTCAAAGCAGGAAAAGCACAGACATTAATCACAATTTTAACTGTGTTCCATTCAAGTGTCCCAGTGTGACACTGAGCCAGCCTGAACAAATAACCCTGAAACTAAAGCAGCTAAATGGAATTCAGCCGTCATTCAATTCACTATTTAAACCTATGTTTCTGTCAAGAACGTCCTTCAGGAGGGAAACAGAAGGAAGCTATCTGTGTGCCAGCAGGTGGGCCTAAAATAATAACAGTATTTTATTCTGAAACAGAATGGACTAAATAAATATTGTATGCATTGTTGTTGTTTTTTTTTTTTTTTCAATTGTAGCTTGTTTCCTTTCTTTTAAAATAGGTAAATGGGATTTTTTTGTACTCATCTCAAAAAAAGAGTGATCTGCTTCTCCTGCTGTGACATGTCAATATGTCTGCTGTGAAAAAAGCCTGTGGAGAGGCTTGAGGCTACTTTAAAGACAAAGTGTCTGCTTTTGTTGATAGAATTCTTGGATATTCTGTGTGATGTGATAAACCATTTGACTACATGTATTAGCACACATTCACACTGCAAACATCTCCTGTGTCCTCTTTGCATGCCCAAAACTGTTTTGTAAGACAGTTTGTTTTTGTTTACAAACAGCACATACCTCGACAGTTATGATCTGTTTTGTATATACACAAAACAGCCGCCACGAGAAAGAAACATGGCCACTGAAAAAGCTAAAATGAGAAGCCAGAGTGGACTGAGTATGCCCACTGAAGACACTGATAAGTATCTATGCCAAGTATGTAAAGTTTTTAAGATTTTTATTTCTGATTATTGTGTTGTGCTATTTTATTCAGTCCTTATTTTGCAGACTGCAGTATGAAAGTTCTCCCCCACATTTTGCTCCCCTCTACTCTCATATCTGCAGCAGCAGCAGCAACCGGGCATGCAAACACCATTCAAATCTGACCTTGTCAAAGTCTTCTTTCAAGCCAATGCAAATCAGCAGGACCAAAGGTGCAAAGAACAGTTGAGAAATACATTTTTTACATGCCTCTACTTGGAAAACCAGAGAGGCCAAACAAACCATTGTGATGCCAGCGTATGGACTGGGATAGTTTCAACCCGTCTGCATCAAATTTAATTTAAGATTTATTTAAGTTACAAAATCTTAGACGCTCGCCAAAATGTATGCTGCATTTATGGACACAGCCAAATTTACTGTAAGAAAACAAAGGAAAAAGCCCTAAATGCCCCAAGTAATGCTGGGACATGTTTTTGGTTCTCACCTTCCTGAACGCTCTCCTCTTTGAGCCAACATCCTCCCCTTCACTGAAGACCTCATCGCTCTCTGCTGAAGAGAGGCTGATGGAGGAGCAGGAGGAGGTGGAGGAGGAGGAATGCAGAAGCTTGGAGAGGATGGGATGCGGCGAGGACCACTGAAGTGTTGTCGAGCCCTCTGTCGATCCCGGCAGCTCCTCGGCCTCTTCACCCTTCCTCTCCGGGGTTTCCTCCCCCTCTGCTGCTGAAACAGGAGATCCCGTCCTCCCTTCCTCAGCCTCTTCTTTTCTTTCGGTCTCAAAACTGGAGTTTCTGCTTCTCCACTGGTTCCACTTACTGTTTGTGTCCCCTTCCCTGTCCTCGTCCTCAGGCTCCCTCTGTCTTCCAATGTCTCCTACCCTCCTTTTCCCGCTCCACCTCACCCTCTCCCATCCGTCAGTGTCAACTTCACAGCTCCCTCCTCCCCTCTCCTTCCTCCTCATCCTCCATTTCACCTTCACCTCATCCCTTGTGCATCTTGCATTTAAATCAAAGTCCTTTTTTCTGTCCGGGCCTTGAGCCACCTCGTCCTTCACTGTGTTGCTGTTTTCAGAATCAAGCTCATTGTCCCCGTCCCCGTCCTCTCCGAGTCCACCTATACACTGGCTGTAAGGGGGGAAGCTTTTTGTGGACTGAAGTCTGGGTCTGGATCTCACTCTGACCCTCCTGCAGCTGCTGGATGGACCTTCATTGTTTGCCAGCTGTTGGTGCGTCTCATCTGATCGTCCAGCAGAAAAGTCACTGTCCACAATTTGCTGTTTCCCTGTCTCCATGTGCTTTTCATCCCTCACGTCCATCTTGGAGTCCAGTGTGTGAGCGTAGGTGGTGAATCTACTCCATGAACACATGTGCTTGTACAAAACAAGGAAATGTTTACAAGAGGAGCTCAGTTTTGAATATATTGCAGGAAATTAATTTGCAAGTGCCAAACAAACTCTACTCAGCAGAATTTCTGAGCCTCTTTCGAACATAAAGCAGTGAATAATCACATGTGTCTGACTTACCAAAGTGTCTTCCACCTCTTAGAAAGCTGCGTGTGTGTCAGTGACCTGTGTCCCTTCCTCATTCTCCCTGCTGGTGCCATATTTTGCATGTAGTGATGTCACTAAGTTTCCAAAGCTTCATCCAGTCAACAGGACATCCAGGAATGACGCCGTATCGGGTGGCAGGGCGGAAGTAGAGTACGGTGTCCTCCAAACAAATGTGAATGTGAACTTTGTGCCTGGGTTAAAGTGTTTTTACATTTGACGTGTGTATGTGACGTCCTGGTGACTCTAATGTAAACCAGCAGTATTAAATGGGTGAATGATGCAATTTAAGTTAACCAAGAAGTTCAGGATCCTAATGTTAACCCGTGTTTAAAACTGCAATTGTGTTTCACATTGTTAAATCAAACTGTTGTGTCTTATAAAATCTCACATGAACAGCGGGACAGAAGTTTTTTGGTAAGATTTCATAAGAACTGTTCATGATGTCTTGTGTTGCTTAGTATGAGACACTTTATTTGTTTCACATTTGCAGATTCATGTCTGTATATGAACACAGGATTTTATTTCAGCACACACACACAATAATGTATTAGAATAAAGTTGTAGATCGCACTTTCAACCTATTTAAAATATTGTTTTATCAAAAAAGATACACAAGTTGCCTCACATGCTTTAATTCTAAGTTCACGTTTTATAAAGAAGCAATGCACTTTTTGAGCATTTTTGACGTGATAACAGGTGGAATGAAACACAAATTACCTGCCAGAATGAAATACAAATGAATGAAACCATTACCTCATATATTTTTGTCTGTAAGTATTTATACAATATGTTTTTTTCATAATATTTTGTGTATTTATTTAATAATAAAAAGTTTGAGTGAACTGAACTCCAGCTATGAAGTGCAAAGTAAAAAAAAAAAGGTTTACACAACAAGAGATTTTTGTTTAAGTTGCTTAATTTGGACAAAAAAAGGATCCTATATATATTAAAAGTCATATCTTGTAGGAGTGACCTTGAATAGTCCTAACTTGAGCATTTTACCCGAAGCTTGCTGTTTTGACTGCCAATGTTACTGTCTGGTCATTGCAGTAATGGAAATGTGGTTATGAAGCAAAGCATGCAGTTAAGCTATAAGGTGGCTAAATCATCATACATAGCCTATTGTCTTATAAATATCTGCCTATTATTAATACTGCTAATAAAAAGTCCCAGTAAGGGTACTCATGTGGTCAAAAATCCTAAGGGTTAGGGGTTAGAGTTAATGGTTAGTTTGGCCCATTTCAGGCACTTGGTCCAGGTGAGTCAGTCCCATAAATCAAGGGAGTTAAAACACATGGACACCTCCAACAGTGGGGGCTCTCTGAGTCATTCTCAGCAACATCTCTCTCTTACATCTTCCCTACATTTTGTCATCTCTCTCTACACCATCGCTCCTCCTTTATTAAAGGCCTCAGGCTGCCTCTGATTCATGTTTTTGTCTGCTCTGAGCCTCTGTGTTGTCTTTAAAGTGCAGAACGGGCCTCTGCCGGCGCAGATCTGTGGCGCTCATCTGGAGGGGACCCATCAGCTCTGCCAGTACCTGGAGGGGAATTTATTCTAGTTAGTATCAAACAACTGGTAAAATCACTGCTGTAAATTATCTGCGCCTGTGTTTTTGTACCTGCTATGGGATCTTTGTCCTCCTCTTGTTGACTGTTGCTCACAATGCTGTCTGCATCTGCCAGCAGTCCGTCTGCTCTGAGCTGTAAAAACACACCCAGAGCTCACTGAGTCTGAGCTACAACACCTGAGAGGACTCTGGTCATATTTCACACTTAAACAGCAGAACCTGCAGCTGCAATAACTGAATAATATGTTGTCTGGGCTTCCCTCCGGTCCCACCTGCTGTGGACCCCAGTCCACTTTGAACAGCAGCCTCACGTAGCTGAGGATGAAGAGCAGACTGAGGAAGATGAAGTTGCTGGACACTCCCACAAACGCAGAGATGAGGGGGAAGTTAAACAGCAGGTAGCTGACATAGCAAACACAGAAAAGTGTCAGCAAATTCTTGACTGTGCCAAAATGAACCTACCTGAAGCTTTATTTGCAGCCTAGGACATGCAAAGCAAACGAACAACTGTTTTTTACTTGAAAAAAATACATACAATAATAGAGAAAGGATAAAGGATAAGGTTTTAGGTTAAGGTAACCTTAATATAAAGCACGTATCCACATCTTACCGTATGCCAGTGAAGTGCGCGTGAATGTAGAGCTGAGATGAGTAGATCTGCACTTTGTTGGAC
>JAOWBC010001868.1:15166166-15180307 GCA_028566105.1 Hypoplectrus providencianus | reverse complement strand
TCCTTCCTTCCTTCCTTCCTTCCTTCCTTCCTTCCTTCCTTCCTTCCTTCCTTCCTTCCTTCCTTGCTCCCTTCAGTCCGTGCTGATTGTTCAGGTAAAGAGGGCGTTGTGGGGAGACTGGGCGGCTGCTGTTTGCCGTTTGTGTTGTTCTCAATAAAGATCGAATTTACAGTAACTCTCCACTCCTCCCCCTTCTCCTCCTCTTCTCCTCCCGCTCCTCCGCCCCTCTCCCTCCTTCCTTCCACACTTTTACAGCCCCTGGCTCCTGCCCACTCCTATAAAACACTACAAACATAAAAACCCACAAGCACTTAAGAGCCGTCGTGGTGAGGAGGAGGGGGCGATATGGGGGGGAGGAGACGGCGGGCAGAAACATCCTCCTCTTTACACCCCTCAATCACTCCGTCCGGAGAAGGAGAGCGAGATGGAGGGGAGGATATATTGTCTCTGATGGGCTAGCTGATTAAGATGGATTGCACAATGAAATGTCTTTGGAGTGATGAGTTCTTGGAGTGTGTGTGCGAGCGTGTGTGTGTGGAAACGACGTCTCTGCAACTAACTTTGCATTAAAACCTTTTTTCAAATTGATTAAATGCAAATTTGCTTAGCTCTACTGAGCTGCATTTTCACTCGCAAAAGTTTTATTCCTCATTTCCATTTCAGCACTTACTCTTAGCCGCCATTGTGGTTTTAACGTGTTTGACATTAAATGCCATTTATTTTGGCCTATCTCTTTATTTCCGAATAGAATTGAAACTAAATTAAAAAAGATTTAGAAACTGGACATCCAAGTTCTGTCAGTATTATTTTTTGGGGGGTAATGTCCTTTTTTCCAGTGGAGCTAACTTTGTGTGTGAGAGTAAATGCAGCGGCAGAGTGGGCTGATAAATCTTTCAGGCTAGACTATAAAAAACGGTCCCTAAAATTAAGCCGTGCACCGTCAAGTGATAAAGAATATTCTGGTCCTATCTCAGTCTTTAGAGCTCCAACCACTTGTCATCGTCACAATTTCTGCCCGCTGAGAGTCTGTGGGAGTGTTAGTGTGTGTGTGTGTGTGTGTATGTGTGATATTATACAGGACTGACTCTTCTGTGCACATATGTTTGGATGTATTGGCAACATTATAAACATGTCTGCATTTGTGTACACACCTGCTCGAGCTAGAAATAGGCCCATGATACTGGCTCTGTGCTAAGCCGGGAGGGGCGATGCATGAGTGGTTTACTTTTGCGTGCGTTTTAAGTGCAGGTGTCCTATCATGCTTGTGTGTGTGCATGAGATAGGGTCTCCCAGGTTTTCCTCTGCAGGTCAGAGATAAAGCTGTTGGCTGGCGCTGGAAACCCACTCAGTGTGGCAACAGCTGAGAGATACAAGATAAGAGCCAATAGTTTCCCTGGCCTGCAGGTGACAGACAGGATATGTGAGAGAGAGTGTCTGTAGACTTCACTGTAACTTCCTCAAAGATAAGAAACCTCGAAAGAAATCTGGACAGATGAGTGGATGGATAGCAGGGGCGGAGAGTTGACAGACAGCAGGGGAAAGAAAGGTCAGACAGTCATGAGACAGCTGCAGCAACACTTTGTCTCACCTACAGACTCCACTGAATGTGGTGTTACCATCAGGGCGAGGTAGGCTTTTAGAAAGGAACATTTTAGGTCACAGGGATGAGCATTTCTTCCGAGAAGCCGAGATCAAACAAGACGGCTATGACTAATAGGAGGCTTAAAAAAAGCTTTGTGATATTCACAGTTTTAACGTGCTGATCAAACCCCTGAAACTTGGAATAATAATAAAGTTTTGGATCTGTGGTCAATACAAAGGTAAGACTTGGCTCACAGTCAGGACAGCTATAGTGCAATTCAGTCAAAACATCATATTCATTTATACTCACCGGCCTGGAAACACTGTGAGACAACTCTGATCTTAAGATCAGCCCTTCTGCAGCATCTGATTCTGGAAGGACTCTTTGAGAAAGTGGCACACTCACTGGTGCTATGAATGAACTCTCAGGACACGAGGTAAAAAGTTCAAGGTTTTAACTTGCCAACACAGAAATAAATCGGTGCAGAAACAGTTCAGGTGGTGAGGCAGAGGCTGCAAAACACTCAGATCCCAAAAAGAATAATAACAACAAAAAGTGAATTTACTGGGAGTTGCACGGAAAACGAGGCTGGAATACTTACTGGGAAAATAGGGAAGTCAAACTGAAGAAAGATTAAAAAGGACTGAGAGTAAAGCTGTGCCTCCTTGATTCATCTCCTTTCCTCCTCTCCTCACTATTATGTCCTCAGAGATGCAAACAGAGGAGATGAGGAAGAGAGGAGGGAGGACTCCAGGCAACTGGCATTAAACAAAATAAGACGTGTGTTCCTCGAGGCCATCGAGGTGTGGCACAGCTGCTTCAGCTGTCCATTGTTTTGTTATACTGCTGTACTCTGTCAGATGAGCAAAACAGCCTTCATGAAAACATACATATGTAGTTTGAATTCTGTTTACAACATGGTATATTAATGTGTGAAGCACTACAAATGTTCGTAATGACAGTATCACACAATTAAAGAGTTGAGGGGGGATTAAAGGCTGAGGTTTGAAGATCGGAAAGGTCAGGAAGCAGAATTAATAATAGTGGGTCATAAGTGAAGGAAAGTATGAACAAGGTCATGCCATGCCTTATATATAATCAGCAGGATCTTCTTCATCTTGTTCCTGACCATCTGTAGTTTATTCAGGATTTCAGAAAGCAAGAACAGGGAGACCGTCAGCGAGTTCTAGTTAATATTCCGGCAGCTGCAATTTGATCCAGTTGTTCGTGATTTAAAGCAGCCTGACTGAGGAATGTGTAGAGGGAATTACAATAATCAAGACAGAAGGAAATGAAAGTGTGACTCAGTTTGAGATTCATAGAAGACAAGATGCATCTGACTTTTTAATTTATTTCTTCACTGAAGAAAGCAGGACTGAACTGCCTCGCCTGCAAAAAACCATTTACTTTTCCAAGATGCTCACCTTTAGATTTGATATTTGAGAGATGTGTAAAGTGATCAGAGATTAAGTTTTTCTATTGTAGTTACTTCTGTAAAATTCAATAAGCCTGAAACAGTCTTTTTCTTTTTTTTTTTTTACCTAAATGAATGTTAACAGACCTCTCCTGTTTTTCTGTCACCTTTTCACCTCGCTCCTGTCAGGCGCCTTGTTTTTTGATGGTGCTATGTTCCTTCTGACAGTGTTAACATTCAGGCTGTCTTCTCGGGCTCGCCAGCTTTATAACATCCTGTGACACGGTATTTCTTGACTGCTTGACAGATGTTTGATGACTGCCTCGTTGGTTACTCCTGGTGCTCGAGTTGTCAAGTGATGGCGCCTCGCCGCCTCGCTCCAGTTGTTTTAGTGGCACAAACTGCTGCAGTGAATGTGTTACAACATTTAAATGTCTTGTCCTTGAAGACAATTTTTCACATCTAGTTTCCAAAAAAACCCCATTACACATTAGGGCTACTAACAGTTATAGTCACTGCTAATTAATATGTTGGTTATTTTCTTTGTACATTTATAAGAAGCTTTGTCTGTAAAATAAAAAACCCCCCACATATATATTGTTAGAGCCAGACTGATGCTGATGACAAGACTGATTTAAGAGAGGAAAATCCATGGATAACCAACATGGTGGCTGATATAGTCATTTTTTGAGCTGGAATGAAATAGACCTTTTTAATGTAGATTGTATATTGATTTTTTTTTACCTAGAGAGCCACCTCTTCAAACATTACATTTTAATAGATAATATTTAACATAGTTATATGTTATTATTAATTAAACACACAGTGCATTACATTGTCAAACAATTCTACCAAGAATAGCTAAGATATTACACAATTATTGGAAGACTTATTATTATTGGAAGAATTATTGGAATTATTGGACGTTTCATAAACCTAAACATTTTCTGCATTATATATCTTGTAAAAGGAGTTTTCATAACACCACACATTGGACAGCAGATACATGATACCGCTATGCCAGTATTCGCTGTCAGCTGATATGTCTGTCAGGCTCTAGACCTGTCACAATATTAACACTATCCACTTAGTAAAGGTTATCAGGATCATGTCCATATAAAGCAGGATGTCGTCTGTTATGGTTTTGCATATACATGTTTGTTTGTGTTTAATTTTCAGACTGCAGCACCTACACATTTTATTCACACAGCCGATTGAACAGGAAAACCTTTCTTTCTTTTCAAGTTGCTGCCTCTGTGCTCTCATCTGCAAACTGTGTCAGAGTTTCAACATTTCTTTCCTTATTTATTCAGGGAAGTTTCGCTGTTTTGTCTTTTTTTACCTGCAGAAATAAATACATCTATCCCTTAGATGGATTAATTGGCAGCTATTTTGATAACCAATTTATTATTTCAATATTTTTTTTTTTTATAACATTTCATAATGTTCTCCGATTTCAGCTTCTTAAATGAGAGACTGAGTAATATTCTTTGCCACAAATACAGTAACAGCCAATTAAATGTGTATAGGTTCTCGGTGATAGTGGAGGTGGCATGCCTGCACTCAGCTGAGACATTATCATTTGACATTATCGCCCTTTATGTAAAATGCAAAGATCAATAGATGAATATGCATCTTGGGCTGAATTCATCAGTGCAGCAGAAACCTTTCAGCTTAATGTTTCATTATCACAATGCACTATGATGGAGATGGTTTTGTGGGGGTAAGCATCAATAATTGAGCATCAGTGTTTTTTGAGCTTGGATGCTTCCACCGGGTGCAATATAAATTCAGCCCAGCGGTGGAGCATCTTTTATTGATTTCAGAGAAGTCCGTGGTTGATGATGACCGATGGCTGCTGAGGGGGTTGGTTATGGGGCTTGGGGGTTATGGAGGATGAGGAGGATGAAGGGGCTGGGGTGTTGGAAAGACATGGATGAGTAAATGCAAACAGACAGACAGACAAACAGACAAACAGACAGACAGACGGAGAGACAGACAGGACACTGACTGAAACAGCTGGAGGAGAAAGGTGAGAGAGATGTGCTCAGTGAGCCTGTTTGGTGATTTTAAGAGGATAAAGCAGGCGAACCCTGGGTTCTGCAGGTAGAGCCCCTTACAAGAGCATTAGCCTACGGCCGCACAGCGTCACACTCCTTCTGCAAGGCTTCACTGATTCTTAGCTGGCTTTGTCAATGGAGCTTAGCGCTATGCTTAGCGCCAAAATCAGCCTGGCAGACGTCCGTGCTCTCGCCACTCTGCTTGTGTGTGTATAGAAAGATTGTCAGGCCTGACTTGCTGTTGAAAATTGCTTCAGAGCGGCAAAAATTGTTTTTCAGATCTCACCTGAGCTGTATTTTCCTCATTTGACTGGAGTAATAGGGGACACAGAGTGGAAATCTTTGCATGCTTAACCACTTTGTAAGGGATTTTCCAGCATCAGGCCAAGGATTAAGTGATTTTTGTCACAGATCTACTTTGAATACTGCAGTATCTACTCCAGTCTGAGCGCTAAGCTGTTGATAGTCTGTTTGTTTTAAGTATGTACATCATGTAGCTCTTATTAGAGGATAATCAAGTTGGAGCCAGCTGTAGAATTTTTTTTCCCTGCCCGAGGAATTAATGTTTTCAAGGCTGCATTTCATCCTTAGATGGCTGCTGCTTTTTCATCAAGTCACTTATCCGAGGTTTTTAATCAGGAGGGACGTGTTGTTGTGATCCACGCAGCCTCCTTGGTAGTAACAGGGGTCAGAGGAGGTGACGGAGAGCCCAGAACAGAGACTGTCGAGGTCCCACAGGCCCCCACAGTGTGTGCTCTCTGTGTCTCTCTGTGCCGCAGTTACCATACATCTACCCTAGAGCTCTTGTCAGCTCCTCTTAGGACAGGCTCATATTACAAGATGCAAAATGTCACACCAAGTTTGCTATAGCAGACAAATATTTTACGTGTGTGTGTTCTAAGAAAGCCTCAAAACAGATGCTATAAAATGGGTGTGTGTGTTTGATGTATGAGGTTTGCTTAAATTAAAGCAAGCTAATATAAAAACTCTTCCTCTCAGCTGACCTTTCTACTTCTGTAAGAATTAATTTAGAGCTGTATTGTGTACTCAGAGAGTAAAAGGGGTTCATATGCTGGAGCTGCAGGTTACAGATCCCTCATGAACTGTACTGTTTCTCCCTGCTGTAGTAACTGTACTTCCTTTGCTCCAGTTTCTATAGCAGTATCCCCACTGCGCTGACTTTGTGTTTCATGAAGCAGCGCTAATGGACACGTTCTCACAATATGCCCATCAACTGTCTGTACATGCACGCACTTACAGAGGCAAATTGGTGTTGCTGATGCTGCTGGGGTTGGAGAGTAAATTTGATGTGCTGTCAAGACTTAGCCCTGCAATGACCACCTTTCCACTCAACCAGCCACAGTGCATGTAAAAACTCAACATGTCTATATGAAAATTGCATCTGACCTGTTTCATCTTTAATGTGGTCATCCGACAGACAAAAATCCAGTGGGAAAAATAATAATTAGAAATAGAGCCCAACTGATATGGGTTTTTTGGTACAGATATCAATCCTGATTTTAGTTGGGTGAAGTAAATCAATTACTAATACGGTGGCCGATATAGTAACTCTTGGAGTGAAAATAGACCCTTTTATGTGGATTGTGCACTTTTCACTACCAAGAGAGCTACTTTCTCAAACACAAAAATATATTGAATATTTAATATTATACATCATACAAACAGTATGTTACATTGTCAACACAGTTCTATAAATGATAACTGGGGAATTAAAAATTGAATAAAATAAATAGCTAAATAAACATCATCACTGTTCAGTGTCAGTCAATTGTTGACTATTAAAGAAAAAAATGTAATAAAAATAATATTTTTGCATTAAACAACATTCGTAAGTTTAAGACCATCTAATACTAATGATCTAATTATAGAATAATAACACAATAATGTAAGTACAACCTTTCTGTGTGTGTAGGATCTGTAAATAAACACCCAACTTATGGCATCATGGTGGCTAAATCTTTCCAACCACATTTAACATTTTTTCTTTAAAACATTTCCTAGTTAATTGAATTGGTGATATTGTCTGATATGTGGACATGACCTTGATTACTTTTGCTGAGCTCAATAACTTTCCTTGTGGTATTGTGAAAGGCCTTATTAGGAACATTGTAATTATAAAACACCCCAACTCAGTTACTCATAAGTTTTCCCAACTATTTTTTAGTGTGACCCCTTTTAATTTTAATAAAGCAGTCTTGTGAAGAGTCTGTTAAATCTGCTGACTTTTTGATTCTTGTTTTTACCCCGGAAAATACGCTCCTTTCAATGTTGAGGGTGTCTCCTGTGCTTCCCACATTATTTTTGATGGGATGTAGAGACATCTGGTCTCTAACAGGGCCAAGACTTTGACTATTCTGGCTTTTAATCTTTGCCTTGGACGACTTGGTTGTGTGCTTTCGGTCATTGTCATGTTGGAATGTGAAATTTGTCTTCATCTTAAGCCTTTTTTGACAGGGGCCAGCAAGGTTTTTGGCCAAAACACCTTGGAGCTATTCATTATCCTGTCTATCTTGACATGAGCCTCCTGACCTCACTGAAGAGAAGCATCAGCAGGCTCTGGGGCTTCGTCCACCTGCTACCACCACCACAATGGACAGTGAAGGCAGGGTGTTTTTCAGCTGATGAGCTGATCGGCGTTGTGCCAAACAATGTCTTTGAGAATTGAAAGGAGGGTTCAGATATTTTCAAGTGGGGTTGTATGAGATGCTTATCTACAGTCGATGGCGTTCATTGGTCCCCCGTTTGGCTAATCAGGCAGGAGTTCTTGGAGGCATGGAGTTATCATGGGACTTGTTTCATTTTAACGGTAAGTTTGGATTCACCAAAGTCACACAATAACTTAAACAAACTGATCCAACAACAACAGATAATCTGAAGTGACCCTTTGATAGAGTTTTAATTCATTGATTATCAAAATGTCACAGATTAATATTTTAGTTCATCGATAACAGAGTAATTAATTAATACATGCTTAAAGAGGACTATTCTGTAACCAAAGTTAATTACCTTTGATTAACAGTTACAGGCCGCATTGACACTACAGAATTTAATGTCAAGGTGACTGTCTCAATCATAAATGTGCTTGAATATAATATTTTTCTTTCTGTATTAAGGACTGGACGTAATGGAAATTGTGTATATTGAAACATTTTTTTATAGACCCGTTAGTGTGAAATTAAAAAGTGAAATTTAAATCTTTACTGTCAGTTGGATAGCCTGTCACTAAGGAGACATGCTTGCTATAATTACCGTGCTCCCTGTGCAGTAATATTGCTTCTGAAGAGAGCTAATATCTAAGCTATAGTAATTTCTGTCTGTATTTGTTTTGAGGCTTTTCACTTAATCCTTCTTATGATTTAAAAATACATATCAAATGAATAGAAAATTACTCTTCCACGCCCACTTGAAGTGGCGCACTTTTGATGGTAAAGTAAATTAAGGACTGTGGGCGTTTTTCATGTCTTCAAGGCTTGAGATTATCTAAGGCCCACCACTGTGAGAAATCAGGAACTGTATGCTTCAAATTCTCCTGAAAATTAGCTTTTAAAGTGTTTGTGACTGACATTTTGTTTAATGTTAAGCTGTAGATTTCTGCAAGTTTTTCAAAGACACTTTTTTGAGCTTTCTAAGCATGTACACAGCCTTTCCTCGCCTTCTCCTGGCTTAAATCTAGATGCTTGTATCTCATACTTTTCATCACGGCACTGAAGTCATGTTCTGTCCACTCTGTCCTCTTGTATCTGTGTCTTTGCCATGGGCGAAGTTTGGAGGCTGCAGTGAGTCTGTGAGTTGGCTGCAGCATGATTTTAGACAGGGCTGCTGCTCTAGTTTTTCCAGTCCAGATCTGTCCGAGTTAATTACGGTACAACTGTCAGAAAGACCACTTTACTGGTCATTTGAGCAGCGACATTAATGCTCTCCGTGTACTGACGATTTTGAGCTTTCAAGGTTCAGTGCCCTGAGTTTCCGCGGGATGCTCCGATGTCCACTTTGTGTCTCAATTTGAGTTGGAAGATGGAAGAAAAGCTAGGATTCTTCATGGTTCATCTCCAGAGTTTTGTCTTTTCCCTTCCCCCTTCTTTTTTTCTTGATCCACTTCCATTTAGACATAATTTCAGGGATGTGACCCGAGAGAAGTGAGACAGTGGCATTAGACAAACGGGCCTCAGTTTACAGCTTCAGATTGATTTACACCCTGACATTGAGAAGTTAACGTACCCTTGGAGAGTTAATCCCTAATGTTGTCCGGGTCAGTAAATAAACGGAAGAAAGAAAAGCCAAACTGAAGGAGTTTGCAGAAAAGCTCATTCGTGCTAATTATTTCTCTCCCACCCCTCCCTTGTTAAAAGCTTTCCCACCCCTCCAATCAATCGCCACTTTAGCGAGCAGGAAGGGATGGAGGAAGTGCGAGCCTCATTAGCCTGATTGGGCCAATGTGGGAGATGGAAGGAGATGGAGTGAATGAGGGAGTAAAAGAGAAAAGGAGTCAGCTTGATCATCAGCACTTGGCCCATCAGAGCGTCTGTCATCAAGGCAAGTGCTGCCTTCAAATGTGTTGGTTTGTTGTGCAGCGTTGTGACTCTTGGTTGGCCTGTAGATGATCTCCTGAAGGTGCTGAAGGGACGCCGCTGTTTGAATTAGTTAGGATAATTTGCTTTGACTGTTGTTGAGATGGAGATTATGGATGGGAAATTGGATATTTTTCTTTAAATGAGATAGACTTTACAAAGTGTCATCAAACCACAGCTCAAGGCAAAATCTGGTTTAAATCTTAGTAGGCCTGAGTGACATTTGTCACTTGCTAGTTATTGTGTAGAGCAGGGCTGTTAAACATATGTCCCACCAAGGGTCCTCTCTGGTCCACTGGAGGACTTTGCATTCCAAAAAGTAATGAATCCAAATTTTTCAGTCAGCACTGTTCTTCCTATTTGTCCATTGGGTTTGAAAAAACTGGCCGACCCTTTTTTGATAGGCTGTTACTGAGTGTGCTAATGTTCAGGCTTTAAACATAGCACTGTCAAACACAGGCTTCTGTTGATGCAGGAGCTGTTGGTGGAGAATGTCTTGTCAAAAGAAAAGTGGACACAGAGTGTCAGGTTTTCCAAGAAGAAAAGAGAAGTAAAGTTAAATACAGCTTTGAGGCTTTTACACCCTGACCAGAATACAGCTCTGAGAAAACAATCAATACTTTTTGTGTTCCTTTAAATTTCTTGACATTGTGTAAAATATTGTCAGTCAGCAGTACAACAGAATCTCCATCAGACCTCGATCTTTAAACAATATTGGCAATGGTTGTAATGGTTCAGCCCACTTTAGCTCAAACTGTGTCTTCTGAAACATAAAACAGAAGCTGTATAACTTCTTGAGAGTCCTGACAGTGATCCGACACTGACAGCGAGGGATGAACTCGCCCACGTTCTGTGAGCCTTCTGACTTTAACTGGAAACTGAAAATGAGCCTTCAGACTTCAGATGGCCAAAGAGGATCTGTGTCTGGACGTGGAACAGACTGAGGAGATTCAGAGCACTGTTATTATTGATTAATGCGTAGGTTATTTTCTGGATTAATTGTTTTGTTCTTCTAAACAGTATCAAGAAATAATCAGTAATTTGCATCTTAATTTCCCATAGTTCAAGCTGATTTTTTTGTCCCAAAGATATTCAGTTTAGTATGATAGAAAACAAAAACAAAAGCATGAAATCTCCATATTTGACAGGCTGAAAACAGCATTTACTGGCATGTTTGCGTAGCAAATTACGTACTAATTAGTAATGATTAACAGATTATCCAAATAGCTGGCAAATATTTCTCTGCCGATCCACTAATCATTGCAGCTCTAGTGTCAGTCCATGCAGGGCTTTAAAAAACAAGAATAATATTAAGACAAGTGGGTTTGGTGTGCTGTTGAGGGATCTGACAGGCCTTTCATTTGACGTTCAACATGGCTGACTAAATGTGACCAGACTTATTGATATAATAGAAACCAAGTCCCCTGAGGTTGTGACAGTGTGACGATAATATGCAGTCTGTACAGCAGCCAGCTGTCAGACCTGTATGTCTTTCCTTGTGTAGGGCAGAGTTCAATTTTCTGTGCCGTCTCACTTAATGCACTCTTTAGTGTAGCAATAATCGTTTGCATTCCCGGCTCTTTATGACAATAATAGTGCACCTTTTTTCAAATATTGGTTTTAGTGCCAGACAAGTAATCAGCCTAGCATTAAGGCTTTGGCTGTGCATCCCGAGTCCTCTTCTCCTTGGCTGCTTGGGTCGAATCTAGTGAGCTGCTCCCAAAAAAAAAAAAAAAAAAAAAAGCATGCCAAATGCGCCCACAATCACCTGATGAATGGCTTTTTTTTTAAATTAGTTTATCCACCTTTGATGATTGATGTTTTTCATTTAGACTTCTGACATTTGAATCCAACTCTGTTTCGCTGAACCAGCTGTGCAAATGATGTTGACTAGAACTGAGACGCACAAGACGGAATGAGGAAAAATTAGATATGGAAATTAAAAGCACATTGGGGGAAGATTATCCTCATTGTAGACCGTGCTGTTTGAATAATAAAGTATAATGCAGCCAGACAATAAGCCTCCATTTTCTCTCATCTTTGTAATCATAGCTTAGTGAACAAAGTACAAAGGATGTATCACTGTAACCTCCAAAATGGGCTTTAATCTAACCCCGAGTCCCCTTCCCCTCTCTCCACCAGCAAACACAAGGGGCCCTTATTGTCTGCTCACATGTCCTCATCACAGACGATGCTTTTGTCACATAATCACACACACAGACACGCGGCGAGTACACACAGCACACACTGCACACAATTACCATCTTGTAATTGCGATCTATCAGCCGTTGTTGTGAAGTGGTGCCCGATGCGCATGCTGTCGCCCTCGCTGCATTATCAGAGCTTAGGAAATGACAAGACTATTTATAGAGACTATTTATCCACTTATCCTGTTGTCACCATTGTCCACGGGGGGAAAGGTGGCCCTGGTTAAAGCCCGACCGACAGACAGGTCGATCAATCAGCACATCAGTTTGTACGGTATGTGATGTGGCCTGAAAGTGGAACATAAAGAGGTGGATTCTGCTCATGGAGTTAGAAGGTCAACAGACTTTTTCCAACATCCAGGACAGTTTGTAATGATCCAGAGAAGAGAATGAACATCTGGCCGTGATGTACCGTACATTTTATTGTCACAGATTTACCTGACTTGTATAATCTCAGCTACAGATTTATTAAGCTTTTAAACTCGTATTCCGTTCAATTTACGCTGTTTTATTTTAATCATTCCAGTTAATAAAAGCATAACATTTTTCTGTGCAAAGCCCGTGGTAAACATCTGTTTTCATTGCATGAGCTTTGCTTTTTTCTTTGCAATCCAGTAATTAAAAAAAAAAAAGAAGAATATGTACCCCTGAAGTGCAATTAGGTGTTTGCTCAAGTAAACTAAAAGCAACGTGTGGGTTAATATCTCCGTCATAAAAACACGTCAAGGACGCTGGGATGCATTGGGATACAAAGGACTCCTCAATCACAGTAACGCCAAGCAGTGAAAGATTTATTACTTAGTGCGTTGTCTGCAAGATCAACAGCATGTGATGAGGTTTGTGGTCTGCACAAGCATGAGTGAGCCAGTTGTCCGTGTGCGTGTGTGTTTTGTTAAACATTGCATGAAATAGTGTGTACAGTGAAAGAGCCAAGGTTTCATGAGAAGTTCAATATTATATTAAAGACACTTCCGCACAGGTTAATGCTGGTATTTTTCTGTTTTTTATTTATTGCCTGCAAATCTTATGAAAAGACCCAAACTAACAAGACTGAATTTAAAACTGGTCACGAATATGAACTTTCACATTGTTAAAGGTCTGTATCATTTCTGAAAAAGATCGTCTTTGCAAACTCAAACACGAGTCAACAGTGCATTTTGGTTGAGATATTTAGGAGTCAAATAAGTTAGATATGGATTTATGTTTCACAAACTGTAGCCACATTAATATAAGAGGAAGGATAAAACTTTATTAAACAGCACTTTTAAAAACAAGTTACAAGGTACTTTACAAAGATATCAAAGCAATAAAATGACAAGATAAAAATGACAAGATAAATATCAGTTAAAGTAAAATTGATGTAATAATATTGACAAGCAAGGAATTAATTTTTAAACCACAGTAAAAACAACAAGTTAAAAAACAAATAATTTCCATGGAAAGTAACCCTGAAAAGGTGTTTTTATAGGAGATTTCCAAAAAATTAACTACGGTAGTGTGTCTGATCGCCTCCGGCAGGTTGTTCCGGATGTGGAGCTGTGATTCGGCTCGGTTAAAGGCTCGATCTCCTCTGGTTTTTAGCTTTGCCGGAGGATTTACTAACAGACCTCTGCCGAAGGATCTCAGGCTGCGTTCAGGTTCATCAGGACTTAATAAGTCAGCACACTAGGGCCAACCACAAAGGTGCTTTAAAAGGAATCATTAAAATTTTAAAATCAGCTCTAAAGTGTGCGGGTAACTTGTGTAGGGAAGTGTTATCTGAACTCTTGCTGCAGCATTTATAACTAGTAGAAGTCTGGAGAGGTCATATTGGGTGAGACAGGTATACAGTCACACTTTACAAAGAATTTAATAAAAGCATGGGTGCCAGTTTTAGATTCTTTAAGATAAATAAAAATCTAATTACAAAGTTCCTGAAAGCTCGATTTAACGCCTGATTTCACCTGTTGGTCAAAATGACGTTTGTTGTGAAAGACAAAACCTGCATTTCATGCACAAATATCTCTAATGAGCACACTTTTCATTGTTTTTGTTTATTTTTAAGAATTGTGAGTTGATTACTGAGTGGGATTTTCTTTGGGAGGTAAAATAGTTTTGGCTTTTTGGAAGACAAAGTACAGACTGTTTCTTAAGATGACCTCTAACACGCAGCATTTTCTGCACCTTTCGAACAAAGTTTCTCTGTCGTTCTTGACAACATGTTTGCAGCCAACAGTTTTCTTAAGTTGTTTTGGGCATTGCATGTCTCTATTACCATGTTCACAGTAGAAATACAGCAGGATAAATCAT
>JAOWBC010001868.1:15140693-15166066 GCA_028566105.1 Hypoplectrus providencianus | reverse complement strand
CCAGCAGATAAATGATTTTGATTCCCTTATTAAGTCCAATATTCAATATTCATTTTTCCATCATTAAGTTGTGCATCCTTGAACCAGAATCACATTTTGTTTGCAGGACCTGGACCTCTGGTATGATCACAATCCACTCTGTGGCATTTTCAACAAGTAATGAATAATTTACTGTGCTCCTGGAATTCATTTATTTTTTGGCTGCGATGTGTCTGCCTCTGCTGGAGAAAGGCTGAGAGTCAGTACTCCAGAGAAATCACAAGTTGCCATAACTACAAGTGCCGAGGTCTCAGCGCAGTCCAGAGAGTGGAGCCCCGGAGAGGTGGGCAGTAAGCCGACCATGAGTGAAGGCTGAGCGCTCTGGAGGACCCTGTGCAGCAGGAGCTGAGCGCCCGAAGCGCTCCTCGGCCTTAGCTGTTTCTCTTCAGTTTCCTCGTGTAGGCAGGAGATGAAACTGAATGCCTGATGGTTTATCATGAGAAGAAAATGAATTCATCAACTATTCACTTAAAGTCAGTCTAGGACAGATAATGAGCCGACTTGAGGTTATAAATGCTTTTAATTTCCTTCAATTTCAAATGCTCTTGTTCCTAAGAGCAAGGTTACAAAGAAATCCAGTGGTATACAGACTCATAATTAAGCTAAATTAAAAGATAAAAAACACACCAGGCTGCGAAATTGAATAGAGGACAATTGCGGTACAAGGGCAATTTGGTTATCTTTTTGTACATGCTTTCAGCGTGGTTATGGCAGAGGTTTTTTCTTCTTCTTCTTTTTCTTCCATCTCACTCGGGGCATCTTGCTGTGGCTCCAAAGTGGCTCTCCCTCTGATAGACAGCCTAATTCATACAGTTGGTGTTGTTATAATCCCCCTGAGGGTGTCTTAGTTTGTTCTCTGCCTTGTTTATTCCAGTGATGTCCTCTCCATCCACCGCTACAAAGAAACCCAGACTACCTCAGCTTAATGTTTTGTTGTTGTTGTTGTTGTTGGATCATTTCATACCTCTGAGGTATTCACCGGTTTCTTGCAGTGTGTGTGAAGAGAAACGTGTTTGTTATCCAGCTCCGTCGCGGTACACTGGGACCATCAGTCCCCTGTCACTCGAACGTGTGCAAGTTTGTGTCTTTTAGCGATGACTTGAGCTGGATTCACAGTTGTTGTAAGAGTGTGGTTAGTGGTTTGTAAATCTCTGAAATACATTTAGAAATGCAGTTTAAATTGTCAAAAGTATTGATACTTTTTTTTTTTTTTTGTTGATACCATGTGTTTAAAACAACACAAAGCCCATTAATTTTGGTTTTGAGAGATTTATAAGGACTAAAGCTGCACTGCTGTTGCAACAATCAACAAACCTGAGATCAGCAGGGGTAGAGCCAGTGAGCGGTTGGTTGTTAGCAGCTGGTGGACGGCATGGTCCTGACCTGCGGACGGCTTTACACGACGGTCTGCCAAACTGACATGTGACGATGTTCACAGTGAAACATCACGATGGACAATGATATTGTCTGCACAATTCATCCAAACTGATCAGATCATGTGAACATGATACCCACCACAGGGTATATATTCACTATAAAGAATCCTAATTCTTTCACCGGAAATGAGTGCATTATATAGACGGTAAAAATAAGAATAAGAAGAAAAATAAATACGTTTCAGCCGGTGTGTGCAGCTTTAGTTGCACTGGTAGAATCAGTCTGTGCAGCAGTGTTGCTTTTTAAACACTTAATAAATGCCATTGCAAATACGTGCTCAGGTGTACTCGTGGCCTTGAATCAGAATCAGAAATACTTTATGGATCCCCAAGGAGAAATTGTATTTTTTGCTGCTGTATCAAAAATAGAAAAAATGTAAGATGGTAAATAAAAATCTAAAAGCGAGCCATACTCGCTGAATGGAAAAATAAGTAAAGAAATGTGCAAATAGATACATGGAAATAAAGAAGATAAATTTGAGGTAAATAGACATATGTAGAAATATGTAGAAATGTAACAGCAGTGTTACGACACATGAATTATGCACACGATGCTGGGCTCGGTGGTCAATGGACGATGGTGTTGTCCATCAGGCCAACCCTACTCTACACCAAATGTGGCTGCAACCTGGTTTTCTTCCCATGCTTCAGAAATTCACTGCAGCATGTCTGGTGGATTTCTAAGTATTGGGTCAAGGTGGGACGATCAGCTCTCACTATCTATCTAGCTAACCCAGTTGAATCCAGTAGAGCTCACCGCTAACAGAGGTGCTAACTTTCACTTTCTGCGCTGAATTTTCAATAGCACTGTGTCAAGGTGTTTGATTTCAAGACATTGGATGAAGATAAGATTGAATAGAATTAATAAATATCCCTTTTTTGTGCTCCGGACTTTTTTGTCTTTTTGCCTTTCTGTCAAAGAGATGTTTTCTTTTTTTAAATTATTTTTATGAGTTTTTACTCGTATTGAAGTTCAAGATTCTGATGTCATGGCCACCTCAATGGGGCTTTCAGACAGGTGTGTGTGTTGATAGTTATAGAATTCAGTTAACCCTCATGTCTGTTTATGGAGCTGTTTATGTCTTTCTTTCTTCTCTGTGGCCTCAACCATTCATTGTGAGTTCAGTCTGCAGTCTGAAAGGAAACATGAATTTGCGATCAGTCTTTCAGTCCAATCTGTTTGACATTCACCTTTTCTGAGAAGGACATCTAGAAACTTGTATCAACATTTCTATCCGAAAGAATAAAAATCACTTTTACAGAAATATTCACAGAAATTATTCTATTCTATAGTGCCTAGCTGAGGGAATGTATAGCTGCATGTTTACATACATATCCCCAAATGAATGCATTTATAGGAAACCATTGACCTTTAGCTGAAGAAGCTCATCTTACATGCAATCATTCAAGAATGCTTTATTTAGAGCAGCCTTACATCAATCCTAACAGCCGCGTAGTAAGGAAATAACTGAGCTCCGAGTTTTAAATGCAACAGACCATTTTATTGCAGTTGAGCTTATTTGTAAAAGAAATTGAGGCAAAGTAATCAGAAATACACTTTGAAAATGAGGACACTGCTGTTGTGCTTGTTAGCTCAGTCCATTGATATCTTGAATATGTTCTCCTAACACAATGGAGGCGTATCTCAAAAATCCACTTTGATCCTATTTGTTGCAGTGCACAAGTAAATTTCAGACTCAGCCGATACGTGCTCGAGTCTCCTGGCATACATCTTTATGTTGGGTGTAATGTGAGTTGGAATAATTAAGCTGGAGGGCTTGACGCTTGATAATGGACTGCGACAGTGAAAGGCCTCCGTAATGATGGATGAGAACTCAGGGCATTGTCGTTAAGAGCACAGACATGGAGATACAGCCGCATCACATTTACTGCATGCATTGACGCACAAACAGGGCTGCATAATCACAAATCCTTTCGATAAACACCCAAAGGAAGTCCGTTTTATCTCACTATAAGGCACACTGTACATCAAGCCATTTCTAACTACACAAAGTACATTTCTTTCTGACTCACACAAGCAGTTACTCTAAGATGGACACTTATACACTCCCCCGTTCGTTATATTGATCCGTGCTTACACAAGTATTAGCACTCACTTAGAATGAGAGGCATGTCTGCAGGAGCGCAGAGCAGAAACATCCATACGAATACACACAAGCAGCTTCTCATGCTGCTTAGTGAAACATACACGCCAAACTTCTCGAGATAAAACCACATGCGGCCGCTTTTGGCTGGCGCATATGCCCAAACTGAATTGGAGCAGCTGATGTATTCATCCAGTGTGTGTGATTTAACGAGGTCCACTCCGTCTCGTCATAAATCATATTAATAATCTTGAGCTTTCCATTGATTTATATTTTTTTAAGGCATCTCAGTGCATTATTCGATATCTCCAGCCTTTTTGTCTCAGATTTAATGAACCCCATACACACACACACACACACGCACACACACACACACACACACACACATGCAAAGAGAACTCGTGAAACCACTTTTCCTTTTAGAAGTCTTTATTCATCCGTGTAGAAAAAAAGACGACAGACCAATAAATGGAATAGCGTTTTGCACCCATTTTTATGTTTATACATAAGAGTGTTTTCATTATCACATCTGAAGGGTGACATTTTTAAAGGAAAATGGATTTCTGCACAGAATGAAAGAAGCTTCAGTGCTCTGGAAAAAAAAAATAAAAACAAAAAAACAAAACAAATGCAGATTAAAAAAACTAAAAACACCACACCGGAGCTCGTCCAGTATTACCGGCACACAGTAACACAGGTTGGAAAAGAGAAAGTAAGAATGGGTTTCAACACTTACAGGCTCCCTCTACATTTATATTTATATATATATATATATATCTATATATATATCAGTCATCCCCATACTTCCCTCTGCGCCCTCACTCTTTATCTTTCCCTTGCCTCCTCCTCTTTTGATCTCTGGCTGTTTGCTAGTGTTTCCCTTTGAAGTTCCTCCTCCCTTAAAGTATGTTAGTGGGGTCAGTGAGAGGCAGTCAGAAAGCAGGTGCTGCTTCCTCCTTCATGCAGGATGTGTATGTTTGTTTATCTGTTGAACTGCACAGTGTGCCAGTCAGGCTGTGATCCCTGTTCATACAACTGTGTCCCTGCTGATCTACGGCCTAAGAACATGATGACACGAGTCTCACTGAATATATCGAGTTTAAATTTTTCCTTAAAACTTATATGCTCCAAATGAAAATGCTCTCTTGTATGGTGCAGTAATATGATAACAAAACCTGTGCAATAGAACACATTAGTCTGTTGCAATTTGATTTAAGGGCCATCCACACCAGAAATGACTTTAAAATATAACTTTAATGACGTAGTTTTGAAATCATTTTAAAACTACAGTGGAGTTAACACCACAACTGCAATCATGAAAGCAGTGATCAATATATCACTTTTCTATATATTTGATGAATGATAGAAACACTGACAGCCAATCATAACCCATCTGAATTATTATTTAATTAGGTGTACACTGCTCCACGACTACAATTCACAACCTCGGCTACTTTTGAACTGTATCTTCTTCTTGTCATTCATATTCTTATTTATAAGAATACCAATAAGATAATTGCTGAATCAAATGCTTCTGTATCCTCAACCCCTTCCATGCAAGCTTATTGATGTATTAAAGGGACGTGTGAGGCTCAAACACAGCTGGAGCTTTCAGCCGTTTACAGAGCGTTATCGTTCATCAGTGCGGATGCTCACATCATTATTGTTATTATTCTCGTGTGGATGGCCCTCAACCCACCTATTATGTTTTCAATTAACTGATTAATCATTTGGTCCATAACCTATAAAAAATATTTTAAAAAATATCTGTCACTGCAGTTTAGTGCACAGAGTGGTGTCTTCAAAATTGCATGTGCCTAGCAACTAACAGTCAAAAAAACTAGTTGTTGTATTTACCATCACATGTGACAATCACAATTTTTGTTTCCAAAATAACATCTATGATTTAACATTCATTGAAATATTGGCTGACTAATTTCCTGTTGACTTATTTAATTGGCTTATTGTTTTGTTTTATGAAAGCTCTCTCTTTTAATATCTCTGGCTGTTGACCTCCATTCTGTTACTAAAAGCAAATATTACTTATAGACAATTGAAATTACATATGAATTTTGCATCAAGGTGATGAAGCATTATACTTTGTCAGGTGTTTATTTTATTTGATTATCTAAAAGCAGACATTCCTGTTTGTTTTTTTAATATATCAACAGTTTCCTTATCAATATATCCCAAGGATGTTCTCCCAGTACATATAAATATCACAATACAAAATTACATATATTATGATAGATGATTGTGTCCATATTACCCACTCCGACCCCTTGTGTTTTTAACATGAAATACCAATGAAAATAATTACCACTACAACTTTTTGTATGAAATTGAAAAGATAGAAAGTTGATTGATGGTAATTAGACCAGAGTCATTCCAACTTCCTCCAAAAAATTAGCTGCTAAAACTTTTTTTCAATTAAGGAGGTTTAACCAAGTTCCAGATGATAATGGGTTACTATTATAAGATGTATGATTAGGTTTCTTTCACCTAATTTGCAAAGGTAATTTAATAATGAGACCAGACCACAATAGAAACTGGGTACATGCAGTACTTTTTCTTAATTCTGAGGGGGGGAATTTTAAAATAGACATTTTTCAAGCTAATAATTTCCCCTGCCATCTTTGCAAGAATCCTACTTTTTATGTCTTCCTCTGATTGTCTTGCTGTGCCTCTCTTCCTCGCGTAATCAAACAAATATTGGCATTTAAATGAGTCAGTGTTATGATACAGATAACTGACGCATAATGTGGCAACTGCCCTAAACAATATTTGCAGTCAGTTGTTTGCAGATTACAGTAGTAGATACACTGTGGGTAAAACTTGAGCCATTTTTTGGATGATGATGTTACATTATTCCAGTTGTCACCAATATTTCTTTACCCTGCCTGCACCCTCTTGGATCCCCCATCTTCCTTTCCTTTTGTCTGCCTTTTTACCTCCTGCCGCTGCACTTGTCACACGCCCTTTTTTCACTTATGTTCCTCTTTCTTTCGTTTTCTGTCCTCGCACTGTGCCTTAAGCTAACACACCTATCTCAGTGCCTCCTTCACCAAAGCAGCACCCCGTCTCTTCCTCTCCTCGCCTTATTTTCAGTGCTATCTATCCATCCATCCATCCATCACCTCCACCCCACTCTCTCACTCTCTCTCTCCCTCTCATTAGTCTCCCCATGCTGTGGTTTGTGTCTCCCATCTCTGTCAGAACTGTTATCACTGCTGTCAGCTCCCTTGGCGAGAACAAAGTCGTCCTCTGCTCACGGCACCACAAAAGACACGAGAGAAATAAAAGGAAAGAGCCTTAGCCAAAAAAAAGAAAGAGGCGGAAAAATTAAAAAGGAGGGGAGTAAACTAGAGGGAAAGGAGGGGGCTAGGAACACATCTTTTCATGTCAACCATGATGCATTGTCATCTGTGGGTTATAACAACCATTGATTTCTCCCTCTGTCATCCCTTTTATCTATACAGCACAGAGCTTACAGTTGGTTGGAAGATATGTGAGCTATCTCTATACACATCAAGTGCCTTTTCCTCGTATTATAAATATATCTCCTGCTAAATCAGCTAAGCCTAGTATATCAACCTCAAATAAGTTACTGTGTATTATTATGAGCTGAGAAGAACAGTAGGTTTGAAAGACACTGAGATATCCAAAAGAGAAAACGTAACCATTTATAACTATAAGTAGCACTGAAAGAAGGACCTACTGTATAATGTAAAATACAGTAGTAGAGTATAGTAGGACTTACGTCTGTCACTCAATAACAATGTCCAATCAACATAGCTGAAATCAGTCTTTTCTACGTAGCAAACCAATCAGAATTAAACCAGCAGAGGCACAGAGGGTACTTTGGAAACCAAGGACAAAATGGCCACCAGCCAAAGGGGTCGTCATCATAGAAATGACGCCTGGCTTTCATGGCTCAGGGAGCGTGCCCCTGTATCATCACGTGTAGGCATAATCTATGTCGGGAATTCCACCCTCTCTGTAGCCTCGGTTGGTACCATAAGTGGCATGATGGTGGCTGGTTTGGCTGAGGATGGTGCCATTGAGGCTGCCAGCTCCATGGCTGCTCCGGTAGGTCCCATTAGCTTGGGAGGAAGAGGAGGAAGAGGGGAAAATGGTGTGGATGTAGGTGACATCCTCCAGCTTAGGCTGCAAGGGCTGGTGGGCCATAGCTGTCATCTGAAACCCTGCAGGAGGGGCCCTGATCTCTAAGATGGAAGTGTCTTTCTTGGTGCCCGACTCTACATAGTCATCATAATGTTTGCCACCCCGGCCCCTATTGTATGCTTCCCCAGACACGTAACCTGTTCTCTGTCCATACCAGCAGAAAATGCCAAAGATTAACAGCAGGCTTACTAATGCTGTGGCACCCCCTATGATCCCAGCCAACGGCAGGGCTGTTAGTTCTGAGTCCTGTCCCTCTTTAACTGACCCCTCCCCTCCTGCGCTGACCAGAGCCTCTCCAGTCTCTATCTGAGCGCAGGCTGGGGCCGAGTCTTTGCTGTCTGTGTCCATGCTGCTTACTCGAGATGAACCCATGCTGGAACCCCCAAACGACGATTCCTGTCGTAGTGGCAGCAGACAAATGAGGTAATGGGAACGTGGGGTGAGCTGGGTAAGGAGGTACTGCCTCCTCTCTCCAGGTACAAGAGTCTCTGTTATGGAACCAAGAGCTGCACTGCTCCCCAACCTCAGCCATGACAGGCGGAAGGAGGGCGCCGGCTGTGGGCACAGCCAACTCACCAGCACACTGTCCGAAGAGAGAGGTTTTACGGTCAGCTCCAGGGCTTCTCTAGATACCTGCCCCCCTTCCCCAGGAGGCAGAGGCATAACAAGGCCTGGCCATTTGGCTCGCAGTGTGAAGAGTGAACCTTGTGTTGGGACCAGCAAAGAGGTAGTGGTGGTGCTGCCATGGGGGACGGAAGCCACCACTTGACCACCTCCAACACCATCTTCACCTCCATCTTTTTCTGCTGGGTTCATCCCCATTCCAGTACTGGGACCAGCAGGGGGCCCTTCACACTGCTCCATGAGGGAGGTTAGTTCTCTGAGGGCCTGTCCCCTGACTGGTTCGGGCCCCTGACATGTCAGACCCCTGACTGTAACCGCTGCCCCCCGGCTGTGCAGCCATGCGTGAAGCCAACGAAGGTTGCAGCCACAGTACCACGGGTTTCCTTTCAACAGTAGCAACTCCAGGCTTTCTGTGTCCTTTAGAAGTCCTCTTGGGAGAGTGGTCAGATTGTTTCCTGACAGGTCCAGCCTCTGTAGCCGCCGCATGCCATCCAGCGCGCCCCGTGGTATGTGGGTCATCCCATTGTCTTGCAAATGGAGTCTCACAAGGTGAGCCGATGGTAGGTAGACTGGCGGAGACTGCAGTGCATTCCTGACAAGTGACAGCTCAGTCAGGTTGGAGAGACGGGAGAAGGTATCATCAGCAATACGCGTGTTGGCCAACAGGTTTCCATCCAGGACCAGGCGCCGCAAGGAGGAGAGCCCACGGAAGGCGTGTGTGGGAATGGTGCTGATCCTGTTGTCATCCAGTCGCAACTCTTCCAAGGATGCTGGCAAGCCTGCAGGGATGCTTGACAGGTGGTTCCGAGACAGAAACAGCAGTCGAAGCCGTGGTGTCCCAGAAAAAGCTCGCTCCTGGATGCTAACTGTGGATATAGAGTTATCATCCAGGTGCAAACGTTCTAGTAATGGTAGCTTGGCTAGAGCTGATCTCGGTAACGTTCGTATATTATTATCCTGCAAGTGGAGCTCCCGTAATGAAGGCGGGAGGTGTATAGGGAATTCATCCAACTGGTTGGCATACAGGTAAATCACTCGTATGGAAGTGCTGCGTTCAAGTGAAGGTGGCAGGCCAGCGTTACTCAGCCGGTTGCTCTGCAAGTAGAGGATGGCTGCCATTAATGGCAGTGGAGGAATTATACTCAGGCCACGGTCGTTGCAGTAGACAAAACCCTCGTCACAGCGGCACACTGAGGGACAAACAATGCCCTCATCTCCCTCGCCCGTCTCCATGGCAATTGCCGCTGCCGCCAGTTCCAGCACCTCAGCCAATAAGGTGAGGCACAGGAGGAGCAGAAAGAGCCAATCGCGGAGCTCAGCAAGACCGTCAACTGCCATGTTGGTCCACAGCTCCTGACTGAAAGAGAGAAAATGAAAAACTGGATTAAATTAAATAAATTGGCTGTAACTCATTGATTCTAAAATCCAAGTGACTTACTACACTAAGAAAGAGCAAGTAGGAAGAGTTGTTTGATAAAGGAGAAAAAGGCAGTGCCACAAAAAAATCTTAGTTAATCTTTTTCATCCTTAAAACTGCCTCACTTCTTAGTTGTTTTTTCTATCTACTTTTGAAATAAGTTTGTATTTAATGTAAAGTGGAGAAGATTTGGGGAATGCATAGTCTGACATACTTTATCAAGGCTGACCAGTATTATATGGGTCAGAGCGACCAAGCAGAAGACAAATGGACATTGAGAGTGCGATGAAGGATGGAGTGAGTGGGCGAGGAAGATTACAAGAATCAGAGAAAGCAAGAGGATGACAAAGATGGAGAAAATTGGACAGTGACAGTTGAAGGGAGGAAAAATAAGGGAGGAAGAATTTTTTTAAGGAGATTAACTGAAATGGAGTGAGTGACATGAAACTAAAATGGAGGAGAGATTGGGAAGAGGGAAATCAGATTAATTGCCCACAGTGCTGCTGATTGCTTTGAAGACTCCAGAAGTGGTAAACTTGTTGTGACTGCACCATATCTGACCCTCCAGTGAAATTACAGACAGAATACATGTAAATGAAGAAAGATAAAAGCAGAATTTCCCTGGTTCCTGGCTGTATATTCAGAAACACAGGGTGTCTCTGAGGTTATGACCAAAACACACTGAGAAAAATGCAAACACAAATAGGTAAACACACTGAACACAAAGCATTCACATACAGAACAGAGTACTCAGTACAAGCTGACATGTATAATGCATGTTTTCTCTTGGTTGTTATTGTTCGTGAAATTTCTATAAATTATTCAGGAAAGTGGTCTTGAAATCCCCAGAAATGTTTTAGCGAGATGTTTTACAGAGAAGCATTTTTCTGCAACATTAATATGTTCCTCGGTCGATGTTTTATGACTTGTCTCCTTGCAATTCCCTTACACCAACATCAATAACATAAATTTACAATTCAGATAAAATGATCTCCATGCACTCACATTCACAGCGCACTATTTATAGAATATGAATAATATACAGTAGTGAAAGTTGTGGAAATTACATTGTGGCATTCTCTTGTTTGAATCCTTTCTTTTGGGTAGCCTGGGGCTGCAAATTGTGCCCTGACGTGAAATGCCTGACATGATTTGACAGCACATTTGATAAACAAATCCTCTAAAGGCTAGTATTTTTTTTCCCCTTCTGCACACGCATGCATGTGTATGTATCTGTGCTTGTATGTGAACTCAGTACTTGATGCAAAATTGCCCCTTGGCTGCAGTCAAAATCCATGCAAAGCAAACAAGAGATGGCAACAATAGAAGAGATGAAGGGAAGGGGGGAAGGAACGGAAGGGAGGGAGGGAGGGTGGAGGTGAAGAGACAGATGGAGAGTTGGACAGTCAGTCAGTGGAGGAGAGGGGAAATGAGTTCCTGGCAGCGAAGACTCAAGTCAGTATCAGCTGAGTTTGCTGCAAAAAGAATGGCTGGGTGTTTTTTCTGTAAGATTGGTGTAAAAAAAATAGCTGCATTTGTGTGCCTGTTCATGCTTGTTTTTTGTCTCTTTAAGTGTGTATGTTTGTTTGTGTGAGATTTCTGCATCAACAACAACCAGCTCCTGTCTCAGCTCGACATAACCAGTATTTGATAGGTAAGGGTAGAAGAGAGTGTGTATTTTTGTGCTGTGCAATACAGCACCGACCCAGACATTTTTTTCCCTTCTTAATGGTATTTTTAGCTTAAATCTAACTATTTCCAAGCATTCCCAGCATTTGAGAGACAGAGAAAGTAAAGGAGAGGAACACATGCACATAAGAGGGAGTGTCAAGGTAGGAGCTGAGACCACATTGGGAATGCTCTATGAATATCAACTAGCATATGCTTCTGTGCCACACTATCCCCGCTTCCCTTTCATAAATATCCTCTTGGCACAAACCTGCATGTGTGTTTTTGCCAACATGCCAAGGTTTCCTATCGACACGTCCTCTTAATGATCCTTAGATTTTCAGTCTTCTCCCCTCCCCTGCTCGCTCTCTCACTCTCTACAGCTGCCTCTCTCCCTTATGGCGCTCTCCTCTCTCTGCATCTTTATCTTCCACGCCATCTACCTCTCCTGTCCGCCCACCACCACCTCCTCCCCTTCATAATCTTTCATTATATCCACTCTCAGGTTTGTTTACAGAAGTGTCCGTGCAGTCACCCTCCTCCTCCCCTCCCCCCGTCCCTTTTTTCTCTTTCTAATCCTCTTTTATCGTTTCCTCTCCAGTCGTCCGCTGATTTCTACACACTGAGATTGGATCAATCAGCTCTGGTTCAGTCCTCCTGCCCAGACCTCCTCTCTCCTTCTCCCTCATGGCGACTTAGTTTCTCTTTTTCATTTAGATGCAGCAGACCCCCCACCTCTTATTTTTCCCTACCTTCTCTTTCTCACTCCCTCTCGGCCTCAGCCTTCTCGCCTCCGCATTCGCCTTTCTCTCTCTTTGCGGCGTCCCCCCCAACATTTCAATCATGTTCTGAAATAAAAGCCTTTGTGTGAGCACAGAGGCAGTGTGTGTTTGTGTTTTTTCCTATCATAAAGGTGAAAGCAAGGAGTAAGTGTGGTTTTCTTCATTTCGGTGGATGCAGGAAGAAAGTGTCTGTGTTTGCTTGTGTGTGTAAAAGGTCTGATCGACCCAGGGTGTGATTGCAGTGGGCTTGCTAACCTGCTCGGTCTCTGTGCCTTTCACGTCCGCCGCGGCTTTGTTTTCCTGTATCAAGGATTTGTGGAGAGAAGTATCAGTGTGTCTGTATGTGTGATTGAGGATGTAGCTGTGGATCTCTGTGTGTTAGCGCAGTTTCCCAGTCTTCTTTGAATCGTTCACAAGTGTAGTCCTACTCCTTGGGGCCGTTGAATCTTCCTCAGCTTGGGTGAATGATGATAGGGATGATGATAGCCTGTACTCCAGGGCTCCACGAGTAGCAACACCAGCATGGCTCAAAGCCGCCTCGGCACCCACATTTGTATGTTGTGTGTGTGCCCTACTGCCAAGCTATCTCTCTCTTTCTTTCTCTCTCTGGGGTAAGGGGCTTTTAGGCCTGCCAACTCAAGTCATCTTCAACGATCGTCCAGAGGCCTAATTCTGGAACCACCACTCCTCACCCAAATGCTACAGTTGGGCAGACAGTCAGAAGATGGTTGAGGGCTCAAGGGTCCTTATTCGAAGTCAAAAGCAATCCTGGATACTCATGCAAGCAGTGGGTCATGCAAAAATAGTACAGTGCCGTGCTACACTTTCTGTGAATAACCAGGTACCGGTTTTAATTAATGAGCAGAAAGGAGGGAATAAGTGGGATTTCCACAGCTCAGAAAAATCCAGCAAAGAGTCCTTACAATTATTAGTGGTATTATAACAATTATTACAACGTAAATTTCACAGTTCAGTGGGGGTAATGAGAATGTTTGAGGCTGTGACAGACTGGTGCAGAAAACAGGCTATTAGAATTGGGTTCACAGGCTTCTTTCTCCTTCCCTCTCAGTTTCTGCCTCACTCTCCTCTGTTAAATGTTTGATCACTTCCTTTTCAGGACGAGCAGATGATATTCAGAGGCAGCAAATCACGATGTGCTGTATGTTGTCCGCTCTGAGCGGCGCTGTGATGGCCGGTCACGTGGCGCAGTGTGAAAAGTTCCCCCACAGGTTCGCAGAAATGGGCTGCCGTCTAGTATCCTCAAGGTAGACTTGACTGGTGTTTACTTCAGCAGGACAGCTGGCTGAGTGTTGGTGAGCACCACCCTGAGAGGAGACAGCAGACAAGTACAGTATTAGAATTTTTATTTGGAGATGCAGTGAGTAAGAACAAACAGGACATTTAAAGATTCAGAAGTGGAAAGTCCTTCCTTAACCACACACAGAAGGCCATTTGTAAGTAGGGGTGTAAAAAATATAAACATCCTTTAGTATAGCGATAGCATATTATTTTAGTATTACTGTATCTATTCTCAAAAAAGATCTTGCTCAAAAGTGGTGTGTTCTTCATACAACAGTTTTTTTTTTAATTAGGCTTTGAGACACCTTTTTTTGTATTGTAAAATACTGAATCAGAACCCTTCAAGATTATGTATCAAATTGTCAAGTTGTAAATAACCTAAATGTTCACAGCAGAAATGAAATCACAGTGCATAACAAGAGCTTGGCAGTCTGTAGCCCTTTAACTGGCTATTATGTGAGCCCAAATTTAATGGTCCAATTGCAAGAAATGTATTATATACTACTGGACAAAAAAATAATTAATGTCACACATTTGTCATGCAACATGCATACCTCCACTTGTTTACTTATAAGGAAAATATTCAGATATTAGCACAGCAGCCTTTCTTCACTGTATTGCTAAAAAAATGAAAATGAAAGTGTTTTTATGGGGTGCATAAAGAAAATGCCTGCCTGTCTTCATTTTTTTTATACCAGCTGTCTTTAACTGACGCCAAGATGTACTTTTGAATTTTAACGTTGGCACAATATGGAATACTAAAAGGGACGTGCTAAATAATTATCCCCATCAGAACGGTTATACCTTTTAAAATTAAGTACCTCGTGAAAATACTTCCTGAAGGTCAACACTGCATATGCGCAACACTAAGCTCCCAACGGACATGAGCCTCCCATTAAGGTAACTCCATGTTTTATATCTGGTTTTTTTTTCTTCACACAAAGCTTTTGAGCTTTCATTAACCACCACGCGTTAAGTGCCTGTATCTTGTGTGCCGAATCAAACCCCCCAGTGAACACTGGCTTTAGAAATATAAGGTTTTCATCAGGCATACTGAGTGTACAGAGACAGATTCATCAAGGCCATTAACTGCTCCGCTGCTCACATTCGCCTGTTCACTTCATCCCAGAGTAAGTAGACTACATAGCCAACTGGGAAATTATCATGCAGTTTGCTTAAACACAAATAGAGACAAATAAAGCCGTCCTCATTTTCATTTTCAAAGGACACATGCTGCAACTGAGAAGAAGTTGGTCAACAGCCTCGTGTCTGTGCTTGAATGAATTCCTCAAGGGTGTTTAAAATCATCCCTAGATTGTGCAACATACATCCTAAACTCAGGGTGAATGTGTGTGTTTCTATTTTAGGTTCGACGTTTTAACTGGTTCCACAAATGGAAAGGAATGTGTTTAATTTGGCGTGCAGTTTACTGGAGTAGTTAGGTGGTTGGTGTGGGATGAATTTGGGCAGTGTGTGTGGTGAGATAAATTGTCCTTTATATGAAACAGCTCCAGACTGATACCCAGTTTGTGGAACAGTAAACTGATTTATGTGTGCAGAGTGCAGCTAACTAACAGCTTGAGATGGGAGAGAATGCTAAACAGACATTGTTTGCAAAATGCATCGACTTTGTGATTGGCATTTAAGGAGAAAAGAGATAATGGTCTGTTCAAGGACAGTCTCCATGCACACTGAGCTTTATGTTTGGTGCTGTATGAACATTCTAAAATGCAATACCCTTTTTTATTTAATTCCTTTGTAATTCATTGATTGATGTCTAATACTTCAAAATAATTAAATCCTCTCATGTTGGTATTTTTGAGGGCAAGGATATTAAGTGGCTTCGAAGTCAAATCATAATAATGAAGACTTTTAATTGGATGTCATCAGTCATGGATTAAAAGCAGATGTCACCTTTAATGACAGTGACTGTCGTTTTTAAAACAAGTCCCCCTAATTGGTTGCAATGTCTGGTCCAAAACTACCCTTATACTCTGCACTAATCTTTGCCTACCGCAGGCAAAATGTCTGCCTGCATTGGACAAGATGTGAATATTGAACATCAGCAGCATTTCCACAGCTCACTGCCATTGCCCATTAGACATCAATATGGGAAGCTCTTTCTGTATAATGCTGAAGCTGTCCTTAAAACTTTTTGTGATGGATTTTCAGAAGCCTAGCTAGAGGGAGTGTGATGGGGAAGAGGAGTCACAGGAAATAGGGAGCATTAGGGAACAAGTATGAGAGCAGGGAGTGAAGAGAAGGAAAGCTACACACTTGTCATTTAGGAGAGAGGACGATGTTTGTCAGACTTTGGGAAATGTTACAGACAGTTACTGACTTTTTTTGCACATTTCTAAAATAAGGTGCCATTTTCCATAGGAATATTTCCCTAATTAATTGCCGACATTTATCCAACATCTGAATATGCTGATTAACCTCACAGAAAGAGATTGCACCATCTTGAAAAGTGAATACTTACACCTTGACATGTAGCCAGCTTTCTTTCACCAGATCACAAAGAGCTTTGAGTGCTCTTTGAGTTTATCTCCTTTTATACAGTTTCCATGGCTTTGATGTTAATAGGTTCCATTTTTAAAGATATGCTCATTAGAAATCTATAAAGACCGACACAGTCAAGTGTCCTAGCAGCTCCCTCATTCACATTCAAATTCAGATAGCAAAGCAAAACGCTTGACTTCTAAAATGGGTGGTTTGGGTGCATCAGTGTAAGGTCAACAACTGTGTTACATAAAGAACAGAAGTTAAGGAGGATACATTAGAGTTGAATGTTTGTCAATAAATCCATTATTCATTAAATAATGTGACAGAAAATTAATTTGCAACCACTTTAATATTATTATTACTTTCTTCTATTTAATTTTTTTTTTCTAAAATCAAAATGAATTATATATTTTATTTTATTATTTATTATTATTTAGTATAAAATTTTAATCTTTGTCTGTTGGACTCTTAACCAGTTTTTTTTTGTTTTATTATGAAGTGTCTCTTCTCAACAAAATAAAAACTGCCAAGTTGGTAGAGATGGTAAACGGGTGTTATTGTCACAGACCATTTATTTATGTTTGAAATTTCTTTTATTAATGTCTTGTATCCTTACATAGTAAATCCATAGTCAAATAATTAACTGTTCTCTACAGCCAGTTACAACATAAGTACATTAGGGAAACATTGGCTAATGATCTATGCTGATGTACTGCAGTAAGAGGTTGCAGAAAAGGAGCAAATTCTTGAATCATGCTTGATATGTTCCATAATAAATTAAAAAAATATCTTGGCGTTTTCTTTCAAACAGGTACAATGGCGCTCTTTTTTCAGATCCTGCATATTATATTTATTCTTATTACATTGTCATGCCTTTCACTTGGCTGTTAAGAGGCAGCAAAGAGAGCAATTTCTACACTTGTGGCAGGTGACCCATTTAGTGATGAGGTCGAAAACACTCCTTACAGACTCTTCACTGTGCATCTTTTTCTGTTGTTTTTTTCTGCATACCAGAGAGCACAGAGAACGTCTCGTTCCTCAGGGGGACAGAATTCACTCTGCTCTTGTGAGCCAGTCAATGACAACACTGCAGTTTGTGACTTTCACTGTGGCTTCTGTGCAGTCCAAATGTGTTTTTGTCTTTGCTTTGTACTATAACGATCAAATATTTGCATTTTTCTTTGCTTTGTGAGATGATGGAGAAAGCTAGCGATAACAGCTGAGTAAACTGAGACAAATACAGAGAAACAAAGAAAAAGAATAAAAAATATTAAGATAATTCATCTGTATCTCAGCTCAGGGCTGCTGAAGACTCCAGTATAACTAGTCCCAACATGTGTTGGACACTTTTCATGCAACACATCTTTTATAGATGTGTAAATATGTCCTTTAAGTGATTCATGTTTTTACAGATTTGCAGATGGAGGTAACATATGTACACAAATATGGCCTGAGCAATTATATGCACGTTGTTAGAGGTAACCTTGTATTATTTACAGATGGAGGTAAGATATATAGAGGAGAGTCAGGTGTGTTTTCTGGCTTACGCCTTTGCTTCAACATAAGCAAGGTAAAGTAAGTAAGTAAGTAAAACTTTATTTAAATAGCAATATAAATACAGTAAAATTAAATTTCAAGAGAAAACCCAAACTAAAACAAACAAAAACATAAAGCAAGGATGGGGATTTATAAAAAAAAAAAATCTTGCCTAATAAAGAACGTTTTTATAAGCTGCTTACAACAGTCCAAGATTCAGCAGATTCTGCTGGAGGACAAGTAGCAAACGCATGATTACCTTTCGTTTTGCAGTTGGAGAGGTGTCCAAAAGGCCAAGATTTTACGATCTGACTGCTCATGAAGTTGAATAAGAAACAATGCAAGGTCAACAACAAAATCAAGGTCAACAACAAAATCATGTTGATTACATATCAGGCTCTGTAGAGCCTGATATGTAATCAACATGATTTTGTTTTTTATTCTCAACTTAATGGGAAGCCAATGGAGGGAAACAAGTCAAGTTATAGGGTGTGAACGTCTGCTAGTTCTAGTTAATAGTCTGGCAGCTGCATTTAACTACAAGCGATTTTATTTACTACAAGGGGAGATTATGCCATGTAACAAGGACTACAAAGCCTCTGGTTAAGATAAAATAAAAAAATAACCAAAAAAAAGGAATCTTCTGTTTTTGCTTAATCTCCTACAGATGACCTTCTAGTTACATTTTCACAAATTTGAATCATTGTAGTGGGTGGCAGCAGGAAATTGACTAGCCTATGTCAAATCTCCATTTCCATCCACCCTTTGCTCCATCAGGCTGTTCGGAATAATTCGGAAAATGGAAACCAAAGAAAGTGACAGCTGTGATACTTGGCAGCGTGCTCCCTCTGTGCACTGTAGGGAGCAAGGAGATAGGAAGTGAGGGAGTAGGAGCTAGGGATTAATAGTTATGGGGCTGGGGACCAAAGTCTGAGTACTTTGTAATCATGTGGCTGCCTAACCCCAGTGTTAGCGAGGTTGATGAGCACACGTCCCTGCTGACACACACTCTCTCTACATCCACTCTGCTGAATATTAATATGGAGGAGAGAATTCCTCTGAGCCCCATTGTCAGACGGCCCTATTGTTCTCTGCTGGCCTCTGCCTCTGCGTGTGTGTATGTGTGTGTTTAGTGTTGATGTGCAAGTTGGTGTCTACATTGTGTGCTTATGCATATTATGCCCATGTCTTCATCGCGTGTGTGTGTCGGCTGCAGCAGAGCAGTAGTTAAAGTGGCAGTGAGGGAGATGAGGGGTGTGTTCGTGGCCCGCCATGGCCCATAAAGACAACTGGCCTGAGAACACTTGGACCAACCATCAGGGCCCAACATTGGCAATTATTTCACCTAGAGGCACTATCTGTAAAATGAACACTCTCATTAAAACGGCTGTGTGTGCGCACGCGTGTATGCATGCAAATGTGTGTGCACTAGTACGCCCGCAAGTCAATTTAGAGACATGGCAAATATATGGCAGCACAAATGCTTGTCTTTCAATCAAAGCGTAATGTGCTATTTATGATGTTTGACTGTGGCTGTGCTCATGTATGTGTGTATTAACACATTTCTTTGAGTTTGTGAGCACATCTGTGAGTGTGTGTGCGTGCATCTGTTTTTATGAAGGTGTGCGTATGTATCTTTATGGATTTATGTGTGTGTGTGACTGTTTAACTACCCTGCACACGTAACCTCCCCATCTCTGCCTCCCTATTTCTCATTTACGAAGCGAGCGCCACAGAGAAGGAGTGTGGGGGAAACGAGAAAACAAGTGATGGGGGGAAGGAGACGGAGAGGAAGAGAGAAAGAGAGATGGTGAAATAGAGGCAGAGTGGGAAGGAGGAGGAGGGTGGAGGTTTGTACAGGAAAAATGAAGTGAGACTGGAGTAAAAGAGAGAGAGGAAGGAGAGGGGGGAAGGCACAGAAGAGGGGGAGATAGAGAAGCATAGGCAGGAAGATGTTGGGGGGGGCGGAGGAGGAGGCAGCAGATTTATGAAGCCATTGGAATGTAATTTGGAGGCAGAAATTACTGTCAGCCTGAGCAAGGTTTAAAGTCAGTGAAGCCTGAATCCAGGGCCTGCCTCTGTGTGTGTGTGTGTGTGTGTGTGTGTGTGTGTGTGTGTGTGTGTGTGTGTGTGTGAGTGAGTGACTGTGTGTGGCAAGTATCACAGACAAATGGATAGCAAATGTGATGCAGAATAATACCACAGAAGCTCTGCAGTTACTTGTCATACACACTGATCGCCATATGTGTGTGTGTGTGTGTGTCTGTGTGTGTGTGTATATATAAGTGCATGGACTTTTTTTTTTTTTTACCACTCCTCCATGGATGAGTGACGTGACTACACAGCATCGGAACATAACCTTGCATTCATATTTAACAGCTCATATTTCATCTATGCTTGAAGACACGGAAGCACACACACATTTGCACACACATAAACGTAGGCACTGAATTCTTGTCAGGCTCTGAAGGCCGTGACTCCAGCAGACTCAGTCGAGGGTGTCGGCGTGGACAGAGCGAAGGCTGGAGGGAGCAGAATGGGAGAGGGAAAAAGACAGAGAGAGAGAGTGTCAAGGAAAGACAGAAAGAAAGGTAGAGGTGGGAAATGAAAAAGAAGAGAGAGGGAGAGACTCGAAGACGGGCTAAAAAGAAGAGTGAGAGGGATGTGACTAGCTTTCTAACACAGCAACACACAGCTTCCATTTAGCATGAGAGGGAGGGGCAGAGAAGGAGAGAGATGAGGGAAGCTACAGACATGGATAATCAGCAAAGATCTGAAAGGAGGTCCTTGCCTATAACACACCCCTGATGTGTGTGTTGACTTTATTTTTGCTGCTAATTTCTTCTTGGACTACTCATAAATTATTTACAGTGAGCAAATCATTAATAGGATGATGCTGGTGTTTTTGTGTTTTTCTAAACAGTGTCAGAAGAAAAGACCAAAACCAACTGTATGTTGGTTCTCTCTCTAAATACTTTCCTACCTTTCTAACCTGTCTGTGGCTATATGCCCCAAGTCCATCTGTCTGTATGTCTGTAAGGGAATACTGCTTTCGCAAAATGATCATTTGTATCAGTTACTCACCCTTTGTTACCTTGACTTAATTTAGAAAAAATTCTTGCCTGCCTCCGAAGTGAACAGCTTCCACCTTCAGAAATGGATGAATATACATTTGGTGCAATATTGAGAATGTATGTGGCAGTAACTTTCAAGAAAAGTGAGGCTAATACATTTTTTGATGACATTGGCCTCTTGTTCATATGTAGGCTGAATGCACTTTCAGTAATTTTAAGACACAAGTGCCTGCAAATTTAATTTATGATGTACATTCATGTAAAGGTCTATAAAACATGAGGAATGGGGTATAGACTTGCAGAAAATATAGAATCGTGGTGAAATTTTCTTTTCAGTAAAGGATTTTTGGATTATTTCAAACCCATTCCTGCTCTTAGCTAAGCAAACGCCTCTGCTTCAGTATTGTCAGAGTATTGCTTAGCTGTATGCAAAGCAAAGGTAGCTTTCCCTGATTATCTGGTTAAACCTAAGGTGGACACTCATGCTTCTTAAACTGAAAGGGCCTAGTGCATCATGCAGATTTAGAGCAGAAGATTATATCCCTCCAAAAAGCATGCAAAACAAGCCTTACAACAGCCCTCTAGAAAGTTGAGCATTAATCCGCCTCACTCAGAAATGGAACAAATAAATTTAGAGAGATGAAAGTGCACTCCTTTAACACAGCAGTACAGTAGCATATAAGTGGCAGTGATGTTCTAATTTTCTTAGCACTCTTTATTTACATATTTGATCCATCTGATGTGACAAAATGGTGTTTCTGAGGTTTAGTTGTAGTTGTACAATGCAATCCAAACTGAAAGGTTGTTTTTTTTTTTTGCCATCTAAAGCTAAGCTCTGATAGTGTGAGGCACTAGGGTATAAAATAATAGCATTTTTTGTTGCACACAGTAAGTGGAAAAAAATTCCACATTGCTGATAAATGTCAAGACAAATGTGTTTAACACAGTCAATAACATTTTGGTATTACCAGCTTCATGAGCCTGGGTGGCTTATGTACCACCAGCCTTCACCACCAGCTGTTCCTTTAAAATGGTAACCCCTCGCACGCACATGCAAAGTTCTCCACTTCTATTACACAGTTGCAGGAATAATCACAGCCTCTCATATATTCTCTCCCTCACACCAACTTTGTTGCTCTTTTGACCTGTGAACTTGCACCGAATTTCTCTCCTTCTCACTAACACATACACAAACACCAGCTCTCTATTCTTTCTTCTTCTAGCCAGTGATAATGATAGCAACACCATTATGCACTGTGACAACACTACCTCCCACTTACTCTCTATGACAGTTCACACCATGGTACAGTCTCTGCTTCTGTCTCTCTCTGCTTCCCGCCATCTCTCTCTGCTCTCACTCAGAATAGTGTTGAGGTCAGTTATCTCTGAATTTACTTATATAGGCCTACGACTTCTGGCGGCTGAAAGGTGTTAAGTGGCATCTGTAGATTATTTAGAAGGGTTTTTTTTTTAGCATTTCTTTTAGATAATTCTCCTTCAGCACATTCTCTTCCAGTCCTTTTTTATTTAGGTTCTGTTTTTTCTGAATCCTTCTTTGGTCTCTTCTGCTTTTTGCTGGCCCTTTTGGTTATGTTGACTTTCTTTGGCATCAGATATTCTTTTCTTGTCTTTTTCCATAAGGTATTTTTGTTTTGCTTCTTTTCACTTTGTCTTTCTTATTATTAGATTTTATTTACAAGAGCTGGGCATCATTTCAAAAAATTGTAAAATAATTAAGAAGTTTATGTAAGTTTCCTTTTCATTACTTAGTTGTTTATGTTCATATTTATCACATGATAAATTAAAGGTCTGTTTCTGTTTATCTTAGGAATAGTTGACAAAAGGACAGGCAAAAATGGCTGCAAACAGACAAACTCAGCCAATCTACGTTCTTGGCTTAGATGGGCAGCATATTGCTGCAGAGTTTCCCTTCGGTTGACCTCTTTAGGGTGGAGCTATGGGGGTGGGCTTCTACTTGTCACCATCATTAGCTTAAGCCTATGACACTTTTCACTGCATACATTAGCAAAGCAACTAACCGACTTTTCCTCTGCTCATAGATTATTCCTGACAGAGCACCAAGGTTGAATTTCAGCCTGCCTGCATGTTTTTTCAGCCCAACATTGTTAAAACAGGGCAGCTTACTTTGGGAGCGAGAGCAACAAGTTAGCAGACTGCTGAGTTGTCAATGCACCTCTGCACCACACTGAGTCCGAGTGTGTGCAAAGTCCACAGTGAAATACACAGATCAGAGAGTTACTTTCACTGACTTTGATACATAAATAAAAAAAAATTTGAAAAAGTGTTATTTATTAAGCAATTTACCTTATTGACTGTATGTCGCCAACTATCATTTATATCTTCCAGCCCAACCTTTTACATGGTCATTTAGCTTATTTCAGGTCAGTTTTGTTGTACTGGAGGTAATTTAAGAAAATCTTTTTGCATTCAATATTTAACTGTTACCCTTATGTGTCTCTCGATGTATGTGGTAGTAATGTTCCTTGCTTTGTTTTCTTTTCTTCCCTCCATGTCTCCTCCTCTACTTCTGAATGGTAAAGCTGGGACAGAACTCCAACAGTGATAAGATGAGAGCAAGCCACTGAGAGGCAAGCAGTGCAAATGGGAATTTTCAATAGATGGGTCCTGAAACCTATTGTCAGAGGGAAAGAGAGAAAATGGAAAAGGAGTGAAAGAGAGAGGATAAAGAAGAAGGATGGAGGGAGGGGAGCATAGATGGAGGCGGACAGGCAGACAAAGTGAGCTGTAGAGTTTTTGCCCTGGAGGAAGCCGGTTTCCAAAGAGGGAATGAACAGCAGAGGAGGGAGTAAACGAGACTTTGAGAGAGAGCGCTGCTGGAAAGGGGAAAAGAGAGCAGAGGAGGAGGTGGTGGGATGTGGATGGGCTAAAGGGTGGATGATAGGAGGTGAAAAGGAAGGACAGCAGTGAGGATGAGGTTGTCATGATAAAGGAATAAAATCAAGGATGGAAGAGGCAGACACGGGAGGACACACAAACACACACACACACACACGACACCCAGAGTGAAGGTGCTTTGCATAAATATGGTACGAATAATGAAAATGCTGGCGGCTTCATTTTAAACACAGCAGCTAATAATTAAAACAGTCAGACCTCACACTGTGGGCTACAGAGACAGCACAGAGATTTTTATGCATAAGCGGTAAATAAACTGTATTATCTCTCTGGGGGCTCTCATAGGGCTGCGGCCTTGGGTGCTGACGATATATTCACAGCGCTGTGAGTCCAGCTACTTCACCCACTCACTTCACCTGCAATAAGGCTTTGACTAATATGCAGGTTTAATGATGAGTATTCATATTTTCCAAGGGACTGAAATAATCCCTATCTTTTTAATTTTAATGGAAAACAGAAACTCAGATTTAAAATGATTCGCTCTTTTCTAACAGCATGTTAATCTTGGCAGGGCTGAAAAGTCTTCTGCAATGGTAATTAGACCATGGGACTCAGAAAAGCCGGTGGAACCCTCGTAGATGAAAGCTTTTAGGTGGGTTGGCAGCTCTTTAAGGCAGGGTGAGGTAGGCTTCACTGCAGGTTTTTGCAGACTGACACCCCTGAAGCTGTGAGTAAAATCCTCCCACACCATGCTGGAACGATTTCTCTGCTTAGCCATCTGCGATAAGGAAATAATATTTAAAAAAAACATACGTAGGAGCTGCGGTAAAAAAGTAGACTTCATCACATCAGCAGTGGACCATGTGACCCGGCTAATGTCTGAATGAACATAAACAGCTTTAATATTGGCCCTTCTACATCGGGCTAACACTGCTCCCTATCAGCACACGAGGAATACATTAAATTTATCTGCACGAAAAAAAAAAACTACACACCCATCTGCCTGCAATATAATGTGCCAGGAGATGCTATGATATACCCCATCTCTCAGCAAAACACACACTTCCACACACGGCCCAGCATGCATACACATCGTCTCATGACAGCATGTGGATAAATAATCCCATTAAATATGATTGAGGGTTTTTCCGACTCAAAGCATTTACACTCTCTCTCCATCTCTTTCTCTTTCTCTCACTCTGTGTCTTGCTCAGAATGAGGTATGCACAGGAAGTATCTTCAGACAGGCAATTTACAGGCCGGACACCCTAACACAAACACACACACACACACACACACACAAACAGTCCACCAGAAGGCACTCTTAGATAGGTCACAATAACTCTCGCTAGGTTGAACTTGGCACTTATGCCTTTGGAGCAGAATCCCTCGAGTCCTTTGTGTGAAAGTGTGTATGTGTGTGTGTGTGTGTGTGTGTGTGCTTGCAATGACAGAAGAAACAAGTCATTTTAAATCCAATAAGATGTGAAGTACGTGTGGCCTCCTGGTGGCAGGCTAAGGCACAGTACTGAAGGTTTGAATCCAGCTGACAGGCTTTGTTACCTCTCACCCACCAACACTTTATCTCTTACTCACTCCCCCCTCCCCTCTCTCTCTATTATTTCCTGTCACTCTCCATTTCATTATTATCTCGGGGAGAAAAAAAAGATTCCACAGGAGCAGAACTTTTTTGAAAAGAAAGAAAGAAAAACTTCTGCGTAAAAGGTGCTGTTGCTGAGTGAACTAAAACTGAGGCATCTCCTGCCAGTCAGTCAGTCAGTCAGTCAGTCAGTCAGTCAGTCAGTCAGTCAGTCAGTCAGTCAGTC
>JAOWBC010001868.1:15103897-15115197 GCA_028566105.1 Hypoplectrus providencianus | reverse complement strand
ATCTATCTATCTATCTATCTATCTATCTATCTATCTATCTATCTATCTATCTATCTATCTATCTATCTATCTATGTGAGTTTGATTTTTCAAGTACCTCACTTTGAAGTCTGTGTTTGGTTCTTCTTCTAGGTCACCATATGTCAGTAACGTACCTTTGAGATTTGCTGTGCATTGAAGTTTTTCTCCCCACACATTTGAGGCATGCACAGAAATGTCATAAACCTTCCTTAGAAGTAAACGGCCTACAGGGATGACAAGGTGAACTTTTTTTTTTTTTTTTTTTTACCAGATTTCAACCCACAATAAACAATCTTCAAGGTTAAAAACTGCAACAACCTTTTTCATTCACAAATGGATTTTTATCCTTTTTGATATCTATTTAAGACAACAGATTTTTGGTTCATACTGATAACCCTTTTTTGAATGCAGACCATTACACCTACCATGGAATAAATACATCCTAGAGAGATGCTTTATAAACAAGTTTGCTGCAACAAGATCTCCAACCTCAACAACAGAATTGGCCATTTGTCAATTCCACCTGTATCAAACCATATGAGCATTTGTCAGAATGACCTATATGAGCGTTTCGTAGTTCAGAGCAAGGTCAATAGTACAATTCATTATACACACGTACGGTTGACAGATGTAAGAAAAAAAATTTGCGATGTATATGGGACCAGGCTATTTCCTTGAACAAAATGATCTTTCTTAAAGTTACATCGATGATGCTTTGATTTTGCCACAATGTCTTTGAATCTCCTCTCTCTCTTGAATATAATGTAGCGAGCTGTACCCAGCATGCCGTTCGATGGTGTAACAGCTAATACTGGTCCCCTCTATATACACTACAGAGTGTGTACATAACCCAGTAGACTACTAATAAATAATTCCTTTGGATCTCAAGAGCTCACACTTGACATTGCACTTCCTTGGGTATTCAGCTTGATGAAAGGTTATAGGGAAAATGAAGGACAGACATACACAGAGACTGTATTCATTTAAGTTCGAGGTCAATGGTTAACAAGAATCTTGTTGACATCCACAGTAAGGTTTAAGTTTTGATTCATGATGTACTATTTTATCAGTTGAAATCAGCAACACAGCGTGCTGTACTCATTGTAATAACAAATTACAGATCAGACTGAGACACACAGTTGCACTTGCAGACAGCTGGTATCAGAGAGTCTGTTCTGGGTCTGGGGGGACAGCATGCACAGGATGTGAACCAGCCATGAAGACGGTGCCTGCATATGATTGGTTTAGGTGTCCTAAGACATCCGGACACAGCACACAATAGATGAGCGCGATCCCAATTAAAATTTCATCCACTTACATTTTTTAATTTGGAGGGGGGGAAAAAAAAGAAGAGCAAGAACAAAATCCTCTCTCGCAGTGGATTTTCTAGCAGCGCTGACTTTGTGTGTGCTGACATCTATAATCAATCCTGCAGAATGAGGATGAGGTTTGATACCCTGCTCTGGAAGTCTCTCGGCTTTGGTCCCTGCGTGTCTCTGCTCTCTCCTTGTCTGGATGAGGAGAATAAATGCAGGCGGAGGACAGGCTTGTCTGCTTGCCTTTCAGAAGCAAGAGCATGTATTGTGAATAAAAGGAGAGAGAAGAAGATTGGTTTTGGGGCGCGGAGATGAGATTAGAGGCAAAGAGCACTTAGTGTACCTTCACATACGGACGATGCTGTCAGTGTCTCAGCTGCATACATAAATCCGCCACAGGTTTCAGCAAAATACTTATATGGTTTATATGGACAAGTTCATCGGCGCATTTAACAGGTTGCTGCATGTTTAAGTATATATTTATTGTGTGTGTGGAGCAGCGTGCATGTGTGTGCGTGCATCCACCACCAGACCCATCCTAAGTGTTGCCTTGGCAACAAGCTGACTGAAGTAAATGAGTGTCCTGGCTCTGCTGAGGGATTGTGGGAAAGCAATATGCCAGCGTTCCGCCCCATTAGTTTGACGGACAGCCTGTTTGGCCTATAAGAGGTCAGCTGGCAAGGGCAGCCATATTAGTATTCCATAGGAGAGACCTCAGGATTGGTTTTACTCTAATGTCAATCTACCTGTGTGTGTGTGCCTTTTCCTGTGTGCGTGGGTGTGTTTGTAAGGGCGGGTGGTGGGGCTAAAGCTTGTCCTGGCATATAGGCTAACATTGCAGGCATTGTGTGTGCGTCAGTGTTTGTTTGTGTGCCCCTGCTGGGGGTTGCAGGCTTCTCGCCAGGTAAGCATATCGCCAATTATCACTTCCCGGTCCCCCTACTTCCCTGGCTCCCGCCCTCTCTCTCTCTCCCCCAGAGTCAGTCAATACAGAGCCTGTGAGGGAGGCATGATAACACCTAAACTGGTCAGCCGCCTGCCTAGCTGGCCGCTCGCTGATCTACAGAAGCCAAAACACTCATTTCCACCCCGTTTCTGCATCCGTCCATCCGTCCATCCATCCACACGTCCTTTTTATTCTTTCTCTTCTGTGAACCCCCGCGTACCATTCATCTCCTCCCCTTTTGTTTTAGCCTCCCTCACTCCCTTCACCTTCACACCCTTTTTTACATTTGATCCTCTTCCAAACCCATTTCTCTTTGTCCGACTGTGCTCTTCAATCCCCCGTCTCGTCGTTCTCTGTCTCTGTGTGAGTCTCTCCATTGTTTTGTTTTTTTTCATATCGCCGTCCAATCTCGTATTCCCTGGAAGACCGAGCTTCAGTAGCAATAAACGTTGATGTGATATTTTGTATGGTAATGAAGGCTAAATAATGAATGCTGTTTTTTTTATATATGGAAATGAGTTTGACACTTCCTAAAAGATTTTTTGGGTGTCTAGTAATATAAATTAAATTCATGACTAATTCATTATAATCTGTTGATGTCTGTTGGTGGCATTAGGTGTAGCCAATTATGTCTGATTGTAGAGTAGTTCGGGTACTCCATTTGCATGCGACGGAGTCAGTGGAGTATGAAGTATCCTTTGACACTGCAGTGATGCTAATTTGGTTAGGGCTTCCCCGGTCTCTACTGTCTAAATGAGGGATGCATCAATACCCATACACATGTATATATATCCAGCCAATATGAGTTTGACTTTATAATCTCCGAAGGGAAAAAGATTTCCAGTGAATGCGCAGATTAAAAATATTTTCAAACACAAGAGACATGCTTAAGGGCATAAAATTGATCTGTAGCAATGGGCCTTTTTTTCTGCCAAATATTTAATAAGAATTATGAGCTCTTACAATCACAGATTATTGGGTGGCAAATGTGGCCATCCCCACCCCCCTCAACAAGCGGGCACCTGCCAAACACACATACACACATAAATTGTTGCCAACTTGGCAACTTTCTCGTTGACTTGGCGACTTGTTTGAGCCTCTTAGTGACTTTATTTCTAAAATGTGACTTGCGCCAGTTATTTAGAAGGACAGCAGGAAATCTACATGAGTCTATATTATACTATTATATTATAATATATTATATTATATTATATTATATATGTTTAATACGTTTCTACTGCACATAATAAAGAACATCAGTTTTTTTAGTGTGGCTCTAATAAACAGACAGCTCCAAACCACTGCACACTTTTCATGTAAGACAGTGCTTAAAGTTTTGCCTCAATTTGCCCTTTAATTACACATCCATAATAAATTGAAATGCTGTAACAAGTATAAATGACTTATTTAATGCAATTAAGGCAGGCTCACCAATAATGAAAGCAACAAAGGACTTTTATTTCAACAAACTCCTCGGATGCCAGGCAAAGATGTGACGGTGCCTGCTGCTGTGATGTAGGTGGTTGCAGAAGGCTATGCAAGGATAGGAATACACACAGGAAGTACAATGACATTTGCATCATGAAATAAACACAGAAAAGGCACAAATTGGTGCATAAAAAATCACCAGAATGCAAGAAAATAAGGAGTCTGACATTCAAAATTCTCTGAGGGAGTTCTTGTATGGGTCTAACAATAAGTGGCCAGAAAGGACTTGTTGAAAGAGGCAACAGTGCATTTATGCAGCTTAGCAAATACTTACAAATTAGCACTAAACTGCAGTTAGCAATATTATTAGTATCATCTGTAGGTATTCAGTCATAATCAGAAGTATGATATAAACAGATGAGAAGTTAGAGATCACAATAGATAGACTGACCACAACTCATCTCATAATCAGACAGTGTGTGACTTTGCATAAATAAATGTGGAGCCATCTTTAATTTTTTCCCCTTTTACTCCATAAAAAAAAAAGAAATATTTCATGAAGAAAATAGCTTTTCACTCAGCTACTTTTTCCTTTGCAGTGCTACAAAAGGTACTCAGTTGATATTGTTCTGCAGAAATAATAGATATAATATTGCCAAACTGGGAAGCATACTGATACACCTGCATATTTGTCTGAGATGAAGGAGTACTGCTGGCAGAGACTCACTTCAAAAGCATCTTTCACCCCCCCCCCTCTGCTCATGAATTCCCCCTTCATATTTCTGACCACATTGAAGTGACAGAACAGGCTCGGAATCTACTCAGTGGCGTGCGGTGCTCATGCTGAGCTATTACACCGGCTCCCACAGCGCCAGAAGTTACCACTGTCTGAAAGAAAGCTAACATGGGCTTTCTTCGGTGAGTGTAGTTAGAAGGACAGGCTTTTTATTAGAGAGGTGGCAGTCACGGTGAGACAGAATAGGTGTATGGAAATTTATTAACCCAGCTCCGCCAGGTCCAGGCAGCCTCCGGAGAGAGTTAGAGTGGCTTATTCCGTCTCCTCTCTACTCATCTGCATTTGACAAGGAGAAATACTACTTGAACATGAGGAAAAACAAAGGCTTCTTCAGCTGAATACACAAAGAGCGAGCAGTCAAAATGACGTTATCAGCAGCTAAAAGGACGGGATGTGGTTGGCTGCATTAAGACGTTATGCCACATGAAGGACACAGCAGTGATGCATTCATCCAAGACTGTCCTCCCAGCAAGACATTAGTTTCAGCAGTGCCTCAAATAACATGTCTTTACATTCAAGAGACAAAAGAGAAAGTGTGATGGAACAAAGTATGATGGTGTTCTATCAGAGAGCAACAATGTAATTGCATGCTAAACCCTTTTGATGTAGTATTTTCTTTCATTTTTTTTTATTTTTACATTACCAGGATATTTCTAATTCTGATTCAGGACCTGCTGGAACATACAAAAAGTTTAAAGCACAAACAAAAGACACAGCGAAAAGTTGTAAAAAGAAAAATTATTACCTCAAATACTAATAAGTACTTCTCAGTCGAAGGCAAGTACGTTCAGTGGTCAATATAGGCCAGGAGCCAGGTCCAGCCCTCAGGATGTTTTCTGCAACTTCTTAAACACTTGTGTATCATTATTTAGCCTATAGCCTACCTATTACAGGTTCATAATGAGCAACCCCAATCCGAGTCTCAGTGGGACAATTACAGTCTTTAATCTTGTATTTATAATTTGCCAAACTTATTTTTAAAAAAGTAGTTGCAGAACAGGATGTTGCTACTATGAATGCATACACTATAGGCAAAAAAAAGTGTTAGGAAACCTGCAGAAACTCTGAACTGTAAAGAGACTTTTTTTTTTTAAGTAATTTTATTTTTATATTCAGCATTATTTGAAACTGTGATCGGAACATCCAACAGCTTTACACAATACACATGAAAGAAATTAAAGAAAAAAATTATACATACCAATTAGTATTTTATTTCAGCCTAAGCAATAATCTTGTTATTAAATTGTATCAATTTTTATTGCGCCAAAACTAGAAAATCTTACTATAGGTTACACACACACACACACACACACACACACACACACACACACACACAGAGTACTTCATTCCTGACCTTTCCTGTCCAACTAAAAAACCAACCAGAAAGGGAAAAAGGGCAAAAAAAATATATATATATATATTTAAGAAATATTTAACCCTAATACATAATGACTGTAGGTATGAAGTCACATTTTTAAAAAAGCAACAGAACATAATGGGCAAAGTTAAAATTATTTATCTGCACAAACAACAGTTGTGGCCACGTGCATTGATCAGTGGTTGGACATCCTTTATGCTCACATGCTGTCAGTGATGTCATTAAATTAACAATCTTCCAAACAGCTTTTCTCAGCAAAGACACGTGCTACTTAATCTTGGCGCTTTGCCATGTGTGCACACATGCATATGTCCTCTTATGTGTGTTCGTGTGTGTGTGCTTATAGGCTATATATTGTGTGAATCTACAACCACGCGATGTAGTTGTGTGGGCCTGAGCAGGGAGGTTGTCTGGTCAAAAAGCATTAGCTCAAGGCTGTACAGGCCTTTTGTGTAGACTGTAGGGAAAAGGCTAGTTTTTACTTTTAAACACACACACATACACGCACAAACACTGTACACATTCATGTACCTGTCAAACATGATGCATGAAACAATACAAAAGGTATTGTTGGTTTACGTTTCAGTTCCATTTTCTTTTTATTCGGTTCTTCTTGCCTGCTTCCTTATCTCCCTCCAGACTATTTTTACATCTGCTGCTCTCTCCCTTATTCCCCTCCCTTCCTCCCTCCTTCTCTCTTCCATCGCTCCGTCTTATCACACTTGTTCTCTGTTTCAGAGTTGTGCTTCTTTAAAGTTAGTGCATGCAGTATGTGTGTGTGTCACCTCAAGGACTCTTCACACGCCACATGCACAGAAATGCACACACAGATATATCCGTGCACGGTGGCACATGTGCTTTGACAAGGATATGCACACTCCAGCAATAGTCCGCGTGCACACACACACACACAGACACACACACAGCGAGAGCGTGGTATCTGAGCTTGTTTCTGTGCACCCTGAGGAGGTAGCCAGTGTTCAGAGCTCGCCTTTCACAACCTCACACTCACAGTGCGGCCCAGTTCAACATGGCACAGCATGACATGGCACACTACAGCTCGGCACGGCATGCGATATGCCAACTTAACACAATAACGTTCAGATAACAGCAGACCCCCGCCTCGAGCTACTCGTTCAGCGAAACACACCGCTGTAGCAGCTGGTCTGTATACAGGCGGACAGAGATAAGAGCTACAGGCCAGCACGCTGAGCTGTGACATATGGACGGGTGTTACTGTTCTATTTTCTCCAAGTGCTGTCAAGGCTCACAGCTCTGTGACAAACTCATTTCTGACAGATGTGCTTTATTTTTAGTTAATTATGAATTATTGATGTCTGGCTCTTACCATAGACCTCTGAATTATTTCAAAACAAAGCCATCTCTTGTCTTGAGACACGATCGTACCAGGCTATGAATGCTGCTGATGGTGACGTAACTGTCACACTTTGGCTGCTAACATTGTGAGCTAATTATATGTTGAAAAAAATACAGTTAATAACCATGCTACAAGTTGTCCAATTCACATGAACAATGTGTGTCGTTTACTTTTACTCACAACTGCCTCAGAGTTCAGTTCATACAGTTTAAATCAATCAATTTAGTTTTTGCCACATAGAATTTTAAGGTGTGCACATACGCATTTTCAACCAAGGCAGGTCTTCACGTTTTGAAGCCCAAAAAAGGCTTCTTGGTCAGGATAACTGGTTCCAATACGGCACCAACTCTTTGCTGGTCTCAAAATTGAACCACCGACTTCAGTGTGGGATCTGATCTTCACCGATGGTTACTAGTCATTCATTAAATAAATGGTAAGAAGTTTCTACAAGACAGTAATATGTCCTGTTTGTGTTTTGAGCAGCTGCCAATCAGTACAAGTGGTCATTGGACTAACTCACCAGTTAACAGGGAAAAAGTATTTGATCATGAAACATTGGCTCTTGGGTGCTGTCAGTCACAGCATGAGCAACATTAACTGTTCTAAGAATTGTGTTCAAATGTAGCTGCAGTTATATTCTGCATCCAAGGTGCAGTTTCCTGCTCAGGGCCAACAATCCACATACAAAGCTTAAAACTACAACGCGCTGCATGACTCAGAATGTGAGTGATCACATCCAGAAAACAAAAGTGCTTTGGTTAAGGTTCAGGAAAGCTTGTGATCTTGGTTTTAATATTTATAAAGTGCGCACATCCTGTGTTGTGCATCAACTAAGATGGTCTTTTTCTCACCTTCCCCACCTGCTTTGAGTGCACAACAATAACAAAAAAGCATGAATCATTCTTTGGCTGTTAGGCATAGAGGCTGTCTTGCAAAAGTTCATCTTACAAGGAAAATATGTTGTGGAGATGCACTCAGTACTGAATATGCATACATGAATAGAGAAAAAATGTTGAACTCAGATTTTCTAAATGTTTTAAACAGAAATTCTTGCCATTTCTTACCCATAGCACCTTCAAGGCAAAGGCCATTAACTAAAACACATTTCCTTTTGTCCATCATCTTTAGACTGATACAGTTACTGTTTATATTATTATGCCTGATAAAATAACATCAGTTTGCTGACAAAGTTGTAAAGTCTAAACGTTTGTGTGTTCGCAGTCTAGATGATTAACAAACCTCATGTTTACTTTAAATGTGATAGAAAAGAGTGGGAAGCTGTGCATTATGAACTCAGATACAATCTTTTTAATTCTACGTTTCAGTGCACCTTGCTTTCTTCTTCAGATGTGCAAAAACATTGATCTATGAAATTTAAATGAAAAAAGATTTAATCTGAATTATAAATGTGCAGCTTTGCCCTACCTCCAAGCATGTACCTCACCAGAATGTGTGTGTGTTTTCCTTAATTTCTTGAGGAAAAGGTCATGTAATTTCATGATGTAGTATAAAATTGGCTTCTTAGAAGATAGAAAATTAATCTTTTCTGTTGTTGTTGTTGCATTGTAGCATTCAAGTTATGGATGCTTCGGTACTAATATCAAATATGATACTGACTTTTATTCATGTTTAGGAATTTGTTTCTGTGTTAAAATGGAAATATAGATTTATGATCAGGTTTCTTGTGCTTGATTTGTTATTTTAATGACAAATAATTATTCACTAAAAAAGTATTTATTTGTTATATTTGTTTTAACCAAGTTAGAAAAGCACAATTTGAATCATCTCATGTTATATAATGACAGGAGAATGATCCCAGCTAACTCGATGGAAATGGTAGATTTATGCATCTCTAATACAGATCTGTCATTTCTGTTTCATCTCAATTTGTTTGTGTGTGAATGTGTGATTTCATTAATTGCTGCTTCCTGGGGTCCGCAGTGCTAAGAACCGTATTGATAAAGGAGACGTTATAAATATTCACTTGAGGAAATGTGTCAAACTGCAAGGGTTGCAAAGATTGTGACTGAAAGTGGTAATTGGCAGGGCTGTAAAATTGCTTTTCCTGCATCATTGCCCTCCTGGAAATGAACACAGTTACGGTCTTTAGATGTGGTGTGGATCAAAGATGGATACAGATTTATGAAAATGTAATTAATAAAGACTAATTGACCAAAAAGTCAAACTCAGCTGAGTCCTTAATAACACATTTAATGGAGTAATTAACTAAGGCAGTGGCCCTAAAATCCATTAAATAGACTGATGCGCAGAGAGACAGATGCTTTGACTTCTTAAAAGACACAAAAATTTTTAAAAAAAAAGCAGGATTTTGGGTTAAAAAAGTCAGCAACCTGCAGAAGATGTGAAATTCAACCACTAATACCAACATTACCTGGTCCTTTCAGCACTAAACTTTGACACCTGCAAATGTGTCTGCTGGACTTCAAACATTTTCCCCTGTAAGTCGTGAGATTGCAGAGGATTCACATAAGAAGGCCGACTCTCTGAATCTCCTGTCCTCTCCTCTCCAGTGGACGGAGCGATTCACCGCGCTGCAGGTCCGCTGCTGAAAAAGGAGTGTGCCTCCCTCCACGGCTGTGAGACCGGAGACGCCAAGATCACTTGTGGCTACGGGCTCCCGGCAAAGTGTGAGTACAAAGTGTGTGAGCGAGCTGGTTTTACTGGACTGCTTCAGGGTGTGAATATATAGGAAAGTGTGATCAAAGGTGATGTTAGAAGGTAGATTTTTCTCGGGATTTATAAAAGTAAGATGACCCAATGAATGAAAAAAACATCAGCTAAGACTCTTCTGCTGCATATGCAACAGGAGCAGAAATGTATTAATTGAACTGTTTGTTTCTTAGCTTTAAGTAGATCAGTTTTCCTTTCCAGGTGAAACTCAACCACCAGGAGAAAGTCATCCACAATAATGTCACTTACTGCCTTCCATTTATAGCAAAGTAAATGGCTCTCAATTATTAAGTGGCACTCCATTGCAGCGTGTATGATACGAAGAAACTGAAGATTCAACATGACAGGAAAGCTTTTCTAGGTGTTTTAGTTCTGAAAAAAAATTCTGTGGGCTTCCCTGATGTCTAAAACACAACATGTGACTGTAGGGAGAGCCTCACTGCTCGAGGGAGACATTAAGAGGAAGAACTGCGGTGACGACACTGAAAACTACAAAATTAAGCTGCAGTCTCTCCCTGTTTCTCGACACTGACATATGACATTTTGGAAAGGCTGCAATTATCTATTAGTCCCCTTCACACCAAAATAACTATGTGTGTGCATCACACTATGTGTATTAGCATATTGCTCAATTTAGCAGCTCTGGATCTCACCATTACAAACAGATCCCCAGACTATGGCCGGGCTGAGTCAACGAGCCAGACGACCACTCACACTCTAATTCACACCTACTGGCAATTTAGTTACCAAATATACCTAAACTGCTTGTTTTTGGACTGTGGGAGGAAGCCGGAGGGTTTGGAGAGAACCAATGCTGCCACAGGGAGGACATTCAAACGCCACAGAAAAGATGCGAGCCGGATTCGAACTGGTGACCCTCTTGCTGTGAGGCGATATTTAACTATAAGAGCTTGTCTGTAAACAAAGTTAAAAAAACAAAAGTCAGAGGAAATCTTGTTTGTGAAGCAACAGTTTTATTCAAGACCCTCAACAGACCTCGTTCCACATAGGGACTATTTTCTTTCTTAAGAATTACACCGGCCAACCGTATCACTGTGGAAAACTAGAAGTTTGTTAAAGTATGCAAGATTTAATGTTTTACACGATACCTTTAACTTGTCAGTTTGTATCAGATATTTTAATGAGAAACGGCATCAGTTTTTTAACTCTCCCAAGTCTAGTCGTTTCATTAAGTTCTTCAGGTGTGCCGCTGCATAATGTGAGCAAGAGCACAGTTGGGATATAAGAATACAAGATAGATTTAAAAAAAATATATGTGGTTGCGTGGAGTTTAAAGAAACTGGACCTCTGTAGTCACTCCTTATCTCTTTTTGAGGTTAACAGCTT
>JAOWBC010001868.1:15073950-15092384 GCA_028566105.1 Hypoplectrus providencianus | reverse complement strand
CCTGAGAGGTGACCTGCAGCAGGTACAGTGAGCCTCTCCTGTGGAGGAGGAGGAGGAGGAGGTTTCCTGGAGGAGGAGGAGGAGGAGGAGGAGGGCGGGGTGGTGTTGATGTATGGTGGAACTAAAGCAACCCTGCCGATCGATAATGTAAACAGGAGCGAAGAGAGGCGGTAAATAAGGCCGACTCCTGACAGAACTGTCTACCTCAGGTGACGGAGAGAGAGGGAGAGGGAGAGCAAGGAGGAGTAGGGGAGAGGAAGGGGCTGAGAGGAATAGCTAATAGAGGAGGGGAGGGAGGAAGGGGGAGACAAGGATGCAGGGGATAATGGAGGGATGCGTGAGACAAGGGAGGAGAGGGGGGGGACGTGTGTGGAAAAGGAAGGAAAGGGATGGATAAAATGGAAGGATAGGGGAAGGGATAGGTGACAGAGGGATGGAGGAGAGGGTAATGAGGCGAGAGGAGAGGTGGGATGACGGGATGAGGTAATGGTGAAGGAGGGAGAGGAGTGACGACAAAGGACGTCGAGAGTAAAACAAAGATGGAGTGAGAGGGTGGAGGGGATGGAGAGATGGAAAGACGACAGAGAGGAAGGAAACGGCAGCGATAAACAAAATCAAAACAAAAAGGCCAGAAACAAAGATAATTACGTTAGCAATGAGGAACAATTACCAATCATAGATTGCAATTCAGTTTGAGCAGAAACGGCCTGTGTGCGTGTGTGTGTGAGCGCGTGTGTGAGTCTGAAACAGTGTAACAGTGACATTTAACAGATGAAACGCAGATGAATGACCACCAAGTGACCCACTGTTGAACCGCAGCGCAATACACACAGCACAGGCGCGCACACATTAAAACACACACACAGACGCGGCCGAGTCGTGAACCTGGTCAGCGCTGAGTGGTGCGTTGATGCATCGACATGGCTGAGCGACTCTTGCAGAGCACATCCTCACTCTGGACTACTTGACTTACTGGAGGAGTTGAGAATGAGTGGAGAGTAAACAAACATAAACAATCACACAGACAAACACGCTGCTGTGTTATGATTACACTGTTCTCCTCTGTGTTCCTTCACGCGTGACTGAGTGTTTGACCGCTGTAATTAAGCGTCCGTAAGAGTTTCATCTGCAAATCCACATTCTAATCTGCCCCTGCTGCTATTTAAAGAGGCATCTGCAGCTTTCTCATACACTATAAATAAAATTGTTGCTGCTCAGCACATGATGAATCACAACAGTGATTCATCCTATAGCCTGTCCATTGGTGCTCTTAAATTTGCTGTTTCATATCAGCGTTTTACTCTTATGTTCTCTCAGCAACCTCAGTATGGTACAAAAAGCCTCTCACCTGCATTTTTATTTGTGTGTCTAGATTGTTTTGGGATTCACCCTACATGAGAATATGAAAGAAGTAGATGGTAATTTGCTTTTGGTGCTCAAAGTGACAAAAAATCCAGGAACTATGACCTGGTTACTTAAGATAATCCACCGAGTTTTATTTGCAACCTTGATTCCAAAAAATCTGTTTTAAAACATAAATTAGAACAGAATGCATGATATTCAGAGTATGTGTAGATAATTTGGAAAAATCAAATATTTCCCAGGTTGAGCATAAATAATTATTTATTTTTTTGTTTACTTTTACTGTATCCACTTGAGCATAGGTTACAAGGAAGTTGTAAATCAGAGCGTTTTGTTCATTTTTCAATGCATGAGTCTGTGTGTCATGTGCTTGATATTAGAGACTCTTAGAGAACATGAAAAGCGGCAAAACTATGAAAAAGTTAATTAAAATTAATGAGAAGAGATTAAAAACTACTACAAAAATAGGCAAAACAACCATGTACAAAAGTGAATATGAGAAAACCAAAACAAGAGATACAAAACAAAAGAGACGAAAAGACCACAAAAATCACCAACCAAAAGAAGAAAAAAGAAACTAAACAACCACCAGCTCTGCGTGTCTTTCTTCTTTGTATAGAGGTTGTGGGTCATAATAGTGCTAGCTGCCATCTGACTTTCAGCAAAGTATTACACAACCTGCCCTAGTGCATCAAAACAATTAGCGGCTTTAAACAAATTTGCGTTGTTATCCCTTTAAGTTTGACATCTCTAGTGCAATCACAGAGTGTGTTTTCTGCGTCTTAATTGAATCGTCTTGTGTGTGCATTGTGATGATTAAAATTTTAAAAATCGATTAAAGCTGTTGTTGTGTCTGTGGCCTCCCTCATTTTTAATATCTGATAAGATTTGAAAATCCTCTTCTGTGGGCCCGACAGCTCACCGAGAAGACTGCAAACAGGGTCTGGCGGAGGATTAACACTTTAGCCGGAACGAGTGTCGGCACAGACGCTGAGCTCAGATTTAGAACAAATGTGGACGGAGAGGAGAGTCAGGTGGGAGGGACGGAGTCATTAGGGTTATCGAGTGTGATCCTCCCAGTACAGATTACAGATGTTTGTCTGTATTAGCCCTGTGACACCTCCAGGAGGATCATTACTGCTGAGAAGCTGAAGCCATTATTCGTCATTCACTCACAAAAGCACGCTGGTTCTTACACACGGCTTACTGTTTAATTAATATCGCCTAAAAATATAGACAATTCCTGAGTCGAATCCAAGGAATACATTTCAAATCCGTACATCATGGATATTAATAAACTCCCACTTCCACTCTCATGTCGTGTGAAGGAAGTGATGCTGCACTAAGCTTTGATAGTCTGTGCTATAGGACGATATTAGAGCTAATAGCCATGTCGGTGTATAAACAGGCTTTGATTGGAACACTTATTATTCTTTCTGTGTGGGTTCATGCACTCAGACTAAGTGATTTCTCAGGGACTGCACTCTTTTTCATCAGCGAGCAGTTTGATGAAGGACTGTCACTTTACACAGACAAGTTCCTTTCACTCTACATCTGTGGACTTCAGTGTCGGCAGCAGCCGTCTGTTTTTTGCGCACACTTTCATCCACACACTTCAGGTCCAAAGGGGGACACACAGGCATCACAGCATATAGATTCTGATAGGTTGCCATTGATGGAAAGCTCCTCGACTCCTGTTTTAATGATAGCAGGCGGAGTATGTTCTGCTGAAAGTGCTGCTTTTTTTCTCTCAAGAGCAGAGGAGCAAATATTGTGCGATCTACCCGCAGAGAATTTATCAGCCGGCGCTGCAGTTTTCTTGAGCTGTGTGCAGTTTTTGCCGTCTTTCAGCTCACTGTTTTGGTTTTACTGCCTTAACTGATTTGGTTCATGTTCACTGCTCTCACCAGCGACGCTCTCAAACACAGCATGCAGGTAATAAAGCTCCAAATAAACCTACTACTACTAACTGGTGAACATAGTGAAGCACTTAGCTGCTGAAGAAACAGATATTTCCCTCAGGAGCTGATAAAGACCTAAAGTGCTAAAAGAGAGTGAATATTGAACTTACATTTATCAGGTGGAGAGAAACATGAGTCCAAACAAATACCGGCTTTTATCTGCAAGATGTTTCAAAAGGCAACTAATTTCTTGCGTGTTTGTCTTCAAATGATGGCAATGCTGTCTCTATAACTTATTGCGGTGGCTGCAAATGACTGGAATAAGTCAGTTAATGCAGCTTTAATAATTAAAACAGCCTTCTTAATGCTCATTTTAATGTTTAATGTTAATGCAGAGGGAGATACAGAATTTTGGGGTCATTTCATGAGCATTTCTCTAAAAGCAAAACTAAATATTTGTAGAAGAACAGCTGAACAACAATAAAAGTCTGTAGGATTTATTGGCATCTATCTGTGAAGCTGCAGATTGTTACTGGCTCACCTCTTCCTTTCTAAGAGTGTCGAGAAACTGAGCTAGCTTTTTTTTTCCGGTAATGTTAAAACAAAATAGACCCTCTCTAGAGTGGACATGTGGTTTGTCTGTTCTGGGCTTCTGTAGAAATCTGGCAACATCAGTAATGTGATGTAAACAGATTCTTGTTATGTTTTGCCGACATACTGAAATATATTTTTAAAATTTATTTTGTGTACATTATATTGAATGTGAGGGCTAATTCAAAAAGAAAATGTCCCACTGAGATTCTTCAAATCAGATACAATCCTCAAGTTTTCTTTGTTTGATCAGATGGTCGATATGTTTCCAACCAATCAAACTAAACATAACACTTGGGCTTGTTATTGGAAGGGGACGACCCTTTTGTGACCCTTTTTTTATATTTTTATGCGAGAAAATCAATTTTAAGTCAATAGAATAATATATTGAGTCATATTTAAACAGCTTCAGTGGTGGTAGGATGTTGTTTTTTTCACAAGATCAATCTAGTGTTGTCTGATTGTATTTGGAAAACATGGATTACTGTCATTTTTTTTGTTTTTTATCTTTGTATTGTCATTTGTTATTCTTATTTGTCATATGCTTGTTATAATGCCTATTTTTATTTCATTATTATTTATTTATTTATTTTTATTTGGTGGGAGGAGAAAAATCCCCCCCAAATATTAATATTAGCATTATTTTTGTTTGATTCTGTACACCTAAAGTTCCTTCCATAAAATGTTTTGGGTAACAAGAAAAATGAATAGTGAAATATAACAATAACCTGTAATGTCAGAGCAGCTTTTGATATGAATCCTGTAACAAAGAGAGTCATGTGTAGACCTGAAATATATGTTATCAAAATGTTTGCCGTTGTGCTCTTTTTCAGAAGATTTAACAAAAAGTGTTTTCAGATTGAAGCTTAAACAAGGTTCCCTCTTTCCCAAGAGTTTCCTCTCTTTCAGCTTTCCGTCTCAAGCGCTTTGTTATTAAGACAAAAAAAAACTACAATAGTTTTTTTTCTTCTTTGCAGCAAGGGCTCTGCTCCACTGTCTTGGCGTAATGAGCAGATTCTGCATCGCTAACCAAATATCTCCCATTGATTGTGGTTAGGCTGCAGATTTTTTCTTGTCAATGGATACAACTACAACAAACGAACCTGTAACAGGTGTTGCAGAAATGGACACACAAACACATTTCAGGCTTCTGTTGTAAATTTCTGGTTTAGAAATAGGATCACCAGATCAGATTTCAAAAAATCCCAAACACTGTGTTAAATCTTTCTGCCTAATGGCCTCCCATCCTCTGAGGGTTGGATTAAAGAGCTTCTTCTGGGCCTCTTCCGCGATGCAGAGTCTGCGGCTTGTTAACTGTGTGTGTGTGTGAGAAAGAGAGAGAGAGTGTGTGCTGTATTAATGTCCATTTTAATCTGTTTAATCATTAAGCTCGTGTTGTTTTTTGTAGGGAGATAAACCTGACCCACAAGGGGGTTGCAAATGGAGAGGGTCAAAGCAACAGATTGTTTAACGCTGAAGCAGGAAGGTTCATGTTGGCTTCTCAAAGCAACAGGAGGTGGCTCCTGTGATTTAAAGGCTTACAGGGCGATTGAAGCAGTTTGCCTCAAGGGTTTCCCTCTTTCTGGTTGATATTGGAATCAGCAAAAGCCCCATGATGATATTACTGCAACTTTTAACAGCCAGAGATAAACTGGATATTAAGCCTCTCTGAGAAAAACTACTGATAAAGTACTGAAAAAAACACAACAGTCTTCAGTTTCATCTCACTTCAGTCATCTTTACTGCAGGACATTTAACTTGTCGCACTAACAGACTGACCAACACTGTCATAAAACCTCATTATCATGCTATAAAATACATGTCCCTGACTAATGGACTGCCAGTGTTACAGCCAGTCAGGTGGGTCAAACTGACCCATGAACGGTCCAGTGTGGCTGCATTTTGCATTTTTTAACAATGCAAAACTATAGATTTTGTGTCTCCTTGCTCCACCAACTTTAGACCCAGAAATTGATTTGCACCAGGGCAGGTCTAGAGGAGAGACATGGGGTGGCACATGGGTATGAGAGGCAGGCAGTGACACGTAGGCTTAAGCTCCTCATGCTGCTGTCACTGCTGTGGGATTTAGCACACTAGCTGCATTCAACGACCCGTTCCAGCCTTTTCCTTTGACAGAGGTTTTGGAACAGAAACTAGTGGAAAAAAAGTGCTTTGAGTGGTTGCTTTGACTGGAGAAGTGCTCTCCAAATCAAGTCCATATACCATCTCTGTCTGGGCTCAGTGGACCGGACTGAGGCCAGGAAAGGAGGGGAAGAAAGGAAGTGAGGATGTACAAATTGGGAAAGCTCCCCCTGTACTTCCTGTTTACATCTCCTGACACCATCTGTCTGATATCAGGCAGGAAGACCGTATCAAACTACAGTTTATTGCAGGACAATCATGGCTTTTACAGCTGATTAAGGTATTTGCTGATAGTAAAAAAAAACCTTTCTATTGGTTAATATCAGTCTACTTTTGTGACAACTGGGCAGGTTAGCGGCTCCGGTTGGGCTCTTTATTGCCAGAGAAATCTATAAACACTGCAGATCAGCCCAATAGTATCACAGAATTGCCACTTGATTCAAGCCCGTGTCAGAATTGATCTGTAGAGGGGGGGAAAAAAAACAGATTATTTCACCCCGTAACTTTCTTGTAAGATTAGTTGAAATTGATTTCTTTAAGTGTGTGTAGAGGTGGTGGTCTAGCTAGGTCTTATCACAGCTTTGGTATTCACGCTGAGAGCAACACGCTGAGCCTCATCAGAACGTGTTATATCGTCCCTGTAGCTGCGCAGAAGCTGGTTAAACCTCATCTCAAATACAATTCTCTCCGTTCCCACTCAGCTTCAGCTCACAACGTCCTGTGTTTTCTCTCTCTTTCTCCCTCTATTCAATTTTATAACACTTAAATTCATCAACTATTTATTTAACCAATCAGTCCAATTGAAATATTTTTTTTTTCAGACTTGGGAAGAAAAGCTTTCATTTAATTGAAAAACATAAACACAGTATGAAGCATTTCAGCAGCTACCTGGTAGAAGAACTGGAATAATATATTGTGCAGCGCAATTAGAAACAGCGGAAAACACTGTGGCTGAGAGATAAAATAGGTAATTTTCACTCTTTGATAAAGGTATGTTGTCCTAGAAACAGCCTCATCTAAACATTCATACAGTGGTGGGATGTAACAAAGTACATTTACTCAAGAACTCCACTGAAGCACAATTTTGTTGTGCTTAACTTGTTCAGTTTATACTTTTTACTCCACTACATTTAGCTGCCAAGTTTAGTTACTTTTCTGGTCAAGATTAGAGATAGAATAGAGTAGATGTTTGAAATTAACCTCAAAACAGTTTAAGGAGTGCCAAAAAATAGGCCTATCTTGAGAAAATTGAGACAGTTTATGTTAAATTTACATTTTGATAACTTAAGTAAATTCTGATGCTGATATTTAAGGACACTGCAGTTTAATTTGCTTGCAAAATCAAACAAACCAACATATTTCTTATTTTTTAACCAAATTTCCTTTTTCAAATGGCTGAGTTTGTAATTAATGACAAATGGCCCCAACATTTTTTTTACAGGTGTTTCTGGGTTCCCTGCTGGTTGTATATTTAAAAATGACTTGCATGCAGCATCTAAAACAGTGACAGCCGTGCCTTTATGGCTTCCCAGGTGTGCCGTTAAAACCTAACATTAAATGCTGTTACTATTCTGTATATGGGAGATAAAACAGGGAGCAGTTTACTGAATGCTGAGCGCATGTCATCTGCAGCCTGGTTACAGTCCTCCGAATGGCGGTTAAAACTAAAGACGAATTCAGTCTGTTATGAGGCGAAAATATTTCTGAATTAAAAGACCAATGTGCGCCTGGCCTGCAGGTTTCTTAGAGGCTTTCTGTTGCTGTACAGAGGCTGTGAGGGTGAAGCAGGATTTGGGGTGAGCCAGGTAAATCCAGGGCCAAATCTCTGGATTACCAGTGCTGCATGTATGTGTATGGTTAACATGCAGCATACTGTACATGGCGCTCTGGAGCAGGTAACAGTTCAATGTGGATAAAGCAGCCAACCAACTGGCCACTTATTTCTATTGTAACGTGACATTCCTGGAGATCCTGCTGAGCTCAGTGCGCAGGTCATGAGGCGGGTAGAAAAGGCATCAAAACACCAGCAAAGCCCTTTGGCTTTCCTCAGCGATTTGTGTCTATGAGGTTTATAGATTCTCAGAGAGACTGACTTCTCTATGCCAGCCTTCTACTTGTTTTAATTATAAGATTTAACATTAAGCCCTCTTACACCTTTTAATTATGTTTTTGTTTATTGTCTTATTTGCTCCAAAGTCCATTTTACACCACAAGGTTGCAGCCAAAAGAACAAAAAGGCTAAAATTGTCACAATTAACACAAGCCAAAGTCATAGTTTCACAAGTAATTTAACTGATTAGATATTTGTAATCAACAAAGTTGGACATTTTAGTGTTAGTAAATGGGACAAATGTTCTGGAAACCAAATATTCATACGGACTTTTCATGTCAACACCAAGGCTGGCTTCTTCTGATTCATATTTTTTAATTAATTTTTCATCAAAGTGAGATCATATTTAACATGGCTGACTTAATAAACACTGAATTAATGTGGGATTTGACTAGGAAGATTAAACTCAGGATGTATTTCACTTATATTTTACTGACTATTTTCATATCTGTCACACTGCGGCAAGAAGTGTTTCATCTTCTCATCTCTCGCCATCTCTGCAGATGTGATCCACACCGTGGGGCCGATCGCACAAGGAGGAGTGGGAGCGGAGGAGAAGAAAGCCTTGAGGTCGTGCTACAAGAACAGCCTGATAACAGCCACCAAGAATGAGGCGCGCTCTGTGGTAAGGATGGGAGAGGGGAGGGGGAAGGATGAAGGGAGCTGGAAGGAACAGGAAGTGAGAGATAGAGGAGGAAAAGAGGGATGAAGAGATGTTTGTTGTTGTGATGGAGAGAACCTGAGGGATTAGATTAAAACACACAGGTTAAAGAAAGAGAAAGATTTTGGCACACAGGGCAGGAATGAAGGTCTTTTCATGAAAAATATTAAAGACAGAAAAAGATTTTTTATTCAAAGGAAACAACATTCAAACTGAGATAGGTGGAAAAAGGAAACCGGAGCTGCAGGTAGGAGTGTAGAGCTGTGAGAAGGTTTTATGAAACACACCAGGCGGGAGGTTTCACAACAGAACGAGGTGTTAAAGTCAAAGAAGAACACCAAAGTGACATGAAAATAAAGTCAGAGGTACGGTGAAAGAAAGAAAAAAAGCTTTTGTGCATTTGTAGTTTTATTCCCCAAGAGTAAAATCTGAAGCAGCCTTAGCAAACCGTTTGTATTTTTTAACTTTAGCAGTTACAGCATTTATTTTTTTTTCTTTTTCTAGTACATGCCCAGAATTTACATTTGGGTCCTTTATATTCATAATGTGTATATGGAAGTTTTATGATGTAAGACAGGTGAATTTTTATCGCTATAGCTCAGAATCACAGATCTGCCCCTCAGGGCTTCATTGGCTCTGACAGACTCTCCTCCTCCTCAGTACGACCTTACTTCGACCAGGCCGCCGTGCTGTGTGTTTCCCACGTTAAACCCTTAAAGCAGTTCGTTATTAGTTCACTTCCCTTGACTTTTATGTTTACCTTTCGCCTTGAGGAACCTGTGAGTCGTGTCTTCTCTCACCCCGAGTTGCCAACTCCGCAATCTGGTCAAACTAAGAGATCTGGAGAAATAGAGAGCATCCTGGCAGCTGCTCGTAGCGCAGTATTTGACAGCAGGCTGAGAATCTGCCAGATTTGATATACTTTGAAGTTTTACTGGCTGCTTTTCTCGACTCAGTACCAGCACTGTGCTGTGAACCTGCCTGACATGGTACTCAATGACTTCGAGCTAAAATGCCCAAGATTTTTATATCAAAATCTATTTTTTGGAGCTTGACATTTCGCAGCTGTAGGGATTTGAGGTATTTACATTCAGTTATTACCTCACCATTTAGCAGTTTTCATTGCTATTGGCATAGCTTGTCTTTCCTGAGCAGTTTTTAAATTACCTACTGACTCACAGGGGACGATGCATGCACTTAAATGTTACTGTTTTTAATTTTATCTAATTGATAAAAGGCTCCTTGTTTTCCTTTGGCTGTCCTGCAGCCCTATCAGAGATGTACGAAATGTCTGCACATGCAAACAGAACATTAAGTGCTTCATACCAAAGCAGGCTGGAAAACTGATCAGGAGGGAAAAAAGTGACAAAGGAGGGATGGGGGCTAGCTTGTAAACTTTTATGCGTTTTTTGATCGGTGCAGCTGTTACCGCTACAGCAACTGCTACAGCTCTGATTCAAGAAAAGTTTGGATGTTGTCCTAAATATCAATGAAACTGAATGTGATGCTTTTCTTTTTCTTTCTTGAAAACTGTACAGAAACAAGTAGTAGTAAAAACAGACCTGCATGCCAGCAGGTGAGGGAACGGAAGACCAGGAGTTTTTTTAACTAATGTATTTCGGGTGTGTTTCGGTCACCTGCTAAACAAGAACAACTGCAGAAACGAGAGAGTCTTACCTTTCAAATGAAGCCTCATACATGTAGTCTAATCTTAAAAAACAAAACAAAAATTAAAAGTTATTCATAGCCTTTGTGGTTTATGGTCTGCATTTTAAATCTAAAGAGAAACATTTTTTTTTAACTGTGGAACAGTGATAGTGAGCTGTAAGATGAAGAGTTGCAGAAGAGAGGCTGTTACTGCCAAATCGGAGAACCAGCACCTTTTTAGAGTCTGTCCTGCTGTATGGAAAACTGATAATGGGCGCTCTAACCGGGATGAAAAAAAAGAACGTTTCTCTTTTGTGTCATTTTGAGCCTAACTTTGTGATGTTTGATTTGAAAACCACACTGTCTCCAGATCAACCAAATCAAGATTTTTATTTTTACAATGACTATGATGGCCACCATATTCACTTTTATGATCATGACAACAATGTCTGGTTAACGCCTGATGAAGGATGTCCTTCCACACTGGGTTTTAAACACAGGAATGATCTGCAGTTTGGTCTTTAAATAGAAGGAAATGTCTACTGGCAAAAAAGCAATCAGGAGAGAGACTCCAGCAGAGAGTGAGATTTCTGTGCATTGGTGTGTGTTTGTGTGTGTGTGTGAGAAAGAGATGAAAGCTGGCTGTTATGTGATTAGCAACAGATTGTAACTGCTTTCTTTGTCCTCTTTACCCTGCAGGCTTTCCCCCTGCATCTCCACTGGAATCTACGGTCAGTTTCTGTGTCAGTGTGTCGATGTGTGTATGTGTGTAATCTTTACGGCAGAACAAATTAACATCAATTTCAATGTATCTGATTGTGTTTGTGCGTCTTTGCAGAAAAGACCCGGAATAAAGCAGACGAATATTAATAACCCTAAAAGAAAATAGAAATTGTGAATTGGTGTAACCATTTGTTAAAATTTAACTAAAGAATATGTATTTATCAATTTATATTTTATATCTGAAGTTATTTTTGTTGAATTTACAACACTTCTTGATTATAGATTAAATTAAACTTTATAGTAAACGAGGGCTAATGAGATGCTGCAGTGATAATGAATAACAGTAAAACATTAAAAACATTACCAATAAAAGAATTCATCAGCATCAAATTATTACTACTCTCATTTAATATCAAGTTTCAGTCATGTCTCAGTTTGTTTGTGTGTTTGTGTGCGTGTGTGTTTGTTATCATCATTATTATAGTTTTACCTGATGTGTTTATCTGTTGCTTCAAGCTTTATACTCAAAATTTTCTTTGAGTGAGAAAAAGAAAGAAATCCATTTCCATCCAATAACAACAGCAGCAGCAGAATATGTGCGTTTAAATGCTGCTCACACCATCAAATGCTTGTTTCAGTCTTTCTGTTTAACTGGAGTGTCGAGCCGCCCGGCGCCACTTGTCACATTATCTCCTGCAGCCCAGAGGTGGTTCTCAGATTAAGGCCTTGGATTAAGACTGGCAGATTAAGATAGATTAGGCCGGAGATTGTGTCAGATTGACTGTAATCCCCCTTCGCGCTGGCAGGAGAGAGAGTTAAGGATAGTTTAAACACTCCCGGGTGTGTTTGGGTGTGAGGGCTCGTTCTCAGCTCTTCTCCCCGGTTGCTAGAGAGCGGTAAAGGCCAAAGTTCTGATTGGCTCGGCGTGTTATCCGTGTCTTCCTCTCTGCCGCGCCTGTTTCCCACTGTCTCTCTGTTCAGCTCATATGCTTTGTAAGAGAAGTTCCAACGGCAGAGGGAAAATGACACATACCTTGGTATTGATCAGCTGTTGAATTTAATTAAGTACATTATCTGAAGTACAATTTTGAGGGACTTGTATTTCCATTTCATGTAATTTTGTGCTTCTACTCCACTACATTTAGCTGACAGCTTTAGTTAATATTTAGTTCAGTATATGAAGTAATTAAAGTTGTCCCTTTACAAAACTTAAATGCTGCTATGTAAATGCAACAGTAATAATAATAATAATACAACAATACTATATATATTAATAATTATATACTATAGTTGGCCTTCCATCCCTGACTTTGGGATGCAGCTAGATCAGGGTTCCAGCCACGTTAAAGAGATCCCGTCTAGACATACCCCAGCTCTCAATCTTGAGGTTATATTTCTGTTTTATAGCATCAAGTTATAAAAACAAATCTTAGAAGAATAATAAACACTTAAAATAAATCAGTGTAATAAGATCTACCTAAAATTACATATGTGTACTTTGAGTTTTTAGTTTGGAGGGGGCGGGGCTTATGGTTGTATTGACTGCTGCCAGCCTTCAGGGGGCAATAGAGAGGTTTTGGCTTCACTTTTGGGGGTTGTCATCTTGTCCCTCCTTATACACAGTCTGTGGTTTAAACACATGAGAGCATCAGTGTAAATTAGGAAATGTTCAAGTTGAGACTTCTCCAAATAAATGATGGGATCACACTAGCAGCAGAAATTAAAATATCGCAGCACTACAAGACTTGGATGGGATGGGATGGATCCATTATTGGCATGAAGCAAATTTATTATAGTATTGAAACTCAAAGCAGCACTTTCTTTCTGTAATATCGATACTGTGGGGATCAATCCATCCACCCCTGTGAAATAAAATTATCCAAACTAAACTATTAGTCATCCAACAGGAGCCCGAGCCAATCAGATTCCTCAGAGCTTGTTGTGAAGCGCTGAAAACCAGTACATTGTAACTGAATAGAGCAACCATGAGTGGAATGATTAGTGTCACCAATGTACTCCGCAGAGATACAGTAGTCATCCCAATTTTCACAAAACAGAAAATACTGGCTCTTTAAGGCAGCGCACTCCTACACGTGTTTTCCAACGTTCTGGCTGATTAGACCTCATTACAGTCTAGGTGGGAAGACCTGTAATGGGAATTGCATGAGATAACATTGCTTTTACCATTTTTCTCCAGTCCAGGTGGGTCATGTTCTTGTACTGCTCAGGAGTTAAAAATGCCAGGGGAGGATGGTGGATACAAAAAGCAAGGTTTTGCACCTGAATCGAATTTGAAATGGTTATAATCAGTTTCCAGCGGGGGCTTGGATTTTGATCCATAAAGAGGGCCCTCTACAGATAGATTGGATTAACACAAAGAGGTTCAAAACTCGGGAGAGTAGTCAGTGTGACGGTAGCAGTCATACTGTAGGAAATTAGTGACAGAGTATAAAGAACAGCAAAGTCTGTGCAGGGAGGAGGTGTAAGTTAATAAACTGTGTCCCATGTGATTATGTAATGAAAACAACAGTAAACAGGACGAAACTCAGATGTACCCTGACAGAGGGAGATTTGCCATGTCATTGTCCTCAATTCAATATCAAGTTTTTTAAGAGCAAATTTAAAGCACATGTTTAAAAGAGTTTTACCAGTAAGTTCAGATGAGCTGTGTACTTCATGCAGCTTGTATGTTTATGCCTCTATCCTGCAGTGTTCAGAGGATGAGGCAGGGACTCTGTGTTGTAAATAATTGCAATAAATTACAAACAGAGGCTTTCTCTACATCCCTGTTGCTATGGATATTAAAAGCACATAAATCTAGAACAATGAGCAGACTGTTAAACCAGAAATACATGGTTCATTTCAAGGAATAAAAGGACATGCTGCAGCCAGTCGACATGAAGTATTCACGCTGAGCATCATATAAAAACCAATAGCAGCTGTTTAATGAGCGAATAACATTGAACACAGGTGGGTTCTGACACTGGAGACCAGGGTTATCCTGAGCCACATGTGGAGTAAGGGGCTACTAAACATTTAAGGGAAAGGAAAACATTATTGAAGATTTCATGATCTGAGCCTCATGTAACAATTTGAAGGTTTCGGCTAATTTGTCAATTTGTGAATATTTTCATCAGCTTATGAATAGTTAATTATGCCTCATTTATTCAGCACAACCTCACCTATATGAGGTGATAATTATTTTTTTTTGACCCTCCCAAAATAGACAAAAAACACATAAAGTCTGAATTAAGAAATACAATAATACTCAGTAAAAACATACACAGAGATTCAGATGATCCCTTGCTCCTACAGCTGTCTAATTACAGAGCTGTTTAGACTAACTGAATTTCCCCTTGGGGATAAATAGCGTTTTTTTTCTATTTTTTAATTTGATTGATTGAATGAATTTTGTTGTTGCAAATGTGGATGCAGGTTGCATATATGACATATAAACAGGAGAGTGAGGACAACATCTAGTTCAATATTTTTATACTAAATATATTAAACCTTATTTGTAGTTTTACTTGGCCTAAAAACTGTTGTAGAGTTTGAAGCCAGTACTTTAAGGGGGAAGCTGTACAGGGCTCAATTTTGCTTTGCTTTTCCATGTCATGTAGAAATCTGATCTGTGGCACCTGAGGATTTACTATGACTGTGATCTTTTCTCTCCTCCACGTGTCTAAACATGACCATGAAAGCACAATTCATTTTCATCATGAGCATATAATGGCAACTTCTGGCAACTTTGCTAATACATTCCTCTGATCAATTTCCTCATTAAGATGATTAAATGTAATCTGCATGTCATTATGTTTCACTTAAAACACACTTTCTGTTTGAACGTCATTTTAACAGAAGAGTGAAGCACAGTGTGCACACGCCCACACACAGAGCTGAGAACAGAAACATAAGTGAAAGCACCTGTAGGTGGACCAAATTAATTCATTTTAAGATAGTTATTCACCAGATGAACTTATTTGCTTTTAATATTAGCTATGGTAACTAACTGCTATTTTTCTCCATGAAGCAGTAAAATAGCTGATACGGAGAACAAAGTGGGCCCAGTCCGACAGATTACATTACATCCTTTACACTGTGTGTACTCTGATGTTGAAACAATGCTTAGTTCAGGGCTAATTTGCACCCTCATGTATTCCCCCTTTGTTCACATATTGAATACTCTCTCCTGATGTATAGAATAATTACTGTATAATATGTGTTTGTTTGTGGCTGCGCAGTTTGGCCAGATGATGAATTTTTACTGCCTTTGTGTTGCGTTTCCAGCAGTGGGGATAATTTTCCAGCCGTGAAAGGTCTCGGTCGCTGAATGAATATTGAAGAAGCACTGTAGTCTTTCTCCATCTGTCTCCTCGTAACCAACAAGTGTGTTATGTCTGCACCTCGCCAGAATAAGGGAGTCAGGATAAGAGGCGGCAAGAAAACACAACACACTGTTAGAATAGTGGGAAGAGGAACAGATACCTGTCTTGGTTAAAAAAAAAAAAAAAAAGTGCCGACATCGCCCTAACGCAAACACGCAGATCTGTCAGTGCACCTGTTCCTGCAAATTGTGTGTATATTTTTGTTTGTGTACTGTAGGATATCCACCTGAGCAGGCTGTGCACGAGGCGTTGGCAACTGTGAGGGAGTATCTGGATGAACATCATGACAAGGTGTGTATGTGTGTGTACATGAGAGTGTGATTCTGTGTGTTTGTGTCTGCATGATTGGCAATTTTTCCCTACCATTTCCTCAAGGTATTATTCCTTCACAGCTGTTGTGTTTGTTTTCTGGTGGGAGAGAAGAGAGGGGTGCACTGAGAGACAAGCACACACACACATACATTTAAACACACACTCCCCCATCTCTGGCTCTCCTGCTCATGGCCAAGTCTGCATTTTAATTGGCTCCTTGCGGGACTAAACCCAACTAACACAAGCACACACATACACGCACACACACTTTCTCTCCGGAGGAACGGCGAGCAAAGAAAAGACAAAATGATGGAATAGATGACTGGAGGGGAGGGACGGAGGGGGAGAGATTGGAACAAAGAGGAAACTTTCCAATCAGTCGTTAACATGCTCTAAACTCTCCTCCTCTCTTCCTCCTTTGCTCTTCAGGTCTCCTCCCACCCCTCTTTTCAATCTCTCCTTCTGTCTCTAACCAGCGTGCCGTTTCACCTCCCAGAGAGGGTGTTGACGATGTTATTGTTAGCGCCGGAGTCTCCAGAGTCTCTGTAGCAATACCAGCCAAGTGATGCCGTCAGCTGCAGCGAGCTCAACAAACGAACATTAAACATCACACATCTCACCGCGGAGGACAACAGTCAACAAGACTTAAACGGCTCAATACAAGACCAGAAAGCCAAATGAACGAGGCTCTTATTTAAATTCTGCTCAGAAACGGCTCCACTGTGTGTTTTTTAAATAGAAAAAAACTTTATTGTGAATAAATGAGATGTTGAGAACGAGTTTATCTGCATACATATAAAGTGAGAATGTTCACCAGAGGAGGTTTATTCTTTAATTGAACCCGCTCCATTTGGCTTCTTCTTCTTCTTTTTTTTTGTAACACTGCGCTATGTTGGGCTGGGAGAGCTGTAATGCAGAAAATTAAATTGAAAATTACACACATAGTAAGAAACAAAATGGACTCAAAACACGGGGCAATGTGCCAACACTCTGCATCAAGTGTAATAATAAATAACATGAATCATTTATTTGTAAAGCGGGAAAGTAAAACCCAAGGCAGCTAAGAAGTTTCATGGTGGTTATATTTTATAAATTAGATTCAGAGGCGAAGAAAAAACCATAAAAACCATTTGATAGGTATTATTCAACTTTTGATTATCACATAGTCGTCTAAAATAGTAAAACTTTCTAACAGAGATTTTCTCAACGTAAGTCTTTTTTTTAAAGGTTTCAATTTCTTTTTCATTTTTTCCTCTAATATTTTTAAATTAAAATTTAAAGTTTGTTAATCGCAAGTCAGACCTGCCCTTAAGTATACTCTTTGTCAATGTCTGTTTTACTATAAATTAGAAGATGATCAACATCATGATGCATTGAAAAAGACTTGAATTAGTGATTGAGACCATAAATGTATCCTGACACAAGTGAGATGTCGAGTATTTTTCTCATAGACGTCTATACAACTGGAATTCTTTTTGCCACCAATAGAGTCGCCCCCGTCTGGTCGTTAAAAAGACTGCAGGTGTAAGGCATTTCTGCAGTGGGTTCAAATTTTTAGACCTAGAGGCTACTTTCACTACCTTTATAAGGCCTTTGGGAGGTTTTTCACATCAAACATGAACTTCTCACCTGATTTCCAACATCTAAAGTCCGTAAAATTCAATATCATAAGTCCATTAAAATACAAAATGTATAAAATAATACTGGGAAGATCAAAATTCTGATAAGAGATTATTAACATCCTTTGTTTCCTTAAAGAGTCCTGGGAGTGCCCATTACATTCACTTGTTATTGTTAGCTTTAGCATCTCCAGGGTCCCTGTCGCTACAATTTCAAAATGAGCTCCCTGCTGCTGCTGTTTTCTGGAGGCCATTTTGCATCTCTCCTCATAAGCATTTGCTTTAATTTGAATGAGGGAGACTGAAAAATGGCACGAGTGGAGGCAAAGCAGCGTGGAGGCTAGAGTTTTCTAACCTTAGCCCAGGGGATGTCGTTACTTACCGCACATTTCCATACCTTCCCTTTTAGCCTCCATTCAAATTCTGGCCAGTGATTGTTACTGTGCAACAAGCTTTGGGCTGAAAATACACAGGCTAGCAGGATGCTGAAATGGCTCTCTTTGAGAGCAATGAGAATAAAGCTCCCACACCAAGAGGAATGTGATAGAAACAGCCGGGCCATAAATTGCACTGCCTCGCCCCAAAACGGAAAAATCAAAACCTTTGTAGAGACATTAGGGAGGTAATAATGTTTGTCAGAGGCTGAGATATAAGAGAGCACAGCGGGGCTTTCGTCCCTGGAAGCATCTTTTTACTGTAGCTACAGTAACTTTAATCATCAGGATACATAAGTGCTGCGTACTCTGCTGAATGTCCAGCTATACAGAATATAATGTAAATATTATAGACTGCAGAGATCTGAAGAGCACAGAGCATAAAGATTGTTTATTGATGTAAAATAGGAGCACTCACTCGGCCAGTGTCTTAATATTATTTGAAAGCTATTATCTTTATGGCTTTGTGTGTTCTTTGTGTGTGTGTGTGTGTGTGTGTGTGTGTGTGTGTGTGTGTGTGTGTGTGTGTGTGTGTGTGTGTGTGTGT
>JAOWBC010001868.1:15044443-15056533 GCA_028566105.1 Hypoplectrus providencianus | reverse complement strand
GTGTGTGTGTGTCAAGGGAGAAGTGTATTCCTGTGAGTATTTGTATGTCTGAGTCTCTCTCTCTCTCTCTTTCTCTCTCTCTCCCACACACACACACACACACACACACACACACACACACACACACACAGGTGGGGCTCTGGGGCCCAGGACGACAGGCCGGACGTCTCGACAAGAGTGTTTTCCCGCACCCCCGGGACACAGGCAGTCTGGCTGGTGGGGTGTGGGGGGAGTATTTTATTTTTATTTTGAGTGTTTAATGTATTAAAAGGGGCTGGGGTAATGAATTATAATCTTTAATGCAGAAACCGATCGATACCACCAAGAGAATAAATCAGCTTTTACTGAGAGCGTCAAAGCCCCTTAATACACTAGGGGAGAGAAAGGGAGTGCAAGAGGGAGGAGGAAGAGGAGGAGGGACAAACTGTTAGGAGAGGAGGAACGATCCTGAACCATGCAGAGAGAGAGAGAGAGAGAGAGAGGGATGATGAAATAGAGGAGGGGGGGAGTGGGGGTGAGGAGGACGTATGGAGGCAGAAGGAGGGAAGTTATAGATGAACACACTCACCTTTGGGCTAACCTCATTGAGTAAAAGCCCGCTGAAAGCACCGAGATTTTGACAGTTTTGTGAGGAGGCGAGGTTGCAGGGTCAGCCGGTGTGTGTGCACACACTCTGCTCACTTGTTATTTTTCCACCTAGTTGTATTGTGCTCCCTCCCAATGATCCCTCCCCGACTTCTGTTGCCTGGAGCAAAATATAATTAATTGAATTACACCACCACTTCTCGATCAAAGATCACCTCGCCGCTCTCTTGTCTCAGTGCCTGCCCAACCGGGCACCTCTGCTGGGAGCAAACGCCTAACAACAATCCATGAATTACAACTTTTTATTAACCCAAAGCGAAGTTTCTGCGCTGTGCGCTGATTCTAAATCAGCCAGACTGCAGGAACGAGCCTGTGAAGGGCTGAAAAACGGCTTGATTTGGATTCAGCTGATAGTTTTGGGAAATTCATCTCGGAGGCACCAAAACTAAAGAGAAATCTGATGCACCTCTAAGTATTTAGGATGCCTAGCCTGTTCAGTTAGTGGACTAAGTGGTTTAAGCGAGGTTTTTGGTCGCTGGAGGCTCTTTAGTAAGACAGTCATTAAAATTTGATGGCTCAGGAAAGGACTGGAGGTAAATGGGCGGAGGGGGTGCTGAGGAGAGATGTACGTGGGCCACAGAGGTGGAGAGAGTTTTCTGTGATGGAAAAAAAAGAAAGAAAGACCTTGAATGAGAAAAAGGAAATAGAGACTCTTTAGAGAGGAGTTCTTTACAAGATGAGGAAGGCCAAAAACACAGAAAAAGAGGGTTGAAAAAGTGATGTTCGCTGATAGCATTACACCCCTCAGGTGCTCAATAATTAAGCGGCTGAGCAGACTCTTGAGATCCAGGCGTGATGTCAACCAAGGCAACCATCCATCATTCATCCCTTTAGGAATCAGCGGTGGCACTTAATCACTCATTTTTGTGCCGTGACTTGGCTCTCACTTTTTTTTTCTCTGAGGCTTCTGTTTTTTTGTGAGTGATTTTTGTGGTGCTGCTGCTTGTTATGCTTTCAGGGACAAACAAAGCCTTCCTTCAAAAGTAAAATACTGATTTATTTCCGAGAGAGATCCTGCTGAATAAACAAGGGTCAACCTGCAAATGAATCACATTCCTTTATTTCATTCAGCCTCTGTTTTAAGTGCCCCCTTTTTAACAGAATTGCTAGATAGTGCACAGATTTTTTTTTCTTTATAAATTACAAAAAGTAACCTGTGAGCCCTCGCGCTGTGTGAGGAACCATAAGGCTCCTCCATTGAGAATTTAAAGCCGTACCCTTCACTTTTTGTCTGTGGGCGCTGTCTGTCTGTGTGCCTGAAGGCGTGTGATTGTTGCATTGCACTCATAATAAGCCTCTGAGTGACTGGCAGAACCAATATCTTGCTATCGCTTTGCCCTGCGCTCACTCAGGCGGCTCGGTGTGCAGCCTCCGTCATGCATCTCAATTCCACAAACACAATGTTCGGAGCCGGGAGAAGGGGCCTGCTTTTTTGATTAATGTCACCATGACAACTACATAATTCATGAATTGTATTAGCGACCCATTTGTCATTTGCAAATCATAATTCAGGATGTGTGTTTGGGGAGGGCCGGCTTGAGAGCATCGGCTCCGGCCCGTCATCATCCTCCGTGTTGTCTTCTGCACTCACACACACACAAAAAAAGACGCATCCCGGAAATGCTGACGTGTCCTCGTTTTTTTTGGAGGCTGCCTGTCTTATACGAGGGCCCTTTCAGCTTCATGATGAACTCTCAGGTCTGCTCATTTAGCTGCATGCTAATTCCCCCCGTACCTCCGTCTGTCAGTCTGTCTGTCTGTGCACAGGAGAGGCCTGGCCGGCTCTACACTGACACCATTTGGTGCAACAGTGAAAGGAATTAAAGAGGATCCTCATTAAAGCTCACATGCAGATCATTTGACATTAGATCAATGACTGGATTTACACGGGAACCCTAAAATGAAATGTGATTTTCAGCCATATGCGAGCCAGATGGTCAGGGTTCTTCGTGTTTATCCCGCTGTGCACGGATCAGATCAGATCCAGGGGTTACAGGAGCTCTATCATCAGATCTGTGTGTTTAGTTTCCTTCCTGCATCAGTTCGCCCTCAGTGACGCCTCAAACTGGACTGCAGTTGACTCAATCATTTATTTTACACATTTCTTTGCTTAAATATATTTTTATTAGGGATGTCTAATCCACAGATCTTTATGCCTTTGGTTCACCTTTTCCAGCGCTGAAACTCAACATTTTATGAGCTCCCACTGCTTCTCCTTTTTACCTTGACACATGTCTCACAAAATTTGTGATCAGCCCTTAAAAGTGTTACGTTTCTTACTTTGAGTGTGCCAACTCAGGGAAGAGGTGATCAGAGGGAACAGCGAACATTTTTGAGTGACTCCTGTGAAGGTTTATTAAAGACAAGACTTTTACTGAACTTAAAAAGCAGAAATGTATAGTGTCCCTCATGAAATTTACTTTGATATTTCTGATGTCTTCACTAAGCATCTGGATGTGAACGGTCCCGTACACTCTGCAGAGCGGCGGTGTGGGTCTCTGCTCAGGGATTTATTCTGCCTTCAAATGGGTCTAAAGATCTTGTGTTAGGAAAGTCCTGTACATGATAGGTTTAGTGTTTGTCGGCATGGACGCTAAATAGAGTTTCTGTTGAGGTCTAAAAGCTGCATAAGGGCACACAGTGCGTTCGCTTGGAGCATTGGTTGGTGTCAGAAATGAATGTAACATCTGCAGGATGCAGCAGCCTACACACATGAACCTTGATGCATTTAGGCACGCAGACATGGTGAAGAAGAGCTGCTGAAGTGCAAACTGAGCATCAAAATGGGCAAGAAATGTGATTTAAGTGACTTAGAACATGACATGGTTGTTGGTTTGAGTATTTCTCAAACTGCTGATCTAGAAACCATCTCTGGGGTTTTTAGAAAACGATCAAAAGAAAATCCAGTCAGAGACACTTCTCAGGCTCAAATGCCTTGTGGGAGCCAGAGAAGTATGCAGGTACCTCCAACCTTGAAGCAGATGGGCTACGAACAGCATAACTGCCACTTTATTAGATACACACTTCAGCTATTAAAATGGCTGCTGAGTGTAGATTGTTTGTAAAATCTTAAGGGTTAAGGTAAAGCTATAAGTTATGGTTGGAAAAAAAAAAAAGAAAAAGCTGATGTTGCCTTTTGGTCAGTAATGGGAGGAAAACAGCTGTCTGTTACTGGAAGAATTGGACTAGATTAAAAAGGACTAAGGAGTTTAAAGACATACATGATCTAATGAAAGTGGGACAAAATGTATCTTATTAATAGATTTGAGGGTAAAGGAAAAAAACAATAATTTGACATTCCCTTTTTATTACTGACTATAACATTTCCTAGAGAGGTGGTCCCGCCCTGCAAAAATCCGCCAAACTGGAAACTACTGACATGAAGGATTTATTCATTAATATATTCAAAAAATACTAGAAGGATCTCATCTTAAAAATAGAAAGACGTACAAAATCTGCATCGACACAATCTTGCCAGGAGCACAGTCTATGAAACATTAGGTTTTTCTATTGAAAGTCAAGTGTAGACGTGTCTCAGGTCGTGGCGGTGTCGTCACTGGAGTGCTGATTGTCTGGAAGGCAGAGAAGATCACAGTCTAATCGCTGCATGCATGTTTTATTAAAAAGAATATTAGCAGCATTTTGAGTGCTTGTACATGTTATTGGTGCTCTGGGCACAGTTTTACTTTACTATTCGATTTTATTTGGCTTGACATTTAACTTGTTACCCTGTAGACCTTTCTAACCCTTTCACAATGCTGTGCACATAGCTAACTCGCAAACACACACAAATACTCGAAAACTCTCCCTCTGAACAAGTCATTTCCTTTTATATATATATATATATATATGAAAAGATATAAATTCTCTCAAAAACAATTCCTCCTGACTAAAAATCTGACTAACTGACTTGTTACTGTGGACGTTTCTGAATGTGTTCAGACATCCTCCTCTTTCCACTTTCTCCTCCTCACCTCTGCCTTCGTCCTCCTCGACGCTCTCCTGACTGCTCAGCGGTGCATCTGCTGCCTGGGGTGAGTTTGTTTCGCCTTTCTGTCCCTCCCAGAGGACAGTGGAGGTGTTCTGGCTTGAGCGCAGCCGCAGGCGTGGCGGTGTTTTGTGGTCCCCAGGACTGAAGGATTGGGAGACTCCAGAGCCTCCTCTGGCCAGCCCGAGCCCCCAGCCGTGACGAGAACCCAGTTTACGACGCCCCCCGGAGCCGGAGCGCATGGCGGGAGTCCCTGGGGCCGAGATGTCCGGCTCTGTCTGGGAAGTGGCTTTTCTCAGGGGAGAAGGAGACACTGGAGCACTGCGAGGGTCTGAAACAGGACACAACAAATGCAAGGTTATTGTTTCTTAAATATTGTTACACAAAGGCCATGGCAGAAGGGATTAAGGTGATTTTTATCAGTAAATCACTGGCTTATTTTAAATTTAGTTTTTAGTTTAATCATAACACTCTTGATGGTCTGATGGTTTCAACATTTGTCTCTCTGTCTCCTAAATGTTTTACTGTGAGTGACAAAGCTGCTAATTGCTTCACAGCACAAATGCCAAAAGTAAAAAACAACTTTTCTCCCAGCTCAAATGCATTTTCAAATATAGAAATAGAGTAAATAGTAGAACAGACTTTTCACAAGTTTGAAGTAAAATGGCGTATTTAGTTGTTATTGTGACAATACACGTCAGTATGTCAATTTTTTTTTCTTCATAAAAATTCATATTCTATGCTTTTAAGCTTTTCAGGTAAAAATCATAACTACACTTGTTTTTTTTAACTGACATACTATGACCTTTTGTATTTATGAATTATATTTTAAAAGCAGACTGACTTATTATACTCGGACGGCTCTCCTCATTTTCTGTTTCTATGGTTTCTGGAGCTCTGACAATTATGTGCAGAGATAAATGAATGAGATGTGGTAACTGTGGCTCAGCGGCTCTGTCATTAATCACAGGGTTAGTGGTTCGATTCCTGGCCCCTCCTGTCCACATGTCAAAGTGACTTTGAGCATCACATTAAACCCAGAAAATGCTCCTGATGGCTGCGCAGCGCTGCCAACTGTCTGTCTGTGTTTGTGTGAACGAGAAACACTGTGATGCACTTTGTTCTGTAAGTGCTTAACCCTTTCTTTAGCAAATATAATCAGTATGTAAATAAATAAAAGTGCATGTATTGCACATTAATGTAGTTGAGCATGTGTTGAATATTTATTCATGCCATAGTAAACTGCAGTTCCTCCTCATTCATCACATATTGTGTGTAAAGGCATGTTTGGAAATGTGAATGTATCAACCTCACCTCCACAATATGTGTTTTCAATGACAATTATTATCAAGATACTGAAAAACACAATTCGTGAAAATGCTTTCTTCAAAATTGCCCAATTGCAAGATCTTAATGGTTATTTTTGTTGCTTAAAGTGTTCTTCAGAATATATTAATATGCATAAATAATGCAAAAAATTCATATTGCTAGAAACATTTAAAACACAGCTAACTAAAGAGCTTAAAGAGGAGAGGAGCCTGACCTTTACATTCAATAAGGCAGTCCTAACCTATTTAACAGTAGATGATGTCAAATTGAAGTAATTTAAATTATTCATAATTTCTGTCTCAGTTTAATGAGATAAAGAATTGCTGTGGCAGACCTCGCTGTGACCCGGTCTGATCAGAGAGTCGAAACACCAGCTGCAGCCTGCGACTGTCCTGAGACCAGCAGTTAAGGTCACGTTAACCTGTCTTAAAGCAGGTTAGTATCAGGGTTAAATGTTGCTGTTGTGGCAAATGTCAACTCAAACACAGACGACAGGAAGGAGAGGAGTTTGGAGGAAATGTTTCAGCCGCATCAGCCAATCTCTCTTTTTACAGTTATTTTATTTGGAGCAATTTAACTGGGATTTGAGTTATGTTCACTGTCATGTACAGTGTTTGCTAAATGCATCATCTTTTAAAATACAATGATTCAAATCTATTTTAGAGAGATTTTCTGTTTCCTTCTTGGAGTTGAGATGAGAGATGGACGCTCTCTCTGGGAAACAGGCTCCATAAAACACCAGCAGCAGACAGAGCCAGGCCTCCCATTGTTGGTCCTAACACACAGTTTAAGAATCCACGGTTTAGGAGGGATAAAAGGAAACACAATGCTGGGAAAAATTAAATTAAATGGGGGCAGTAACAGTGTGTCAAAAAGAGAGGGAAAAAAACACCACAAATGCAGGTTTTCAGCCTAAATCCTGGCTTTGAAAATGTCTGCAGAGAGTTTTTTTCTCTCTCTCCAGCCAGTTAAATACATTCCACAGTCAAGGTGCATAAAAAGAGGATGAAGCCGCGCGAATCTTTTCCTTTCAACATGTGGTTAGCAGAGAAAGCCGGCCTCAGTGAGTCTCGGCTCTCTACAGGGAGAGATCTGAGGAGAAGAGAGTGGTATCAATGCCGACCACACTTGGTAGTCATGAGATAATTTGTATGCATGCCTGTAGCCTCGCTTGATGGGGTGAGCATGTGAGCATATCTTTGTGAAAAACCAGTCGACTGGTGTTTGTGTGTGTGAGAGAAAGAGAGGTAGTGTGCTCAACTGCGTGTGTGTGGTCTCACCGGGGTGAGAAGTGTGTGTGTCTGATGTAAATTCAGTGCTGTCGGCCAGGTTTTCCACGCTGCCCGCGGCGGTGAAGAGGGCGCGTCCCTCTCTTCCTCCTCCCCGGGGTTTGATTAGCTTCTTCATCCTGTCCGCAATCCAGTTAGATTTCCTACGAGGACACAGAGGACAGGGACCGTTTACAAAGAGGAATGAGCCAGGACAGTGTGTGTGCGTGTGTGTGTGTGTGCCCGCTCACAGACACACACACACACACACAGCGCCCCGATTTTCCAGAAAACACTTGGAGGATGCCAACTGTAGCAAAAGGCTGCATGTTTTTTCAAAATGAGAATAAAATGTTCCTGAAGGTGCCAACTGTCATTTATTATGCCAAAGAAAGCACTTTGTAACAGCACGCCGAGAAACACTATTTGGAAATGTTATAATTAAAATGTCATTAACATATTAATTTGTAGCACTAGGGACCAAATGCACTTCTGTGACACTTGGACAATTTGTACACAACAATACTAATTATTACATTTTCATTTATGGTTCAAATTGCTTGCCAGCTGTCCAATGAAAGACAGGTACGCCTTCATTGAATGAGCTGGGCGTTCTGCTAAAGCGACAACAATTAATGAACTGGGAGAGCTGCACCTCATATTAGATTATTTTCTAATTCTGATGCATATCTGGAAGCAACAAGCCATCATGAGAGCCCCACATGAGAGGTAGCATCCTCTGTTTGGTATGAAAGAGACCGTCCTTCACAGGTACAGGCACAGAAAGCACAAGCACATCGATCCTGATACAGAGAGTTCGACGGCGTCCCCAGGAGTGAAGGGAGGTGCTATCTTCTGATTCTGTAAGCAGTGAAAGTGCAGTGCATGTTGAATGAGTAATTAAGGGGAATCAATCATTTCAATCAGTAGAATCAATCATTTTCATTGTTTCTATTGATTCTTCAACGTGCACTGCACTTTAACCGTTCTGATCCTCAACGTCTTACAGAAAAGATTCTATATAAGTGCAAATATAGGTCAACACCCTGAACAGAGTGTAATGCCACACTGAACCACTTGAGTTTATTCAGTCATGGAGCTGCAGCCAATCCCAGCTGACATATGGGCGAGAGGCAGGTTACACCATGGACAGGTTGCCAGACTATCCCATAAAGACAGACAACCATCCGTGCTCTCATTCACTCCTATGGGCAATTCGGAGTCACCAATTTAGTCTTGGCTGCATGTCAAAGGAACTGGAGAAAGACCCAACGAACCCACTTAGTTGAGAACCCAAATATATTCACACTTACATCAGTTAGGCTTGAGGGAGCCAAACACGAAACCAAACTGAAAAAGGGCAAAAATAACAAACTGACAGACAGAGACTGTCTCTCAAACAGTCTGAAAGAAGAGCCTTTATCACAAAAATCATTTAAAAAATCTAAAATTCTCATATGATCCAAATAGTATTCAGTCAAACCTTTCTCTCCAGGTCAAAACATTCAGTAGCTTTACAACTCTCTGAATAATTATTGAAATATTATTGTGTGTTTTTGGGTTGCAGCTATCACAGTTCATCCTGTCGTCAATGCAACTAAAGTATTTATATGGCATCAATTCTGCAATGTATTGCAAGTTCTCCAAATCTAGAGTTCTCTGCTACACAAAAATAAAAATGGTAAAATGGTGTTTAAAACCTGCCCAACTCTGACTGAACAAATACTTGAATACCTTTAATATCTACCTTGCGTCTGCTCTCTGTTTAACTTTATAGCAAACAAACACAACATACAAACTTGATTCAAAGTCCCATCAAACAAATTAGCTTGTGTACTTGTGATGTCACCTCACTATAACCACATATTTTTTACCACTGTGGCAAGAAATGTCTCGAACACCCCAAAATAAATAGAAAATACATGCAGAGGACGGGATTTGTGCAGATACAGACACCTCCACACTTGTAGTGGGTCATAAATGATGATTGAAAGCGACTGCTTTTGTATGAGTCTATACATAATTCCTTTTTAGAAAAATCCTGCATAGTATTCTTTTCATTTCTTAAGTTATATTTTTTTGTTGTTGCCGTCATGTATGTTACAGTTCTGCAGGAATGTGTTGCATTGAGCAGCACAGACTTAGTTTTAATCACAGAACGTGTATAGGTTGATATATGTTCCTATACAGTACTTGGCTTTGTTGGCCGGAGGTTGCATGCTGGGCTCGAGGACTCTGTACTGATCCATAATCTTCTCCACCAATTTCTGCTTCTCCCGGCGGAGCTCGCTCAGCTTCTCCCTGAAGGAAAACACATGAAGCATCAGAACAAAGCAGCTGAGTAGGAGAGTCTGTTTGATTCATTTCATGCATTCATTATCAGTGCGAGTACTGTAGATGGGATAATTCTCAAAGTGTGTGTGTGTGTGTGTGTGTGTGTGTGTGTGTGTGTGTGTGTGTGTGTGTGTGTGTGCGTGTGATTCAGCCCCTTCCTGTAAACCAACTACTGAGAAATGGAGCCTGCTGGACTGTTCGAACTCTGTTCTTTTTAAACCAGCAGATCAGAACAGCGACTGTGTGTGTGTGCGTGCGGTTGTGTTTGTGTGTATATGCGAGGTTTCAAAGTTGGAGCTGCATTGTGTGAGTGGACAAACATAAAGCAGGATGGTGACAAAAAATCGCCCGCGCTCTGCAGAAAAGACAGCTCGAAATAAAAATAGTGAACACAATGTTCCTGACAGTCTGAGCTGACCGCTGGTCCCTGACACACAGCTGTGAGCGGAAAAGATCAGGAGGTTATTTGCGATGAGCCACGGTCAGCAGCGAGGCCTGTGTACGTTTTTAGCCATGCTGGAGGCACGTATCCAGGGATGTCTGTTATGAGAATGGTAAAAAATGAAAAACAGCCTGTAATGAACACTAACAGAGCCGGCTCTGCTTTGAGAGAGACGATGTAGCACTGCACTGATAAAAGGGATGGTTCACAGTGCTGGAAGTGAGGTTGAATGTCTATGTACACAGTGGATCTCCTACAGTAGATGGCGGTTGGCACGCCACCAGCCAAGCCTGAAGCTTAGCAATGTGCAGCTGTGGAGGGGAACAGCAGCAATGAAACATGGTTCACCTATTTTAACCTTGGCACAAACAGCCCAGCGAGCTGAAGCCCTATATGTGATCTTATGAAAGCAACAGAGTCTGACTGTTTGTTGTTTTGTGTTACTGTGTGACTCAAGTCAATATGAACTAACTTTTTTAAAGACACCAGTCAGTCACAAAATAACAAACAAACTACATGACACGAGTCGTGCTGGTGAAATTACTTCTCTTTTACTGCAAGACGGCGGCCGGTTCAAATCTGATTTGTGCATGCTTGTTCTGCCTATGTCACTGTGGATATTTCTGGTTTATCCAGCTTCTTCCCACAGTCTAAACATTTAAAATACTATTCTATGACATTTTGAAAATTTGACATCAAACTATAATGGAGGCCAACATGTGGTTAAGTAGTCAGCACTTTTGCATCAAAGAAAGATGATTTCCAGTTCAAATCCACAAATCCAGCTCCTTCTATGTGAACATTTTCAACCAGTTTGTTCTGTATTTAGGGTTTGTTTGGTATTTAGTTAAAATGGGTTTAATTTAGAGCATTGAGTGCTTTATCAGCAATAGTTAGTCCCTAGCTCTAGATTACTGGGGGCGAAACCCTATGTTATAACTTTTATGAAGAAATGTTGACATCATATTGTGCTATGACATTTATTATGGAATTTAACAACATAATACAAATACGACATAGACATATATGTTACTCAGTAGGATAGTGGTTTGGTTTTTCACCTTACAATAATCGGGTTGTGGATTTAAATTTGGCTCGTGCCATCCTAATACAAAGTGTTTTGTTTAACTTTGGACGGCATACTTACCTTTGACGTATAATATTTTAATTTTTTTTGTATGGCATTTTTATGGCACACAATACTCTTAGTTTTCCCAATCCTTTTTCATTATATACTCTACTGTGACAATATTTCTGAGCGCTGCCACCGGCCTTAATTAGATACGATAGAGAGTGAGTCCTAGCTCAAAGCAGCTCTGAGCCTTTGAGGCGCTCGCAGTTAGTGCAGCTTATGGGATGTTTTCCAATCCAGTAATGTGATCACTAGCCCTGGTTATTTTTGTGTCCTTCACATCTGTTCTGTATTACCTCTTCAAAAATCTTCAGTGTGTGTATCAACTACAATCCAAAGCATCTCGCTGGCAGCAGATCAGTATCACATTTATTAAATAAGTTTCAGTTTGATGAAGTACTCTTGAAGGCCAGCGTGATTCATTTTATAAAAGCTTATGAGGCCTCCCTGCATGTTTACTCACTGAATTCACAATCTTTCCTGCAACATTAAGTTTGGAAGGGCAAAGTCACTGCATCATTGCTCTGAGTCACTCCAACAAAAGTGATTCTTTAAATCAAACAATCCAAACGGTTTGTTTGTTTTTTTCAAGGTCTTAAATATACTTTGCAAGACTTCTTCAATGGAAATAAAGAGATGAGACTGCTGAGAGGCAGAGAGCCTTGATGTCGGGAGTGTTTAAAAATCTGTTCTGAAGGCAGTTTATCTTTAAGATACTTGGATCTAAAAGATTTTTTTTTTTTTATCTGAGCCAGACTGAACATGTGTTATTTGTTGAAATTTTGAATTTAGCCTGTTCAATCACACATCACATGGACTGACATGTGGCACAGTAATTTGACTGTTATGTCATCCTATTTATAATTTTTTCTTTTCATTTCACAATGAAAACTCTGAATATGAGCCTCAATCCGACTCAATTAGCCTTCAGCTTGTTTTAATGCCAGTTTTT
>JAOWBC010001868.1:15026448-15036685 GCA_028566105.1 Hypoplectrus providencianus | reverse complement strand
AACTTTTTTTTTTTCAAACTTGATTTTGTGTGTCTGCATCATTTCTAAATATCAGCGGGCTCAAAGTTCTGTAGCAGCTTTTGATTCAGGACTGGTTTCCTGGGCAGCTGGAGGAAGCAGCCGGACGCAACATCTGCCAGTCGACTTCTTAAACCCTTTACAGGAAGTCAATTTCCACCTGTTTAGCTCCTCAAGAAGACGGGAGACTTTCCTGCTTGAAGAGCGTTTTCAATATTCAGTGCTTGTTTGACAGCATTACACGGAAGACTAAAGCTGTTCTGGAGGTAAAGATGCCCTCACTCCTTATTAGCTGCTTGGTATTCATTTTCTGTTTGGACCAATATATCATTTTTTTCCCTGAGATGTCAAGCTGAAATTTGCTTCTTATCAGGTAGAAATCAGCCTCTCAGTCATGATGATTTGATAGCTGCTTCTCCTTTTCTTTCAAGAGGGTAATGTATCCGAGCGTCTCCGCAGCGAAGCATTAAATCCCTTTTTTGCATGTCAATGGTCGGCTGGCAGCTTGGATACAAAACACCTGTGTGCGCCTGCAGGTGTGTAGATCCGTTCTGTGTGTGGGTGTGTGTGGTTAATACCTGGTACTGGCTGGTGAGGCGGGCGCTGCTGAGGTCCAGGCTCTGGTTGGTTTCCCTCAGGGCGCTCAGTTCCCCTTCCAGCCGTGTCCGCTCCAGCTGGGAGGCGCTCAGCTCCCCCCTAAGCACGGAGCCCTGAGCCAGCAGCTCGGCCTGTGACGCCAACCACTCCTTCTGTTGGGCCTGCAGCCTGCAACACCGACACACACACACAGGCTTTACTCATCGCTGTCACTGTTACGTGTCCTGCAAAGTGTTGTGCATCATTTGTTCGGTAAGCGCTCTCTAACTGAAGCTCATTATTATATTATTACACAACAGGATGAGTCCTCACAAAGCCAGAAAACAACCTGCAACTACATCGTCTCAGACAAAGGAACACATTGCGGGGTCATTCACTAGTTTTAGACCATTACTTGCAAAATAATAGCGTTGTAGAACTAAGCAATCATCTTTGTTTCACTTTGTAATGAGAACTGCAGTGAGATTGGATGAAACTCTTAATGGTCACCGGAGGGGAAATCTGGTAATATTCAGTAATAAACATCTAACATCTAATGTTCCCAATGTGGAATAAAAGTGTTTTTGAATTAAACTTTTTATGTAAGTTAAAATTGAACCAGTGTTAAAGCATTAGTAAAATAAAATAAAAAAAATCAGCCGCTGATCATGAGAACTACATTCCTTTATAAAAAAAAATGACTTCATTCATCATTGAATCTATTTTTATCATTGTTTTTGTGATCCAATAATCCATTTATATACAATTTACCTAATTTAGTTGAAACATCACATTACTGAGGAGGTCTAAGAAGCGTTTTAAATGCATGAACATGCTGATTTTTATATCTTAATGAATTGTGTCAGGAGGCGGAGGCCATCGTCTTTTCAGCTTGACAGCTCATCATTCGAGACAGAGTAATCAATCACATCAATATGGTGATGAAAACCTGGCTGATTAACTAATTACAGTACACAAGTATCATATGATGATCATCATCATCATTATATACCCACGACCCCAAAGATAAAGGTGTAATCAGACGCACTCAGAACTGTTTTCAGATCTCAGTACGAACTGGTTTGTCGCATAAATACACAAACATGTGTGAGGTTACACTGTGACAACCTTTTTGAGTCCAAAACAGTTAAGTGTTCAGCTTTTAATGGTTTTGCAATGATGCTTTAAAACATTTAAATAAAACTTAGAGACAGAAGCACAAGTGGAAAAACACTCACACAGACATAAACAATATTGATATTATTGTCGTATAATGATTTATTGTCTTTCTCCCCTCTTTCAATTCTAGTTGTATATTTTATTTATTCATTTATTTTTCTACCGACCACCCTGTTGTTTTTTCCCTTTATTGCTGTCACCATAAATATCATTAATGACTCCTTCGAGAATATCATTAATATTTTTCTACCCAAACGGACGCCACACAGCTGCTTCCCTACAACAATCATTCACCACACGTCTCCTGTTTTTCCCTCTGTTTTAATATTCTACATGTTGTTAAAGCATATCCGCCTCTACAGTATATTCTTATCTGTGTGCCATTCCTGTGTCTTTGTTCTTGCGAATGAAATAAATAACTACTGTAAAATGTCTCCTGCCTTATAAATCCGTGCTGCTTTTTGTGCCCAAAAGCCTTTAATCAGGAATACAAAATGCATTCAGTGCCTTCCTACAGTACATTTGCATACAAACTAATTCCAGTGCTGCTCTCTGTGCTTCATATAGAGACATTAATGCTGCTGCTCCCCCACAGTCAGGGCAACATGCAGCTGATTGGTGAGTGCATTTGTTACCTCTCGTTGTCTTCTCTCAGCCTCTCCAGCTCTCGTTCCCTCTCCAGCCTCCTCGGGGCCTCTGCCTCCATCTCCTCTCTCTCCATCTTCATCTCTCGCTCTCTCTCCTCCAGCTGGGCTTTACCGTCCAGGAGCTCCTTGTACCTTGAGATTCCAAACACAACATTAAGCCAAACAAAAAAAACAATTATGGCTTGAAATGTGTGACAGAAAGAGATAGAGAGTTGTGTTTGTGGGTTTGTGTGGACTAATAGCCCTCACAAGGATAGAATACGATTTCGAGTTGTGTGCAGTCAGGATTGAATGTTTTTCACTTTATTTGAGGGTTTAATCGAATGCAGTCAGAGTGTGTTTATACCTGGCCTCCAGCTCCCTGTGCTGGGCCTCCAGGCCGCGGTGGTTGCTCCTCAGCTGAGAGTGTTTGTCCAGCAGCTCCTCCAGCTCCACCTCCTGCCGCTGCTGCAGAGCGGTCATCCGCTCGTGGTCCCGCCTCAGAGCCTCCATCCTGGCCACCGACTCATCCCGCTCCCTCGCCCACACTTTGGACTCGGCCTCCAGAGCCGCACACCGGGCCTCGCTCTCGCTGCAGCGTGCCAGCGCTGCTGCATGCTGGGAACTCAGGGATGCTTGCTCCACCTGTGAGTGTCATAAAACAGAGAGATAATGTTTGTGCCTACATTTTAAAGGTCTAACACAAACACAACAACCAATTTATCACACTTTTACATCCCAGTGTGCCACCTGCAGAACACCAGCACCATGTAGGACTTTCAGTTTGATGAAAACCAGCAGTGCTTTGAGCTGCAATCTAACATCAGCATGTTGCAGAAATATTCCATCTCCAGAGTAAACATTGGTATATCAGTTATTCACCTCATGTTACCTTGAATTCCCGGGAAAGAAAAAAGAAAAAAATGCAGGAAAAACAAAGCTTTTTTTCATGGATTCAAGGCAACATGAGGTGAGTTAATGATATGCCATTGATCATTTTGGCAGTCAAGACTTTTAATTAAACACTAATATACCTGAGGCTGATTGAAATATTTTACTTTTCTAGATATTTAGTGATAAAAAAAAAAAAAAATTAAAAAAAAAAACAGACAAAAATACTGGACAAATTAAAGTTTTGACAGATGATGACACTCATTACAAATTTAAGTATCGCCAAAATTATTAAAATTCACCAAATCTTCCAAAACTATGAATAATCAAATAACACATTTCATGACAAAATGACATGGCAGCAGCTTATTACATTTAGGTCTGTAGAGATGTTGATGACCTGCTGAAGTTCAAAGCATCAAAATGGAGAAGAAGGTGGTTTAAGTTACTTTTAATTTGGCATGTTGTTAGTCTGAGAATTAACAAACTGCTGATCTAACAACTATCCGTAGGGTTCACAGGGAATGGCCAGAGACAGAGAAAATGCCCAGTGAGCAACAGAGCTCTGGGCCAAAATGCCTTGTTGATGCCAGAGGTCGTAGAAGAACAGCCAGACGGGTTCGAGATGATAAAAAAGGCAACAATAACTCATTACAACCAAGCTATGCAGAAGACCATCTCTGAATGCTCAACACGTATAGCCTTGCAGTTGACGGGCTGCAGCAGCAGAGGATCACACCAACAGGCAAATAGAAGGGCACAATTAAAACCTGCTTATTTGCAAATATTTGGGTAAAGCAAATAATCAAAAACAATGTGAAAGTAGTGCCCAAGTTCACTTTCAGCCATCCTGTAATCCTGCTGTCCATGTGTGTGTGTGTGTGTGCGTGTGTGTGTGTGTGTGTGTGTGTGTGGTCACCTGTAGCTGGGTGTTGAGGGTCTGCAGTCTGGTGCAGGAGTCCTGCAGGCTGAGGGAGTTCCTGCGCAGAGCCTCCAGCTGCTCCTTCAGGTGCTCGCACGCCTCCTGGGACTGAGAGAGCCGCGACAGCAGAGCCTCCTGTCCTGCAACCGCCCCCGCTCTCTGAGGTACAGAAATTTCATACTGAAATAGTGTCCCAAAGCCATTGACTCCACAGAGGCATCGGAGGCTGTGACTTAACTCAAAAACTGTTTAAAATATCTATATCAATAGAACATCTGCTTCATCTGCAGCTGACCTATCAAAGAGATAAAACCCATTGTGTTTGAACTGAGTTTGCACAAAATCCATACTTGTTTTAGTCAATGTATGTTAGTTACATTCAATACATACTGACAGTTTGTATGAGCAGAATCTTTACTTGAGCATAAAAATCAATCAGACACTTACTTGTGATTCCTGGCTGTGAAATCTGCTCTGATAAATAAAGAAGTGTGACGCCAAATGGGCATTGTGATCAACAGTTTAAAAATGAACAGACATTGTTGTATTTTGCAAAATGGCCAAAGGTATAAAATCCTGTGTTTCTATCCAAAATGAAAATGAGTTTGCGGCTCACCAAAACTCGGCTCTACACCCACTAAACAATGTTAATTTATTGGAACATTTTTGCAAGTACTGGCACGACAACAGCACACTTCGTGTGTGAGTCATCTGGAGGGTTTGCAGCTCAGTTTTGGTGTGTGGCAGCTCTTTTTCTTTCATTTCAGATGCTTTATTTCCTACCAGCACCTGACTGAATCCTACTGCCACACAAGGGATGCTATTTTTAAATGGCTTTTTTTTTTTTTTAACTGGCTCTTTAACAAATTCAACCTTTTCACTTTAGCACATTCACTACCAAACTGTAAGTACTCAGATCCCTTGATTCAGAATAAAATACTCACACCACCCTGGGAAATTACTGCACTATATGTACAAGTTCTGCTTTCAAAACTTACTTAAATTAAAGTACAAGTATCAAGTATCAGTGTCAAAATGTACTTAAAGTATCAAAATTAAAAGTAGTCATAGAATTCCTAGAAAGGGCCGACTCAAATTGTTTTTTTATATTCTAAATATATATAATGAGATTATTTACTTACATTTATTTCAGCAGCATTTTCATTTTGCAAAGGTAGAACGCATTGTAACTGCTTAGTTCACTGTTATGAGGGTTGATTTAAAGAATATCTTATGAATTTAAGTTTTTTTTATGTTAAATCTTGACCTGAAGAGTAACTAAACTGTCAGCTAAATGAAGCAACGTAAAAGTATGAGGTTACCTTAAATAGAAAGACTTGAGTACAATTACTTAGTAACAGCACTTAATGCACCTCGTTACTTTCCACTACAGAATAAAACACATTGTTCAGGATTAAAGAGGCGAATCATGGTTTTATATCACCCACAGAAGCTACATTTACTTTCAGTCCTTCAAGTAGATTTTTCTGCAAAGCTTCTGAACTTCTTAACTTTAAATTGAGTATTTTAAGGTTGTTGTGTTGGTGCTACAGGTGTTGGTGCCTTGCTTCATCCATCCTAATCTAAAACTTTAAGTCATCTGACAGCATTAATGCAGCACCATACCTACCGAGCAATGCAGTGAATGAAATCCCTGACCTTGGTGGCACTGGAGCCACCCCTTACAACCTGACGTTAGACTTGTGTGTGTGTGTGTGTGTGTGTGACAGAAAAAGTTGAGAGCCAGATCAAGAGAGCCGCAGACGAGATAAGGAAGATTAACAGTAGCCGAGGTGACATTATAAAAACTGATGAGCAGAGATAAAGCCGTAGTCCTGGAAATAAAGTGCTGCACTTGTGGAAGTGGCGGCCTACTGTGAGCTGATAGTCGTCAAACATCCCTAGAGCAAGAATTTCAACATAATATAGATCATCTCCATCACACAGGAGTTGCAACCAACTGCACAGACATCCTGCAAATGAGATTCAAAGGCTCCCAAACACATCATTCACATAAATATATTCAAACACAGATACACACCTCTCTCTCCAGCTCTATCAACCTCTCACTCAGCTGCCTCTCCGCCTCTCCTGTGGAATAATCATGGGTCACGGAAAGGTCACAACCTTTGCCAGCTGCAGGGGATTGATCCAGATGTGACGTCTCCTGGGTCTGTGTCTGGCAAATGTGCGTTCTGTTTGATGAGTCTGAATTAGACACAGCATCCACCTCCGCACTTCCTCGCCTCTTTTCCAACTGGAGAAGAGATTCACTTTTCTTAAGGCAGTGGGAGAGTGACTCTATTCTCTCCTGTGATTGGTTGAGGGAGTCGGTTGTCTTCTTTAGTTCATCCTCGGCCTTTTGAAGATTCTGGCTGAGACGTTCGACTTCAGCAGACAGTTTATGGGCGCGTGCCTGCTCATTGGACAGCTCCTGATAAGACAGAGGTGAGAGGTAATGCAACATTTAAATATATAAACTGAGAAAAAAGTAGCATAATAAGCATACCATGATTCAGCAGTGAGTAGAGAAAGTCTCCATGAATCTTTACATTGTGCATTACATTGACCGACAAAGTGCACATCAGTAGCATGGTATGCAAATTGAATTTTTTGAGAATAATAACTTTTGTCACCTTTCAGAAAACACTGAATGATGATGCAGTAAATCCAAAAACACCTCACAAAATTAACTCTAATAACTATTAATGTAAGAGCAGATCTGAATAAAGGGAATTTCAAGATGAGGGGAGAAAGATGAGTGTGTGTCCCCTCAGACTAAAGTACTACGTCACACACACACACACCTGGGACATGGAGCTAATCTTGGCCTGAGCATCTGTGTACTGCTCCTGCAGCTGCTGTTTATCCTCCTCCATGCTGGTTAATCGAGTGCTGAGCTCCTTCTCCAGGTCCTGCAGCCGAGTGCAGAGCTCCTTGGATTCAGACAGCTGCTGACACACACGCCTGCACGCACACGCACACGCACACACACACACACACACACACACACACACACACGCAGAGGCAGCACAGGTCAGACACAGGTTGAATGAAGATAGAGTTGACATTAAGGATAAATGCATGGTGCAGCCCAGTTGCTCTCTCTGTTGCCTTATCAAGTTAATTATGTACTTCAGCTCAGGGTAAAGTGTGTGAGCCGGAGTGTGTTTGTACCTGTGTTCCGCGTCAAGAGCTCGAGCTCTCTGGTTGCTGTGCTCCAGGGCCAGGGTCGTGCTCTCCAGCTGCTGCCTCAGCCTCGCCGCCTCCCTCTCTCTCTGCCTCCCTTCTTTCCGTTGGCCTTCCAGCTCTGACTGACACACCTCCTTCTCCTGTTCCAACCTCGACGCCTCCAGCAGCGCCTGGTCTCGAGCCCTGGCCAGAGATTCAGCCTCCAGTGTGGCCTCGCGGAGCTCTGCCTCCAGCTCCTCCTCCCGACGACGAGAAGTCTCCAAACTCCGACCCTGTCTTTCCACCTCCGCCCTGAGGGTCTGCATGGTGAGCTCTAACTGGTCACTCTGGCAAGAGAAAGGATGCAGGGATTATACTACTTTGCAATAGGTTATTTAGGTACGCAGAAAAAAAACTATTTCAGTGGAACACACACAGACGCTCCTTACAGAGGAAACACAAATCAGACAGGTCACAATAGGACACATAATACTAAAACTTTCAAACTACCGCATGCTCCAAGAGGATATTAATGTAGCTCAGGTCCCTGTCTAACCACTAACTTTGAAAAACAAACTATGTAATTAATAGATAGCATGCAAACAGAAAGTGTGCAGCTAAAATGGGAACAATAAAACTGGCAATAAAAAGGGAAAGGAAACCTTTAGTTGAAAATATACCCCAGATCTCAAAAGCAAGTTACATAGCTGCGAGCACAACTGATCTTTTAAATCATCCTGTGGAGCATCTTTTGTGCATAAACAGTCACTCAGCACACTTTTTAGACATCTAAAAGCAACATGCATCAACTTTAGGTACGGCTTCCACAGAGAAACAGCACAACGGACGACGATACTGTCAGCACAATTCAACCAAACTGATCACAAGGACATAAAACCTACCACAGCCACTATATCCAGCATTAGGAATCATCAGCATCTTATGAATTCTTCCACCAGAAATGAGAGCATTACAGAGCTGGTAAAAATAAGTGTTTTCTTTCATGTTTGAATTAGCTTGAATCAGTGGACATGAAGGCCTAACTGTGCAGCTTAATTGAATTTGTGAAATCAGTCTGTGCACCAATAAGTAAATCACCATTGTTACTTTTTAAGCCTTTAATAAATGCCACCGCAAACACACACACAGACATAGGTGTGGATGGGGGGCGGGGCTTTAAATCACGATGCTGGGCTCTGTGGATGGCTACTATTTAAACATTATGCCAGAAATATTGCTGGCAGAAAGCACTAAAGACTGACTCCCAGTTGTGCAGGCTGGTAAACAGTAAAGATTTAAACATGTTACAATAGTCAGTTTCACAAAGAAGTCAATGCATTCAACACATTTCAGCACGCAGTGATTCACACAATGAGTTTTGTGATTGACGCTGAATGTAAACAGATCTCCACAGGGATTCTTTAATGCTGCTTTAAGGAGCAGTTTCCTCACGATTTTGAATCACTTCCCTTTAATTAATGCAAATTAAATCCATCTTTGCAACATTTCCAAGAATTCAAACTGCATAAATTGACAGAATGAAACGACCAAGTCAATGCAACATTGTTGGTTATGTTTCAATACAGAGTTTTTCAATAACAACAACAAGGAAGCAAAGGGGAGAAAGAGGATGTAGATGAGACGTAATTTCTTATTGGGGTTTTATTCACCCCTAAAGCTGAAAGAAGTAGAGTGCATTTCATGTTTCATTTAACACACCGTTATAGTCTCCATTAATTCTGAGTCTTTACTTCTCATTCTGGTGGTCAGAATACAAAATGTGTATCTCAAACACAACCGAGACTCTCCTGTTTTATGAAGTAAACCAAGCAGCATTGACACGAACACATTTTAATCTGGTGCTGATGCAGTAAAAACCAGAGAGGCATGTTGTTTCAGAGTACAGAAATTAAAGGGATACTCCACTGAGTTATGTATTCCTCCATACAGCTTTGTAGAAACAGAAGAAGGTATTTTTTCAGTTAATACTCAGTGCATATAAAAGATATGTACAGTAATGTTTGGGTTAGTGGATCTTCTCTTTATTAAAAGAGGGTGGGTAATACAACATCAGAAGAAGGATTATGTACGACTCTCTCTCAATAGGAGGTATTCATGAAACCCCTTTATGGTAATTCTTTAATGCTGAGTTAGCACTGCTTTTCTCCTTAGCTTGCATTTTCTCTGATATCTTCCAATTTTACTGCAAATAGCACATTTAACACATTATTCTGTGTCCGCTTTTATCCCTAAAAAGCTCAAAGACTTACATCATGCGGTTTTACTTGAACCTCCATGAGAGGATATGCGCTCAATAAGCTGTGTCATAACCTGTGATTCCTCCTCTAAATGCAGATGAGTTCTGTGTCAATAAGTGAATATGGCTAAACAGACTCGATCTTGCAATACTGGGCGTATAAAAAACATGTTGTTCCCCTCTCAGCTTGAATCATCCGTTTCACTTCATGCTGTCAAATTCACCTCCTGCTGAACAGTGTCTCCATGCAATAGCATAATTAGATTTCGGATATAAACGCAAGACAAAACACATTCATTTGGCAAGCAGAGCCCCTATCTAATGTAATGTATTTAATATAACCGAGTAATTATCTAGAGGGATTGCAGAATAATAACATCAGCTATTTAAAAATTGAATAACCTTTCTGGTTGTGGGGGCTTTGTGTTGCATCACAAAAACTCTGCTCTCTTTCATTTGGTTTTTATGTTCCCACTTCGCTGCCCCTCGTCCATCTTCCCCGAAGTAAAATGACATCTGCCGTGGTCATGAAAATGTTTGGTGTCACAGCTGCATCATAAGTGTGTGTGTGTGTGTGTGTGTGTGTGTGTGTGTGTG
>JAOWBC010001868.1:14989012-15002343 GCA_028566105.1 Hypoplectrus providencianus | reverse complement strand
CAGGAGGTGGACAGAGACAAGGGAGACAGAGACAAGACCAGAAAAAAGCTACAGAGAGAGAGAGAGAGAGAGAGAGAAGGAGAGAGAGAGAGAGAGAGATGGAGAGGTGCAAACATTTTCACACAGGAAGCCACTTGAGTCGGTGCACCTGTCTGGACAGGTGGGATCTGTGCTCTCACGCTGGGAAGCACTTCACAGTGACAGGCAGCCAAGCAGGACGGCAGCCAAGGTCTCTCTCTCTGCTAAGAAGAGCTGTGCCAATGCAAACTGCAATATAATGAGGTTTATTCCCACCTGCACCTTCTAAAAACTGCACTGTCTGTAAACACAGTAACAAGCTGGAGTTGCTTCAGCCGGTAAGGCGAGGCGGAGCGGCTCAAGACCCTGTAGGACAGGGTGAGCAGTGTTACTGAGGACGTCCTTCAACATATGTGAAGCAGGCTGACAGCTCTCGTGTCAATGAATAACCGCCCACTGAAGTGCCCTTAAGCAAACCTTTACCAGCTGCAGGCATCCTGTTGAACCTGACCTCTGACCTCCCTCTTTGGAGGAGGGCAACGATAAAGAGAATATCCCCACAGGGTTCAGCACAGGACCACATTATGTCATAAATACTGTTCAGTTGACCAGAAAGGGGGGCTGTGCTGGTTGGTTTCCCTGTGTGGAAAACCCAGCTGGGAATACAATCCATTACAAATCCAAAAAAATCCCCAACTGATTTTAGGGAGACTTTGCTTTCTTGAATACACAGTATATAACATTCTGTTATTTTCAAATCAGACACAGCCCAAGGACACGGAAGTGTCAAGGCTTTAGAAAAAATGCTGGTCATTAACAGGCAAGGGAAGCTGCCGAAAGGAGAAGTAGGTGTTTGTTTTGCAGTCAGAATGCACATTGTATGATATTTTTTGTTGTCCATTCAACTCATTCTCCTATATTTATTTGGGTGAATAGAAGGGGATAGCAGGTTGCTCTAAAAGACACAATGTCATAAGTATTTGTGCCGGTAAATATAGTTTTACTGCAGACCTGGTCTTTGTCCAGGGCGGATTACTAACAGCTTCCACACACATCTGACTGCTTTATACTCTGTTTTTCTCTCTGCCTCTAGAAATGATGACCTTTTCTCTAACTGGAAGTGATAAATGATAAATGACGTACCCATTGCGCCAACGCACTTTCCATGAATTCCTCTATTATCTCCATAATGTTAGAGTCCATTGTTGTGTTAGGAGAGCTGTGAGACACTACAGAAGACGGCTAATTAAAAAAGATTACCAGCACTATGTATGTAATGAATCAAAAAGCGAGAATCCATCTTGCGTCAAGTCAAGTAGTTTGACATTTGTGCGGCCCTTCCCCTCCCTCCCTCCACCTCGCTGTCTCTTCCTCTCTGACTGTGTGTCAGTTAGTTTCATTGCAAAACCACACCGGAATTTTCAAAACGCACATGTTGCTTTTTTTTTCCTGAGCCGATATCTTCACAGGTCCTACTCGCATCGACTAACATACACAAATATCGTAAAATAAGCTATATGGTTTTAAGAAATGCAAAAAATGTAAAAACATGTATTGAGTTTTGTGCGCAGCGACAGATTATCTTGATTTAGATGCTAAAGATTAGGGCCTAGTTTACTGTTGTGCGTTTAAAAAAATATGACAACAGGCTTAGTTTTATTTACTCACTTATTTGAAATGAAAGTCGTGTAATTATACAAACGGCAGTATGAGAATGTTTTCATCCGTAATGTTTCGGCTCTATAAGTTGTTTTTCCCAGTTAAAATGACCAGTGTTATTACCGTAAAGTTCTCGAAGCTTTAGTTTTGCCATTATTTCTCTGCATAGATACACGTTCATGACAGATTCAAGCACTGTGCAACAGCGAGCTCTGGTGGTTTTGAATGAAAGTTTTCACTTGTCCATTTAAAATGTTGCATTACATCATTATTTCCATAACAAAATCACTAAGGGGAAGTGTAACCAAGCTGCCATATTTTAATTTAGGCTCTGTGTTTCCTGTACAGCTAACTCTCTGAAAGTGCTTTTATTTGAAACAAACTATTTCTACACTGTTGTGTAACCAGAGTTGTAACTAAAATCTTTTGGTTAAAAAATCCAAGATAATGTCTTTATGTTTCAAATGATCTATTTTCCTTTATTTTGTAAATCATCAAAACAGTGAAATCTCTTAGAGTCACTTTTTTGTTGTTCATTAATTGAATATACCTTTGACCTACTGATCTACTTCGACCTGAAACAGAGCACTCAACAAATTCTACTTTTAAGTAAAATTGTATGTTTTACCAGATTTCAGGTGATATTGTGAACTTTAGGTTTGTCAGAATTGACACTGAAAATGTGCAAATATCAAGCTTTTATGTTCATCTTTGTTTTTGAAATGTTTTCATTAATTTTTCATCTTTGATTCAATTGTAACGATCAAAGAAAACTAAAAATAAAAAAAAAAATTCTGCCTTCCTGCTTCTGTTTTATTAATTATTGAACTATTGCAGGGAAAATTTATGAGAAAGCCTTCAACCTTACTTTCTACATTAGTTTTTTTAACGTAAGAAAATTTCTCTCTGCCACCACTTGGAGCATATTACCTGCTAAAATAAGACATTCACTGACCTTTTTCTGTGACAGATTTTTATTGAAGACCGAGCACACATTGGAAAGCTAAGACAGATCACAATGATATATTCTTTGCAAATAAAAAGCTGTTAAAAACGTTTTTTCTTTAAAAAATAACTTCCAACATGTTGTTTCAGTGTGCTGTCCCTGTATGACAGAGCGTGTTCATGTGTGCTGGTAGTGTGTGTTCATACTGCTTGTGCAGCAGTTCTGGGATTAACTGCACCGGGATTATCAGATTGTTTCCAAGCTGCCAGAATAGACGAGATGACAGCTTCATATAGGGCATGCACATACGCACACACACACACACACACTTAATCCAACTCTCCTTGCTAAACTCAGATAACCCAAATTTGCTCCTCTATAATAACATGTACAAAAGGAAGCCGACACTACAAAGCAGTTAAAAACTTCTACCTTTAATATATAATTCATGTGCCAATTTAACACGTTCCTATAGCATTTCATTGCGGTTAGTACAAACTCTACAGCTGTGAGATGAATAATACAGAGCACGTGGGATGATTGCAAATTTTATCCAGATGTCAAAAAGTGTTAAATAAATGCCTGTGCGCAGGAACGCTACACCCCTTTAAAATGAATGTACTCTCTTCTAGTTGCAACAAATGGTACTACACATCTCCTGTACAGATTCTCTGATGTTACACGTTCACAAGGTCCTGCACAGAGGAGATGTTTGTTGTGGTGTCTGTGCAGGGCCTGATAAGATTCCCTATGTGCTGCCTTGTTTTGGCCATATGTGAGGGAGCTGCGACTGCTGCATTTGTGGAGCGTAAATCAAGACTAATGTGTCAATACCCAACAGGTGTTGTCCCCGCCACCTGCCAACTCACAAAACCAAAAAGCCTCAGTCACACCCCCCTCCCTGCATCCCTTCCTCCTCCGCCTCCACTTTAATCATTTTTATCTAGCTGGCAGGAGTCGGGGTTGGAGTCTTCTCAGCTTTCTCGGCCTCTGCAGGCTCAGAGGGCCCTTCAGCGGCGTTGGGGTCAACCTGAGTAGCCATCTTTAGCATGTTGAGGGCATTGGCTTTGAGGTCCTCAAAGGTTTCCTTTATGCCCTTCTCCAGGAGAAATCCCTCACTTTCGCCCTCGGGGTCCTCCAGAGCCATGGCTGCTTCCACGGCTGTCTGCAGGTACCGCAGGCTCACAAGCACTGACAGCTGGACGGAAAGAAGCAATAAAAATTCTGTAAAGTCTTTGGAGTGACATGGGGAATGGTTTGATAGGATCACAAAAAAGGCTGAATAATGAACATCATCATAATGTGTGGCTCCAGGACTGAATGCCCGAAGATGAGGTAGAGAGTTGATTTGAGTCAGTAACAAACATTCACAAGTTTATAAAGTAATGGATTAGAACAGGGGTGTCAAACTGATCCATGAAAGGGCCGGTGTGGCTGCAGGGTTTTGTTCCAACCCAGCAGGAGCACAGCTGATGCTGCAAATCAACTGAGTGAAGACAGCTCAGGTGATTTGAATGACTTGATTCAGGTGTGCTTCTGCTGGTTGGGACAAAAACCTGCAGCCACACCGGCCCTTTCATGGATCAGTTTGACGCCCCTGGATTAGAGACTGCCAAAGTGTCTCAAAGCTGGTTTTCTTGGTTTTCAATAAAATAGCATCTATTTGAGTACCCTGGTGTGCACTGATTTTTTTGTTGTTGACTATGGTTAAATGTGCATCAGCTTAGCACCAAGGGGAGAGGCAATGCTGTGTGAGAGGTGTATCAGTTTTTTGGATATAAGAACCGCTCATTAGGGTATGCTGAATTTCTATAGTCTATTTCGGGCTTTCCTTGCATAAACCCCACCAACATATAAAAGTTAAATGATCAGGTGAAGGTAGAGTATTTTTAAGTATTTTAAGATCCAACATGCCAATCATTTTCAAACAATCTCTTTCAAAAACTGGATCAACATTTCCTAACTAAAGAGTAAACACTGCTGCAGTCCAACTAAAGCAAAATAAATGAGTTGTGACACAGTCAGTGTTGTACAACATATTTTTTTTAGTTTTAATCTCATAGTTCCTCTTCCCTTTTCTTGTTTGATCTTGTGGCTGCATGATCCAAAACAGGTTTCGGCTTTTGCTTGAAAAACAGACGTTATCTGCAACTCAGCTTGAGTCCTCATTAAGTCTTCACATGGCAGCCATCTATCCCCATCAATGCTGGAACAGGAACAACACCACACTGAGCTGCTGCATTTAAAAGTATAGATTGTTTGGTTAGCTGTAGGCGGTGTGTAATGATGTACTGTTAAACATGTGTATGCATGTCCTGTACCAGCCTGAGGTCTAGTTTGTTATTTGAAGAGAACGTGTCGTCTATACTTGTTATCTGGAAAACGAGTGTAAGTACTTTTCATAAAAAGACAGAAATCAACGTGTGCCAGTGAGGTCTGCTTTCGGGTGGGCGGCATGAATGTCATGAGACAACTATAATTATAAAAGAAATTGAATATGTGTGTCATAATTCTGTAATTCGCACTGTGACAGGTGCCTGAAGGAGCAAACATCACAGTTTTAAATATCCTGTTAAATGAACACTCTGTTCCTTGAATAAATAGATATTGCATTTCCTCTTTTCTACCTCAAATTACAGAATTAGTTCTGTTTATTCATACCCATGAAATGCCATTAAAGTATTATATATTACATATTAAATGAGCAAACCATTTATTAAATATGCCTATAATGAATTAATAAATTAATCAATATGGCTCTGATTTTTTTTTAGACCAAAGTAACAGCACCAGAAAAGCACTCAATCACAGTCTCTTATTAAACATAAAGGTCAAGTAATTTAACGAAGTACAAGTCTTTGACAAAACTATACATTAATTAATTTACTAATTTGTCGTTTTATTTATTGAACTATATTGTCCTCTTGATATTTATTTATTTATTTATTTATTTAAATATTTATTTATTTTTCCAATTTTTTTATTTATGGATTTATTTAATAGGCCAAAAATGTTATTTATAGAAATAGTTATTCTTTTGATTTCTTTTCCATTCAGTCATTTCATACTGACTTATCCCACCTGTATTAAGATGACAGACAGCACACCAGGACCAGTGGAGTTCATCAGCTCCATGTAGTAGTCGGTCAGAGCCTGCCTGCAGCCGCGGTTGTACAGGTTGAGTTCCTCCGTTTGGTACTCATAGTTGTAGTGGGCGTTGTTATCTGTCAGGTGGTATCTCAGGCAGGGGCGAGGGGAGGCCGGGTTACAGCAGCTGAAAGGAACGCCATCCAACAGGTAACGGCTGTCCACGTTACTCCGGATTCGACTGGAGCAGGAGATAGTGAGAAAGTGATGGAAACAGATTAGAAAAAGATAGAAATTGTGTGAATAAATTGAGTGCAAAGTTAAAGGCCTGACTTTTAGCTAAATACACACTTAGCATTAGAGAGAAATGAGCAGCACAACCGCCATCATGTCACAACCTTTCTGTTTACTCATTCCTCTTCATTTATTTCATCTTTGACCAACCTTTCTCTGCTTGCCTCAAGACCAACTTTTCCATCCATTTCTATCAGTCTCCTCAAAAGTAAAGGCCAGATCTATTTTTAATGCACTCATCCCCTTCCTTCACATCATCATACCCTCCAGAAGATATTGTTTGACCTTTTTGAATGTGAAGTCTACTTATCTGCCATTCATCTAGATTTCTCTTCTCTGTACACCCTTTCTCACTCCAGTTTCTAACTCTTTCATCCTGTTGCCTCGCTGCACCTCAGACAAACTGCCCATCCCTGTGTTGTGATTCACTCACTCCTTGACTTCCTTGGAGGTGAAGTCCAAGTATCTGTTGCTGATCCACTGAACTTCAAACCAATCCTTGAAGTTGTTGTTTCCACAACAGCGGAACTCCATCTGCAGACGATCGATGGTCTCCTTCTGAAAACAGCGGCCCGGCACGTCCGTATCCTTGTAGAACCGAATACCATTCTTCAGGCCCACCTGACAGAGCAGAGAGAAGAGTGAAGGAGAGTGTCAAACATGCCGCTGTTCCTATCGATCAGGCCTATTTATTAAAAACAAAATAACATTCTGATTAGGTATTGTGCTGCTGCAGACGTTCAGACCTTCAAATGATTTCCAACTGCTTTAATTAAAGTTTGTTCTATGATAATTTTATGATAGATTTCTTTGATGAAAATAAAAAAATGCAAAAATTATTATTGACGCCACACTATGAATATATTGCTGTTGCAATATCAGTCAAAATATTTGCAATTAGATTGTTTTTCTAAATTGTGTCACCCTAGTGTGATGGAACTTGTCATTGTAATTTGAAAAATGTAATTCTTGTTTGTTGGTTTTTCTGCATTGTAAATACATTTACTGAAATCCATCACTCCAAATTTTGAGGGTGGATATTTCTGGCCTCAATGTAACATTTATTGAAGAACGAGAGCTTTAAGGGAAGGACCAGCATACTTAACAATCTTTGGGAAAGTTTGGAAGGACTTTTTAAAAATCTTATCTACATTCATCGCTCATCTTGCAGGGATATAAACCCTTTCCTTGAAGCCTAAACCCCCTTTAATGCTTCCATTTTTCATCTTTTATTTTAGGCAGCTGGCTGTCTCATTCAGCCACAGAGCTTAAGGGGTGGGGAGCTATTTTTTGTGTCTTTATTATGCAATTCAAAATTGATTTAAGAGCAAATTTTGCTGCAAGTGAAAATGTTATATTGCAATTTATTTGGTACTGAGAACGTATTATGAAAGATAAAGATTGCTGAAGTTTTGCTTGCTGCTGAGCTAAATCTAATGGGCTAGAATACATTGGAAGATGTAAGACATGTCCCTATTTGCCATTATCAGCAAGAATGACAGTTTGGAAACATCCATTGCCCCTAAATTAGAGTTTACCAAAGTCCATGGAGATGGAGATTGGGTTTGGGAGGAGAAAAGACCAGAAATTCTATATTTTTGTTAAACAATCTGTAATATTGTAATGGGCAAAAAAATACAAATTACTTGATTAGCCAGTGGCTGCTAGCTTAGCTCATTAGCTCGTCATTCACTCACTATTGGTACATTACCGGGCTGCCATATATATGCAGGATTTTACTTGTAGCCGTGGAGGTGCCAAGCTATCACTTGGACAGAGAGTGGCCAATAGAGACATGTCTTACATATATTTGTGTATATCCCAAGGATGATAACCCGCATACACAGCACACTGTTATAAAAGTCTTTATCACCAAGGCTACCACTGACACCAACTCTACTCATTGACCCATCACCCTCCAAATTACAAGTGATGCCACCTTCAGAGACTCCTCCAGGCTTCCCTGTAGGGCGAAGCTGAGTACCACGACACTGATGAGCAGAAAACACAACACAGCAGCCACAGCAAACCAGGCCAGAAGGAGAACTTTCCAGCGAGGGAAGCGGGCTGGGTCCAAGGAGTCCTGACAAACACGAGTGGCAACCCAGTTGGTGCCAATGGAGGCCAGGCCCACTATCATCAGGATGTTGGGCACGACATGGATCGATGTGTTGTCCATCACCTCAAAAAACAAAAGAAGCGCACAGTCAGAGATAATAACAGCCACAGGAGCTGCAGCCAACTGCAGGTCACTTTGTCATTTCCTCTACTCACTTTAGCAGGTAATAATCCTGCATTCAATTAGCCTTATCTATTCTAAAAAGGACCTTGGCAGACAGAAGATTCAATTAGCTGCTGATATGCTGGATGCAAAAGCCACTATGGCAATATGATGACAAATTTAATTCATTGCCCTGGTTGCAGCAGAAGTCAATTATAGACTGAGTTTATTATTGGCTGAGTTTTCAAAAACCTGTCAGCCATAAAGCACTTTGGCCCCTTGTTGTTTTAAAATTACCATTAAAATAACTCAGCGCAGTACTGCCAACTTATAGCATAATTATTCTGTATTATCCAGTCGTATGTGACTAACTTTCAAAATTATATATTTGTCTTACAAGAATAAAAGCCCTTGTGCATAATTTTTCAGTCCTTCCAGACACTTTTTTGTTGGTCACATCTTACATCTCTGCAAAAACTCAATAACACTTTGCTACACAACTAAGAGTTTATGGAATCTCTCAGTGGATATCAATATCTATCTGAAGGCATGTGTTCATGCCCTGCAGCTTTCCTGTGCATCCCACTGGATATCAATGCATGCAACCTACCCAAATCAACCAGTGATCAATCTAGCCTAATGACAAGCCAGCTTGCACAAATGCACTAGTCTTGTAGAGGTCATGACCTTCACCTACTGGTCACGTTACCTAAACTCAATACACATTGAACTCCAATGACTCTGGAAAAAAATGTTGATTTTTATAACAGCATTTTAAAACACAAGGTGCTCATGACTTTACATGCATGAATGTGCCTGAGTGTCACTGTGTGCGTATTTACACTGGTATTGTGTGCGCTGCGTGTTTGTATTTGTGGATTAAACCGTAGAGCTAAGTTTAAATAAAAGTCACCGATAAGCGGCGTCACAGCAGACTCAGTAAACAACCATGAGCAAAGACAGAGGTCTGAGCATATAAACCTGTTTGTGTAACTTTGAATAAATTCGTGCCAGTGTTTTCAAACTTGGCCCCTGAGTCTTTAAGTTGACATTGCATTAATTTGTGTGCGTATGTGTGTATTTGGCTTTCTCTACCTCGTCCCTTCGGAGCAGCTCTGTCTTAATGTAAACCCCCAGAGAAAAGATGACCGCCCCCCACATCACTGCCATCCAGGACAGCAACCACAGGCCCTGGGCAAGACGCACCCGTCGCTGCTGGGTGAACTTTATCTTCAACAGCACCATGGCTCACCACCATGCACCGATCAAAGCAAACACAGAAGAGAAAAGTCAAAAAAGGGGAACAGGAGAGAAGAGGAAGGAGTTCAGTGAATCCAATCCAGAGGAGGCCAGCTGCATGTAAATACAGAAACCAAAGAGGTCAAAAGAGTGTTTGCAGAAACACAGATGTGGATGCAGGCCTTGTGCTTGTTGTTTGGAGTTATTAGCAGGTTGAGCTCATCTAAGTTGTTCCAGGTGGAGGGGATAAGCAGGTAGATCCCTGTGATGGTTAAGGACACTGTCGACCTTAGAGGATAATCCAAAAAGCTTTCACTTGGATATTGAAATTGTCCCCCAAAAAAATGTTTTGCAATCCAAATTGGTAGAGTGAAACCATAGAAAATTTTAAATAATGATCAAATAAAAATAAAAAGTCGTAGAAAAGAGGTATTCCTTTTTCCTGAGATAACGGCTTTTCTGCTCAAGTTGATTTGTCACACCGCTGTGGCCCCCCTTCCAGCTGATTTCTTCCTCCTGACCTGATGTTGTCTTTTGACTGCGCCCCTGTGGGTCTGTGCGTGTGCGGCGACCCCCTAAACCGCTGTGCCCATGGTTGGAGGACACAGACACTGGCCAAAGTCGAGAGTTTGGAGACGTAATCCCCCCAACAGAGTCCCTGGGATCCTATTAAAGACCAGGGGCCAATGGGAAAGCAGGCCAGTGTCTGATCAGCAAACTTGTTCTGATATACACGTAGTATGGGAGGGACTAAAGGACTATTATGACAGGTGGGCTTACCTGAAACCAGCACAGGCTGGACACTATGGGTGCCTCAGGGACAGAGATTTCACAGATGCAGTTAGCTTAGTGGTAGCCATATCATATGGGAGTGTGGGAAAGTGAGCCAGCAAATACTTGAGACTACCAGCAGTGCCTAATGTTTTCAACGTGTAAAAAGGCATAGACAGATTGTAATGAATTTAAATGACCCCTCTTGGACTTTAAATACTGGCAAATGACCCATGTTGTAAAAAGCACCCAGATTACTTACTTAAGTAAAAGCACCACCACCAGTGTAACAGTACTCCATGTGAAAGTGGCAATGGATACCTGCTTTTATGAACTGTTATTAAGATTAAACAGTGTAATTAGAATAGAGACATTTACATTTTCAGTCTTTTTAGTAGCAATCTGCAGCTGGCTCAGATTTACAGCTGAAACAGGAAGTGACATTGCCCTTGAGAACCACAGGTGCCAGGTAGCTAAAGATTACTATACTCAGGTAACTTCTCTGACATGTTTTGCCATGAAACAACCGGAGAAAATGTAACAGTGAAGACTTCAAAGCGTGGCGCTGATTAAGCAGGCAGGGAAGGTGAGGGTGAGTAGGGAGAGGAGGAGAAACCTGGCTACAACAAGGATGAACTCTATGGAGATGATATAAAACCGAGACTTTCTGTTTGGATTATTTCCACCCCATCTCGGTAAGTAAAAAACCTGTCTACTTCATAATGCTATCAGCTATTATACACTGCCTCAAAGTATTTAAAAAGGCGTGGTTGTTCAAATTGTGGTTGTTTCTTTCTTCTGACGGTTGACAGGTTGCTAACGGTAGCCATGTTGCTAAGCTAACGGTAGCTCCCCGTTGGATCAGCACCGTTATGCTAGTTTATAACCGCCACAAATCAATAAATGTATGGGGTACAATTTAGTATCTATTAATGCACTGAATGAATAAAGAGCCTAATGATTTTCTTCAGTCACTATGGGTATTTCTTGTTAAAGTAGAGTGGTGTGCATAGCTCTCATGAAGACGGAAAGAGACAGTTAGAGGGCAAACAACAACATTTGGAAACGCTAGGAGGTGCTCAAGTAACGTATTAGCATTATCAGTAGTAGTAGCATCAAAAGTTAAAGTAGCTACTCATTCTGCAGTAAAATGGTTTCTGTAAACGTTACATTGCTATAAATTATTTAAATTCATTGTTGATACTAAAGCATTCGCCATTATACAGTTGTGGTTGGTCACGTTGGCGCTTGGTTTAACTTCTTTACATATAACTTGGTGGTTTAGTTAAGGTTTTTCCATGTGAATCAGGGCTTTTACTTACCAAAGAGACGGGTGCCTGCATTGGGGGTGATGCCTCGGTCTAATTTCATTTTAGACCACTTGAAATACAATATTATGGAAGGTTATAATGTAATTCTTTGCTAAATAACGTGAGAAACCTCTACCCAGGCTCTAACTATTGCTGTCAGAAAATTTTGTGGATTCACAAGCAGAATATTGTATCCGAACTCCCGTAGAGCTCAGAGATGAAAATATTAATATAAAAATTAATATTAATATCAATGGCAACATAACAACCTCGAAGCACTTGAGTTAATGTGCTTGGTTAGTTTCCACTTCTACTGATGTTACCTTTAATGAACTCCTTGTCCAACTATTATTAATAAACTTAACTATATTCCCAGTTAACAAAGCTGAAAAACTTCCACTTAAAATATTTATATGTGGCATTACAGTGACAGAAAACCCAACATGAATGTATGAATAAATTAAGAGTAAGCCCAAATATTCACTGATTAATTTATCATCTGAAATGAAGTGACTATTGTCCCCAAAATGAGCTCAGGGGTTTTGTGATTATGGTAGCTGAGGCACTTTCATAAGAGGAGAAAGTGAGACTATGGAGAGGAGACTTCTGCTTATATTGGATTATGTATATAGTGCAGTAGGGGGGAGGTTGGTGTGGCTGGATCAATAGGATTAAACAGTTATAATAAGTATTTATGACAGCTTGAGTCGGAGCTGCAGTCAGGTTGAAGCCAGTTTTTTGTTCCCAGCTCCAACAACACAACAAACTGAAAATAAAACAAAACTCTCACGTCATATCTTTACATGAATTTTATTTTACCACATCACCATTTATCCCATTAAAAATGATGTCTTTAAAAATGATCCTGCTCATATTGCCACAATGAGCTAGCTTGTGTTGCCCTCTAGTGGCAGAGATGGCAATGTCAGGCTTTCCTCTGCATTTCTGTCTTGCACCAAATTGTAACATTATAGTAGACTTAACATGAAAGAAAGAAGTCTTTTCATTATTTGTTATAAAAAATACTAATTATTTCAAATTATTTTTGAAGAAGAGCAACAAGAAATGATGAATAATACACAGGCATGAATTAAAGATGTTTATGTTTATTGGTAGAACAGGTTAAGTGACACAGTTACATACTGAATTGATGTAGATTAACAGTTAAATTACAGTTCACATAAAGTTATATTGCTGCTGCCCTCTATTCAACCTATATAATCACAATACCTTCATATCATTTCAACTTTTTACATTTTTGTTCTGCACACTACTTAGCTCTAAACATCTACTCCATGACATTTCAGAAAGGAAGGGCCACCACTTGTATGTATGGCATATTCACAGACTCAAAGAATATTTACAAGTAATGTCTGCATGTACAGCCATTTTCTACTCCTATCATTTTAAATAGCTACTATATAACACAAGACATGCTCTTCTATAATTGAAGATTTCTTCCCTCATGTCCTTACATAGTTTCCCATACAAATATTTGGACATCACAACTAATGAACACTTATTTATGTAGTACTGTTGTTTTCTTCACATTATCTTTGCTCCATTACTTTAAAGGTCGTTTGTTCCTGTTGTAAAAGAAATTATATAGCAACAGGGTCAAGAAATACATGTTAATTACATATTATAATATATTTAACCTTGTGAAAATTACCACCTAAATAGAAAAACATTTATGGAGCTATTTGTAAAACAATTGCCTATTTTTGTATTTAGCTATCTTATGTATTACCCCATGTTCATATTTTATTTTATATTTCGGCATTTA
>JAOWBC010001868.1:14969936-14980326 GCA_028566105.1 Hypoplectrus providencianus | reverse complement strand
CTATCTATCTATCTATCTATCTATCTATCTATCTATCTATCTATCTATCTATCTATCTATCTATCTATCTATCTAAAAAATGGCTGTTACATTGGTTGTAGAGCTACAGAGGTCTGGAATTAAGAACTTTAACATAACCCACCACACCAACTACACCTCTTCCTGTTAAAACTGGAGTGGAGGGAGAGAGGATGCTCATTAGAGTGATCAATAACTACTGAGCCATCACAGCACTGACAGAGAGGGCAGACAGGAAGTATGTCATACACTTACTGGAGATGGTCGGCATCACAGAGCGTGTCCTTCAAAAATAAATAAAAAGGGAAAAAAGTGAATAACACATAATGGCTCAAAACTTTTGATTATTTAGGACATCAAACAGCAAAGCTGTTGTTTTGCTTGAATTGGTTTACAGTGTAATACATGTAAGTTTACTATATGTAAGTATAATATTGTTAAGAATGTAACCCTCTCAGTACCTTTACCAGTGCAGAATGAACACGGTCTATATCTTTTTGGTCTGGATTAATTTGTGGCAAAACATATAGTTACGGAAGTACTTTTGCTTTTGGAACTTTAAGTAGATTCAAGGCTATTTGTGTTGTTTTACCAGCTGTCCTTCCTATACTTGAAAACAACACCATAACAAAAAAAAAAATGCTGAAATCAGCACTGCAATCTCGTTGTCATTTTTTATTATTAAAACCCAGTGTGCAGTAGTCCATCATGCACTGATATTCAAGCAAGTAACCTAGAACTTTCCAACACAGCCATTAACAGGAGAGATAAAGCAATAAAAAATGGTTCAAAGTCCCTGAATCTGCAGGAGGATGCAAGCAACACAAGCTTAAAGCATAGATAAATAAAAACTCTAAGTAGGAAGAATAACATCACATGTAGACAATGGCAGCACTCTAGCACATGCACACGTGTAAAAGGCAGGAAGCACTGGGAAAGTGTCACCAGTCCATTACTGAGGACATGACACATTGAATAATGTATTGAGTTATGCAGACCGGCTCCAGGAAATGGACATCATCCAGAATCGATTAGTTCTTACCCCCTTTGAAAAGGAGTTTGCTTATTAAATGTGTGTGTCTATGTGTTTGTGTGAATTCATTGAACCCTAACTTGACAAGTGAGAGCAAAACCTACTGTGCACTGCAACCACTTGGAAAAAGGCAATGTTATGTAATGTTGTATGTAGTTATCAGCACATAAGAGTGTAAGCCTGAGCTAGTTCTTGCATAACCGCAACGTGAGTCTTGCTCTTATCCAACCAACACACGATCATTTTACACAGTGCCGGCTGCCAGTGGGAGCTAGACCTGCATATCAGTGTCCCTCACTGGATGTATAATGTTACTTATTCGGTCAATATAGTTGATTTGTACCCCACCCAGTAAACATAGCTCAGGTCTGACACAGGTAAAGCATTTGGATTGAGGTAGCTCCCCTAAAAGCACAGGACCAGCATCTGCTGCATTGCTGAAGAATGACTCAGCTTGCAGTGGGTCGTGTTTGACACGTCCCACACAGCCTGTGACTCAGCTATACTGCCTCTGCAAGGGAGAAGCAGCACTGCGTTTATTACGATCATGTTGCTCTATCTCTCCCTGAGTGCAGATGCTTCAGCTTTGATTAATGTTACAGTAGAGACTCATGATTCAGCTTTCTCTTGCAGGAGACTGACTCATGAAAACGCCATTTGATGCCTGTCTACCTCAAATACACCCTGTTTGAAGGCCATTTGTGGATGAAATGCCTTCCCTTGTGTTCATTTTTTTCTCTATGTTTAAAAGGATGAATATTTTTAAGTTTATCACTCGGAAACCATATACAGTGTATACAATTCAAGGCACAATAAGGTCATTGTTGTTAATTTCCATTATCCGAATAATCATGAATATCCTCCAAAGTGACTTGAAAAAGCAGTCACTAATGTAGACAATAAATAGTATTTTTTTGTTACCAGATTGTTTATCCTTATCTGCATAACATTAATAGTTGCATTTATTATCTGGCCAGGTATTTAGGAAATAAGCCTATGCTAACTCTGGTACGCTTACATTTGTTTATCAGTGTTATCGCTGATAAACATTGCTGTATGTTTCATGCACTACACAAAATTAACACAAACATTTTGAAAATATGAAAACTTAACTCATAGACATGGTTTTAATGTGTCTCACATTTTACTGTATTGATTGATCTACTTACATTTGAAATTTTTGACGCCCCTATTTTGTACTTTTAGATTCATGACCTGAGGCCTGACATCCTCAGATCATCCCTAAAATCCTGTCTTATACTGTTCAAAAATACCATTGAAGTAAACTCACCCTGCGTTGTTTGGAGTGCCCCACATGCTGTGGATGGTGTCGGCCGCTCTGCTCTGAGCTGTGGCTGGTACCTGTGGAGGCCGTGTCCCTGGTTCTGGATGAATCAGATTTTGTGGATGAAGACTCGGATCCGATGCCGGCCCCCACACCTTGGGCTGAGGCTGGAGGGGAGCTGGCAGGCCCTCTGTGCCCAGGACCGGGGTTCATTTGTTGAGGGAAAGGTTGGGCATGATGACAGTGGGAGGCAGCGGGCTGCTGCTTGCGGTGTCTACGTTGTTTTGGCTGGCGGGGTTCAGGGCTGGTGCTGGTGCCGTCTGTGAGGTGAGGGCCACTTCTACTGTATCTGTCCACTGACACAGAGCCTCCAGTGGGCGATGGCCTCCGTTCTTTACGGCCTCCTTCATGGTGAGCACTGTGGCTGGGAGAGTGGGGGTGGTGGTGGGGCGGGGGGCTGCCCTGGTGGTTCCTCGCTGAATAGGAGATAAGTTTGTCGGGATTGGAGCAGTTGGATTGTTTCCTAGAACTACTTCGAGCTGCTTTCTCCTGTCTGCTGTGCTGCTTCGGGGGCTGCTCCCTCTCCTCCACTAAGCTCTCTCTGTGCTTCTTGGGTGGGAGCTGAGGCTTGACTGGGCTAGGTGTTTGTGCTGGGTCAGATGTCTTAGCGGTAGTTTTATCCTTGTTCACACCCAAGATGTCGAGATCTGACGGACTGATAACCTGTTTTGTGATCTCATCTAGAAAGGCAGAGAATTGCAACTTTCCCTGCACAAAATTCGCCCTGGCCTGTTCAATCTCCAACTGAGCGGCCCCTTTCCCTTTCTTTCCACTAGGATCTTGTCCTTGGGAAACTCTTGGGGACAGCACCTCCATCGACTTGGCCTTGCGGATGTCAGGCACCTTGTTTTTGAGGATACCTTTGCTGGGCAGCTGAATGGAGGACACTGCTCTCTTGGGGCCCCTGGATACCCCTAACACAAGGTCCTCCTCACTGAAAGCCAGGCTTCGGTTCAAACTAGCCGCCTTGTAAAGAGGTCCATTGTTGATGGGCCGTGCCCTGGTTCGTTCTCCTCCAAGGTCACTTTCATTACCTGGCAGGAGGCCTTCCTCACTTCTGCTGTGACCACGGTCAAGGGAAGAAAAACCATGATTTCCTCTCTTTTGTCCACGCTTGTGTACCTCACTGTAAATGTTGTGATTCTTGCCATGTTTGACGGTGGCAAAGACGATAGGTTCGCTGCTGTCGTCCTCTCTGAAACATCTGCGCACATCTGAGATGTTGGAGCAGGACAGGGAGTGTTGTGGCTGCTCAGCATGGCGAAGAGAGAACGGGTCATTGGCACTTTCCTCCGTGTACCATGAGGAAAAAGACGTCGAGGAAGAAGATGAAGACAGGGACGAGGAAGAGGCCCTGGAGAGAGTCACAGATGTGTCATGGTCGTAAAGTATCTCATCCTCTTCACTGTGGTGAAAGTGTTGTGTTTGATTTCGATTGTGGCCGTCGTGATGATGGCGACCATGTTGCTGGTGGCAGTGATGCCCTTGACTTTCATCTGTATTCCTGTCTGTATCATCAAACAGTGTGTACCTACAACACAATGGCCCACAAATATGTCACAATAATGTCACTAAAGCAATGAAAGTGCAAAGAAATCTGAACTTTGGATAAAGCTGTGTTTAATTATTTTGACATATCAGAATCAAAGAATTTGGGATATTTGTCATTTCATACATTAAAAAAGAACTGTCAGCAGCCGTTGGAAAAAATTGTTTTCACCATGTTTCTGGAGAAAGTGTCCTATAAATTAGGCTATGGATGATATATAGACAAGCCCTTGTGTAAAAACTGGGAAAGTTTGGTGTATGTAAGGGCAGTTCAGAACAAAAAAATTGAAAATTTGAGATAAAGGCTTCTAAGGAAATGAATAATGTAAATGTAAAACTTCCTGACCACAAAAATTCTGAAATTTTTTGTTTTATTAAAAGTTTTATAAAATGTATTTTTATCATGAATATCATGGCTTTATTTAATACTGACTGGGTGAACTTTGGAGTAGTAGCTAATGATAGCAAAATAAAGATGAGTTAAAGATTTTGTATTGTATTTTGGATGTTCTTATTTTACCTGTAGTGTCTCTAAAATGCCAGAGTAACTTAATGCCAAAACGCAGATGCTTTATGCAGATTTTAATCTATGGGCAAACTTCTGGATGTATGTGATTTGATTTCTATCCTCCTGGAATGAACCATCGTACCTGTGTGCCTGAGGGTCCTGGTGATGTGGAAGGTGATGATGGTGCCTCCGCGGCTTGATCTCGTCCGGCCCAGAGGGGCTGTGAACAGGCTTAAAAAACTTCTCCATCACCTGTCTCTTCCCCGGTGATGATGTTACTGGTGATGATCACTGTTGGTACTCAGCTGTTTCCTCTATTTTTCTCTGTAAGGACGCAACTTGTCTGTTGCAGAGATCAACTCTTCAGATCTGACAATAATTTATTCCTGCTTCTGATCACAAAAGTATGAGTTAAGGGACTGTGAAAAGAATCTCATTTTAAACAAGCTAATAAAGACTTTAGTCCTCAGGATGTTTTCTACTCAACAGAAGATGAATCTCCAAGTGAATTAGGAAAATGTCTGTTGAGAGTATGTTTGTCTCCCTCAGCGGCTGGCTGCAGAGTAAAAAATCACAGCTCATGAACAGGAATGTATGGGTTCCTGAATGGTGGTTTGATTTCACATCACGCCTGATGTAACAGCTGGGTGCTCAGTGAACCAGCTGAAAGAGCGAGACCTTTGTCCTCATGCAGGAGACAATCGAACTGAGCCCATTGGAACAGGATCTATAACATAGTTCATTTAACCCATTGATATAACTGGTGCAAATGTTGTCTGACCATATGTTTGTGGTGCCTCACACTTCAACTTCATGTCTATATGATCAAATCTTGTGTGACATTTTTTGTGGTTTTTTTTATATTGTTATTAATATTGATTTTTAAAAAAAGTTTGAGCATCAGCCTGAAGCTATTGAACTGCCTTTATTGATTTCAGGAGGTTTCCTGTTTCAATCTGGCCGGGGCCTATGTAATTACATTTACAATGGGTGGGTGATGTTACACCACATATATGTTTAAGTCTGTCAGCCCTCAGAGTATATACACATACAGTATTTATACTGGCAGCAAGCAGCGCTGTGTCATTTTGTGACAGTGTAATGATAATGATAATGATAATTTAATATTTCTCCTGATACAGTTTTCATCAGTATTGTTTTTTTATTGCCCCACACATGCAGTTTTTAAATCCAGTCTTGCAAAATGACTTTGATTAGTAAATTACCCAGAGATGTTAATTAGCCTAAAGCAGGAAAGGACATGATTACCATGGTTACCATATGAAAGAACAGGCCTTGGTTTCTTATGTGTGTGACATCCATGAAAAAGATCAATCATGGGAGGGCCTGAAACACATCAAGAGGACATTCCACCACACCCGTCTGCTGATCAGTGGCCAGGCCTCCTCACCCTTTAAATTCACACTTACATCTAGCCTTTCATGCAAATGCAATTAAATGTAGCATAGTTTAGATAAATCAAATGCCCAAACCCCTGAAGATAAAAAACAGCACATAGATTCACTGTATCTCCTTTAATCTCAACATGTCAGGGACACTAGTTCATATGTAAAGTAGTTATATTATTGTTATTATTTGAGTCCCTTGGAAAAAAAAAAAAAGTCACAATATGTATAGCCTATATGGTGGAATGGAACTTAGTACATTTACATAAGTGCTGTTCTTAATCATGTTGAGATATGTGTACTTAAAGTATTTCTATTATATGTAACTCAATACTTCTAGTACACTACATATCAGAGGAAAACAATTTTTAACTTTTTACTCCACTACATTTAGCTTTCAAGATTTAACATGAAAACATGATCAGTTCAAAGTGATAAGACATATTATTTTTAATTAAACCTCATAACATATATTTAGTAGTTAAAATTACCCTTATCTTTACAAAATGAAAATGCCACTTTCATAAATCCATTAATGCAAATATTCTAATAATTATATATTTTGAATATGTGTTCGGTATAACAGTCTGAGTGGGGTCTTTCAAGTGCTTTTATTTTTGAAACTTTAAAGTTTTGATGCTGAAATGTTTGTACTTTTACTCAAGAAAGCTTTGAATGCAGGACTTTTTCTTGTAGTGGAGTAATTTCACAGCACTGTCAATGACACAGACCGATCATGAGAATAGTTGCTCATGGGAGGTTGCCCAAACTTGAGTACTGTAATCAATTTTGAAAACCAAATCAGCAGAGGTAAACAAAGGGTGATCAGTGGTGAAATGTAAGTACATTGACTGAAGTCGTGTACCTAAGTACAATTTTTGAGGTAGTTGTAGTTTGCTTGAGTATTTTTATGTTACTTTATACTCCTACATTTTAGAGGCAGACATACCTTTTTGTCCAATATATTCAGCTGACAGCTTTAATTACTTTTCAGGTGAAGATTTAAATGACCTGAATTGTGAAAAATAAAAATCTAATTAAACACATTTTTTGTAAGCCAAACCACATAAAGTATAATAATTTGACCTACATGTACAATAGTAAAATGTTTCCTACATTAATATCAATAGCAATCAAGTTATATAGCCTAGTTGTAATACATATATAACCCTGAGTAGGGCTATTCTGCATTATGAATACTTTTGATACTTAAAGTACATACTAATACTTCTGTGCATGGGTAAGTTTTGAATGCAGGATTTTGAATTGTAGTGCTATGTGGATCTGAATGCATCTACCACCAATGTGTATATCTCAGGCCTAAAGCAGATTTTTGCTTCTAAAAGCACCAATGTCAATAACAAAGAGCTATTATGAATATAGTTACACAAGAGAGGTTGCCCAGACTTGTCCAGAGTACCGTAATCAATGTTGAAAACCAGATCAGCAGAGGTAAACACAGGGTGTGATAGGGAAGTACCATGCATTTGGAGAGACATGGAAAATGGCACGTATTTTTAGTACACCCTCTGCTGGTGAACAAAAGTAAATCCTATTTTGGCCTTTCACTACTGGTAATTTTCCACCCTGTCTCAACAACGCACTGTCTGACACTGGATGTTTCTGGATATTTCTGGTTTATTAGAATACATTCCTCAAGCGATATTAACTCCATGATAATATATGACTGGCGCCCAGGTGAAAATAAACAATGAGGCCTGAACTAACACGATGAAGACCTAAAAAATTTGGTCTTCATTATAACAAGTGATACAGTTGATGATCATAATACTGCTAGCCACAGCAGCTTTCAGACAACTATTAAATCACCAAAAAGCAAAACACGGTATTGAACATAAGCCATCCAAGTTAAAGGAGATGAGTTGGCCGTTTTCTATTGTTCGTCAATCACAAATAGCATATCATTGCAGTAAAGGGGAAGGGGATCCGGTAATTCAACCACGTTCTAGTTTGATCCGGTTTGTCGGACCGTGTTACACACAAGCAAAGATCGGTCCGCGCCGCTCCTGTGACGTCAGCTGTTTTGTCCATTGGTTGTAATGGTGCAACCCTATGGGTGCAACAGAGCAGTCCTTTTTCTTTTTATTGTGAATCACTTCCCCGTTTTGCGTTTTTAATATTTTTTTAAATAGGGAACTAATCAGTTAGCATAAAATAATTACATTTTACTCACTAAATGTTCTTCTAAGCTATTTTGAAGGGGCGCCCCAGTGCATGCATAGTTTTGTGTCCAGTAGTTTCCTGTTCATCATTAATTCCTCAATATAGTTAATTATATAGTATATATTTACTATAAGTTTTTGAATCGAATCTAAAGCCACACTGTAAAATATGGGTGTGTGTGTTTGTGTCTAATCTAAAATGGAACTACTTTTTTCACCGGATGAATACCTCCTCTTGGCGTTGGCGGATCACCTAAACAGTATAAATATCAACAGTGACGCCATTTCAGTTCAGACGGCAGCGATACGAACTCGGCGTGAAATGAGGCGTCTCAGGTTAAACCGATCTTGTTTATTTCATTTTTATACTTCGTGATTCGGTCTTTAGGGACAAATATATGCTTATTTATATCATCCAACTTTATATTTGTTTTTGAATTCAGTGTCTTTCTATTAGATGCAGTGAGAGTTATGCCCTATCTCGAACGGTTAACGTTAGCTTCAATAGCAAGATTGATTGCAAAGTACCTTTTGGTTTCTTTTTGATTTTTTTTTCTTGCCATCACGCTTTCTTTTCATACGATTTAGTGTTATGTCAGTGAAAACCAGTCTTGAACCAAAGCCGTCGGTTTATTTATTTATTTATTTTTTATCGAAACCATTTAATGATAGCTATAGAGCTAACTGGAGGCCAAGCGAGCCAAATATAGACTCACATTTGTTACATTTTCAGGGCGTTACGGATTGATGGGTGTATTGTTAGCCCGGCAATAGTTAAAGCAAAGTTTAAGTATGTGTTGGTCGACTTTCACGAATTATTTGTAAAAATGTATCGAAACCAAGTAAACGTTTCGGATATTCGTCACAGCAGTTGGCTCAAGAACGGAGCCGTGACGTAGAAGCCTGTAACTGTAGGCTATTGGTCGATTTGAATAACTCTTGACGCAGCAAAGGGAAAGGGAGTGGTCAGGATTTGTACCAGCTATCCTTAGCAATGGCTGTAAGCTACCCGTTTTGTTGACGTAACAACTGAGGATATAAGAAAAAACTTAACCTATAACTTGGAAAGAAAAAAAAAGTTTCATAGTGCGCTCTATGCTACATAATTATCCCGAGTGTAAATCCAGACAGTGAAGGAAGAAGCTGACAAAGGCTGGATGAGCAATAGTCGAGACTTATCGCTCAGAATAAAAAGTTTTAACTACAAGATTATTCTTAAGTGAAAAGCGCAGCGATAAGGGTCAGATGAGAAATAATGCAAATTAATAGTTCAGAACAAAAAAAATGCTTGCACGTTACGAGATAATTTAATTGAAATTAGAAGCTGACAATTTCAGCATTGTCTCAAAATGGGGGGGGGGTTGTACTGAAGAAGATGACTTAAAGTAAAATAAAAAGTTGAAAAGGGTTTTATGAACAAAATGCAAAGTAATGGTTAAAAAAAGCTGGAATGATTTTTCTTAAACACAACTTCATTAAATAAATGTGCCAGATTTTGTAATTTTACATGGAAGTTACTGCAATTCAATGAGTGAGTGGGGTTTAAGGATTAATATTGTCAGTCTCAGACAAAATATTTTAAGTGAATTCAGTTTCCCTGTCAACAATGGGAATTAGGTATTTTGTAAACCAAAGATGCAATCAAGACAATCTTTTTCTTTCTTTTTTTTCCTTTTTTTTTGATAAGATGAGGCCTAGGTCTGAAGTTGCTCCTGTGTTTTTTGTTTTTTTTTTTTGTTTTTTTTTTTGTTTTTTAATTGCAACAGTTGCTCTGTCATCGTGCGTTTCTCTTACAATGTTTCAAAAGAGATAATTTCCTTTGATCAAATCAACAAAGAAAACAGCAATTTCAAAGCAGCTTGCAATAAATCAAAGTTAAGCTTAACTAAAGTTGTATCTCAAAGAATCACAGGCTATGATTCTATGGACTTTTTTGAGTAGTTTTTTTTTTTTTTTATTAGAGAAGACAGAAGATTTTTTTTCTCCGGGGGAAATGGACTGAGTTATCGAGGGGAGGAATGGACTTAGTTATTATGAGGAAGAATGGACTTAGTTATTAGAGGAAGATCGCAGGACCGGCCAGCGCGAGGACGCAGGGAGGACCAGAGTGTGGAGCCAGGCAGGACAGGACCAGAGGGCATAGGAGGACCAGAGTGGAGCCAGGCAGGACAGGACCAGAGGGCATTGAGGGAGAAGCAGAGGGGACCCAAGAGAGCAGGAAGCAGCTGTCGGCGAATGTACACCAGAGGGAGCCAGAGGCGCAGGGCAGAGTAGCAGCAGCAGCAGCAGCAGCACAGAGTGGCCATCGCTGAAGCAGCTCCAGAGCATGCCAGCCAGTGATGAGGGTGG
>JAOWBC010001868.1:14955470-14969836 GCA_028566105.1 Hypoplectrus providencianus | reverse complement strand
AGCAGCAGCAGCAGCAGCAGCACAGAGTGGCCATCGCTGAAGCAGCTCCAGAGCATGCCAGCCAGTGATGAGGGTGGGACAGGGCGCTCAAGTGTCTTCTAGCTTCACAAGTATAAAGCAAGGCGTTGGTTTGTATATTGGGTAGAGGTATCTCTGTAACTTTCTCAGGTATTTAGTCATAATTCTATTTTCCAGCAACAATTTCTGTAGAACACAATTTCTCGCACAGCTTTCTCTTCCTCTTTACAGGCAAACCGTGTAAAGCGTTTTGTACCGTGGTCACCCCTCCTGTTGTGGGCTGACATGTGTGGTGGTGTCTGCTGTGGTGAATGCCTTGGTAGTGTGCTGGCGAGACGAACATCTTATTGGACTTCTCTACCCCTGCGATCACAAGTAGTTCCCCCAGCCAGAGGGAGAGGCAGTCCATTGTTGTTCGATAGGTCTTCCCCCAAAGAAGTTTTCAGCATTGGAGTGTGAGAGTGGATGGTCTCCTGTGCGGCCGATTGTGTGTATGCAGCAACCCTTCAGTGCTTCAGCTGCGCATCACTGGTACAGATCGGCAACATCTACCTCTTAACGTGAGCAGTGAGTTAATGCATGAAATGTACATGTGGGTGTAACTATCCTGTACATTAACTCATTATTGTCATTTGCTGTTAAGCATACAGTAGTAATACAGTTTTTGCCTTCTCAAAGAAAAAAATGTATTGAAATTCTTGATCCTGTCATCAGAAGGAAAATGTATGAAAATAGTTGATCCTCGCTAGTAAAGTGTTTTTTATTGGGAGTCAGGGGGAGGGGGCATTTAAAACGTGTTTCGAGTTCTTCTTTTCACAGGCCTGGTCCCCTTAAGCTGATCATCGAAAGAATCCCCCTGTGCTAGCCCCTCGGTACAAGTTGAGCTCTTCTTATTTACTATAGAACTAAGGGCTAAGGATTGGGATCATGCGCATCCGGTGTGGTTTAAAGAGATGTAGGAAGGTATTTGTTATTTAGTAAATCAATTGGATTCCTATTTCATTGAATTTACACTGTTTGCAACGTGTTGTAAAGTGGGTTTCATGCAAATCTTTTGGGTAATGGGAGGGTGGGGTTGTGGGGCGTTAATCAGTCTCTTCCCTAGACTTTACAGCTCGATGTTACCCAGCCCAAAATGGCTTGATTAGAAAACCTCCGAATGCACCAAACAAGATTCAAGTGGACTCTTTGCGCCGCAGGATAGCAACTTCAAAACTAGTCTCCTGGTGTAGCAAGAAGCTCTGTTTCCCTGGGAGTGCGGTAACAAGTTTCTTTTTTAGAAGTCATTGTAATTCTATTCAGGCTTCGAGTTGCTTTGTGTGTTTGGGAGGGGCTTGTGTATTTGTGACTCTTGCAGATTAAGTTTTATGGCCCACCCTTCAAAAATCAACATTCAAGTACCCGTCAACAATTAAGGAAGGAATCCCTCGAATTCAGGCCTGCGGTATTTAAATGTTTTGTTTTTTTTAAAAATTGATCATTATGAATTATTGTATTCATAGTCCTATTGTTGTCTTTGCTAAGGGAGTACTGTATTGCTAGCAACTGCTCTGGAGTGCTGTACTGCATCATTGGAGGGGTGTATTTTGGGGAGAGAGGCTTTTTCTTTTGAATTTTTCAGTGTGCTGTATCCTGTACGCTTTCCAATACCCGAGACCATCAGGAAATCTCCTAACTCATTGTTTGTACAAGTTTCCTTGCGAATCGAGCATCAAGTAAGGTCACTAAATGTTTGCATTAATTGCTCTACTTTTTCTGAATTGTATTTAGTCATACAGTTGTGTCCTTAAGGGAGTACTGTAATTCTAGTCTGCTACTTCTGTACTGTATCAATGGAGGGGTATTGTGGGGAGAGGCTTTTTTCCTTTGCATTTTCAGTTTGCTGTGTCCTGTGCGCTTTCCAATACCCGAGATCATCAGGAAATCTCCTAACTCATTGTTTGTACAAGTTTCCTTGCGCATCGAGCATCACGTAAGGTCACTAAATGTGTTCATATTTAACATTCATTGTCTGGCTAAATGCCTCCATTGCAATTCCTTTGCAATTAGTTACTATGCTTTGTATTGATAATACAATGAGTGAACTATCTGTAAAGGATTTTCTTATTGCATAATAAATGCATAGCTTGTTGTGATTGAATACAGTTTTGGTATGCATTTGTTCTTTTTGGGGGCTTGTGTGGGGGAGCTTTTCTTGTGCTTTTTCAGGTATGACTAAAGCTTGGAGCTTTGTAGAGCACGGATGTGACCTGGGCTCGAATGACATCCTTTTCAAAGTGGAAATTGAAGGCAGATAAGTTGAATCCATCAGATATTGATGTTGGAAAATTCTCAGCCCTAGAGGGGTCTCTTATCTTGACTGGGCTCAACTGCCCTCATTGTTCTTGAAATGAAAGCAACTTGCTATACTTGACAGTAGACATAGCACTGTTGTGCTTTCTTACAAAGAGTCTTGTGATAACGGGAAGATTTGATGGACCCACATTGATTCTGACGTTATCTGCAGTAAAGCATTTGGGTAAGGATAACAATAGTCAGTTCTACGATACTGTGGGGGAGGGCATAGGGGTGTCTCTTTTCCACTTCTTTGATCTTACAGAACAGTCCAAAGGAAGACTGCAGTGTACCTAGGACAACACAGGAATCGTCCTGCCCTTTGAAATCAACCAACACGCAGTTTGAACAAACGGAGTCAGGTTGTTTTGATGTGTATAGATGTAAACACTTAGCCCTCAGCTGCTTGCCCTTGTGCAACTGTGCATGTGGCAGGATGGTCATATAATCGCAATCGTGCAGCTGTGCGAAGTTTTCAAAATAAAGTAGCTGAGGAAAGCTGTGCATTGTGCGGCTTTAATTTGGACTCAAATGCAGCGCAAATGTGTTGCTTTAGTTTATATTGTGCATTGGTTTTGGATGGGTGTATCCCTACACTTCTCTTCACAGAAATCAGAGTGCAAGACTGGTTCAAGCACGAGTGAAGTCCTCTAACCTGGAGCATGTAGTAAGATTTTGGCTTAAGTTGTCAAAATGAAACTTCTGCAATGTTGTAGATGACAAATTACATCTTGGAACTGGCTTTATGTTAACCTAAAATCATCAGTAACAACAATGCTTTACTAGCTTATTCCTCTTTGGCCACGGGGCCCTATTGCTTTGCATCTTAAACCATAAGATGAGTAGAACTCGAATCTTTGAGTATTGTGTGGTGGGTGTGTTGTGTAGATCACTCTTTGTTTCAGATCATTCTCGTCTGTCCGCTCCGATCTCGCCTGCCTCTGAATGCAAAGTCGTCTGTGGAAGCTGTCAGCGAATATGAGTGTGGCCCCTGAATGAAGTACCAACCCCCTTGTGCGCTTGAGCTTAAAACTGAACCCCCCCCCGACGTCCTTCGCAGAAGCCCCGCTCTCTGTGTTTGTGTGTGCCTTTTTTCTTTTTCCCTTTGGTTTCTCAGGTCAGATTGCCTAAAAAAATCTCTTAATTTGTCATCTGGGATGGCCTAACCTGTGATGGAACACTGAGAATCCAGTCACATTAAGATCAAGAGCTGCAAGCTTGTCTCGCTAATACTGCATCCCTTCAGTGTCATGGGTGCTAAGTTAAGTAATTTCGGTTCCCTTGATTTCTTTAACATACCATGGCTTAAATGTGTAACTCAACATGTTGCATGCACATCAGCTCTGCATAACATCTTATTTGTAACACACAACATACTGTTCATGAAGTTGTCAAACATTGCAGTAGTATTTGGTTAGGGGGTTTCTGGGGGGGGCAACATTCTTCTCTCTTCCTTTCAGATTTCTCATTCAGCTTAACTTGATTCTGAGCCAGGCAACTTAAACCTCTTCAGGGAGTAATTGGATGACCACGGTCTAGGGTACAGTCTTAAATTGACGAAGAAGTGAACATCACTGTGGAAGAATAGCCGTGGTTAATGCTGCTTCGTCATTGCGGTAAAAGATAAAAGATTTGACAGTCTGTGGATGGGAATTCGTATTCTGGGGTGTCTGTTGGGGTGGGGGGTGGGGAGGCTTACATTGTCTGTCTTTTTCCCCGTTACAGCTGTAAACATCACTGTCCGTTTGACCGGAAAGTCCAGCTGATTTGCAAAGAGAAACCGTTTGAGTATCACCAGGGACGCTGGTATCGTGGCTCTTTATGAACAAAAGGATGGAATCAATTATACAACAATTCATACAGTTGTGGGGCATACTGGGGATTGGGGAAACCAGTTGTCTTGTCTTCTAGTTTCAGCCTCGTGACCAAGAGAAATCCCCATGTGGTGACAACAAAATAGAGCAGCCAGGTGTTTAGGGGTTTTCTTTTCCTGGAGGAACAAAACTGTTTGTTCCTCCAGGTTTTGCTTTTTGCCCTTAATTACAGCAACAACAAAAAAGCAAAAGACTCCGGTGGTGGCACTCCTGACTCTGTCGGGACAGGGTTCAATCCCCTGCGGTGTCTTGCTTTTCATGGTCTGCTGTTTGGGGAGATTGCTGTTGGCACCAAATTTTATAATTTGAGGTTGAAGTAAATATTGGGAACTTTGGTAAATATTCTTTGAAACATGGGATCAAAAAGGCTTCTGGTTATTTCTTAATAGGGGTGTCAAGTAAGCATGTTAACCAGTTGAAACTGTATTCATCAAATGAACTGTATATTAAGTGTGGTGAATTACCTAAGGTGATGACAATGCATTAGACAAAAACAGTAAAGTAACCAAGGAGTAAAAACTAATATAAATTTGAAAGTTGTTTAAAATGTTCTGTTGTCTTGGTCAGTGTGACTTATGAAATGTTACAAAGACTATAAATGATAAATAAAACTGTCTGCATTGCAATTGTCTGGTTTCCCTTCTGTTTCTTTCTTTCTTCTTCTTTTTTTTTTTGTAAATAAAAATTTGAGATAAAGTGTCCATCTGTTCTGCACCTTTGTCTTAATTCAATGTAAAGTCATTTAAATGATTTTTTTTTTTACCTGCTTATCTTAAACTGGGCAAGTGTGAACTATTAACCTAATTTAATAGTATGAACTACTGACACTTTTATGTACTCAGCAAAGAATTGCATGCCTTACAGTCTTGGTTTTCTTTGAAAAGTTCAAGTTTATATGAAAGTGTTTTGAAAAGTCCTATTTAATTTAAGAACACCATAGAAACCTTGACAAATCCAGAACCCTGTTTTTAAGAATCCCAATCATATTAGTTTAGAACAATTAATTACTACTAATATAGGAAGGCCTTTGTAATTATCATCTGTAGTGATTTTTAATGGAGATGGCAATACTTTAAGTTAACATGTCCAGTATGTTATAGTTTTTGTTTCCAAAACACATTACTTCTGTACAAATGGCTGACTGAAAAGCAGCGATTCGACCAAATAAAGCTACAAGTCACCGAAATGGCTCTTTTTTTCCTTGAACCTTTTTTTCTGGAAAGCTAATAATCAAATGACACACAACACTAACACAAATCAAACAGTATGTCATAAATGCCATAAAAAAATAATTTACACATTTTATGTAGTTTTTCATTAATGTAATAATCCTGTTACACTTTTATAATTTTCTTATTTATTGACATTAAGAATCTTTTTTGCTTGTGTGGCTCCATAAGTAAGCAGTGTTTTTTTTTTCTTTCAATGATTATGAATATATTGCAGTCATATTTCTGCGGAACCAATGTGCAGAAACAACGTTTACACGGAGCCATTTTACACCCGTGCCATAGTGCTAGCTAGCCTATCCTAGCTAGTCTGTTAAGTTCTTCATCTGCCGTGTGCGTGTGTTTGATGAGGTGTGGAGGAAAGAGGAGATGTGGTCCTTTTTCGCCAGGGATCCTGTCAAAGACTTTGCTTACGAAATTCTACCAGACAGCCAGGAGAAGTCTGGAATATGGACGTTACACCGCGGAAAGCGAAAGGTAATAGAGGTAAACTGCCGCTAACGGTCAAAGTTAGCTTCGTTATCCGGGCCCGTCACTTAGGCGGCTAGCTTCTGTCTGTTTGCTACTTTGATTTAGCCCGTGGATATGATGTCTGACGCTATAATGGCTTGGTTATAGGTCGTACCTGTCTGTGTCCCTCTCCTCTTTCTCTTCCACTGAATGTCAGTTCGTATTTATATTTCCTCTCCTTGCTTTATGTGTCGGTAGTTTTCGCTAACGAAGTAAGCTCGGGCTTTGTTTACGCCGAGACCCAGACACGTATTTCTCGCCACGTCACCCCGTTTAAGCTGACTTAATAACTGTCACCGTGGCCGTTATTAAGCAAATGTTTTGTCATATAAATAAATGTATTGTCCCTCATCACTGACAACATCTAAAATCAACTACAGCCCTGATGGCTATCGTTGAGCAGACCAATCTGTACTGTCAGTGTCATCATCATCTCTGCAGGGCCAGATATAGACAACCAAGCACCTGCTTCCTGTAAACATCCTCTGAATATAATTTATTTAGATAGGATGTGTTGATACCAGATACTAAATTTTATTGTAGACCTTATTCATTGCTATCTGAATAAAGATTTTGAACATGTAATAGTGCAATCCTTAAATCCTCTCAACCCTAAATAGTTTGAGGGCGGTTTTCTGCTCTTTTTACATATTACTCACTGTGGCCTTTAATGCAATTTATAAAAGTTCTGCACCTATATGTTGTCAGCACAATCATGGCTAGAAGTGTGAACATAATAAAAAAGAAAGTAATCTTAGTTGAATTTATCATGAATATACATATGTATGTATGTATATATATATATATATATATGTGTGTGTGTGTGTGTGTATATATATATATATATATATATATATATATATATATATATACATACATACACGAATAAGGTGGGATTTGTTTTTAAACTGTTTTACTTGCAACGTCCCCTCCCCTCCCCTCTCTTATGAATATCTGTCATGTCACTGTTCATCTCAACAAAATCAATCATGGCTTCCCTGAGATACACAGAATTTAATGTTTTTAGCATTGCCTAGTTGTTCAGTTAAGAATGTATTGGTGATTGGTAGGGTTCAGAGGAATAAATGTAATGTGAGTGATAAATTACATCCAACCTGTGTCCTCAGACCAATGGGGAGCCAGTATCTGTGTTCGTGTACGAGGTAGCACAAGGAACAGAGCAGCAAACCCAGCTCGCCAAGGCTGCTTTCAAGCGTATGAAGACACTGCGGCACCCTAACATCCTGGCTTATGTGGATGGATTGGAGGTATGTGTTTGTATGTCCTTTGCACCCAAGTTCTAAACACTCTGCCAATGTTTCAAAATACTTTGAGAAAAATGTCACTCAGCTTGCTAAGTGACATGTTGCAAAATTGGTGAGGGACCTTGTTTGTCATGTACCTGCCATGTAATCATCTCCACCATGTTGCTTCTCTCTGCATGTTTACGTTCAGATTGAGGTGAGTGAATATAACACTATAGTCCTTTTAATACTGTATTTGTACGGTAGTTTCAGCGTGAAGTGTACTACATCACATGACTAGTGCTCCAACTAGATTAGTCGGAAAAATAAAAGGGGTGGATATTTTTCAGTGTTTTTTCTGATATTAGTTTAAATTAAATGATTTAGAAGACTAATAAATAATGACTCTCTTGCAGGCCTAAATATAAGCAGTTTCTTTGACCATTTGATCAGTCTTGTGTGCCTGACAAGATCTTATATATTCTTGCCCAAAGAATGTATTGAAAATGATATACATTAACAAGGGACATTTGACTGTTGATTACTATGATTATATTTTGGTTGATTTTCCACAGACAGAGAAGAGCCTGTACCTGGTTACTGAGCAGGTGACACCCCTGGCAGTCCACCTCAAGGCTCAGGCAGAGAAGGGCGGATCAGGGGAACTGGAGGTCTCATGGGGACTGCATCAGATAGTGGTAAGGATAGGAGAGTTTGCTGTTTAATACTTTCTTAGAAACCTTTTCTTTGGAAGTCATTATTCCACTTCTGCTGTTTGCCTTTTCCCACAGAAAGCTCTCAGTTTTCTGGTCAACGACTGCCACCTGCTTCATAACAACTTGGGTGTATCAGCAGTTTTTGTGGATCGAGCTGGTGAGTGGAAGCTCGGGGCCCTGGACCATGTGGCCCCTGAGCAGGGTGACCCAAGCGGGGTATCTCTCCCTACCCCAAAGGCAGTTTACCCAGACATGGAGAAATATGACCCACCAGAGATGGCCAATAGCAGTGGAGAGAAATGGTATGTGTGGAGCAGTTTAAGAGTTCTTATAATTATGTGTTGTACAGAAAGAAAAGGGGGGAGCAAACCTCTGAAAAAAGAGGTTCATAATGACATCATTTTTCTGTAGAAAAGTTTGTATTGAACAGTATGCATGTTTTATTGCAGGGCTGGAGAGGTGTGGCGGCTTGGCTGTCTGATCTGGGAGGTGTTTAACGGGCCACTTCCTCGCACGTCCTCCCTTCGTTCACTTGGAAAGGTAAGAAACCTCAACATCGTTGTCATTGCCTTCAAGGTGTATTTCTACAGATGTATTTGGCGTGATATGTATAAAGCTGGTCGGGCATATCAATACCTCAATATATTTTCACTTCCACTTATTGTTTCAAAACTACTGATGCTATTAAAGATAAGACTCTAAGATGAGATTTACAACTCAAATTGAAAATCTGCATTTTTCTTATCTGCACACCTAAACAGGTATTTAATACATTTTGTGGTGATGTATTCTAATATTAACATTTGCTTAAAATTAGGCGTATTTGTGATTTTTATTATCTTTTTTTTTGTACATTTAAAGGGAAATACATTTTGTTAATATAAAGAAGCAGCATTGTAAAATATAGCCTAAGAAGAGTTGGCAGAGAGGGGAACAACATGCACAAGTCTATGTTAAGTTGCCTCCAAGCAAGCGATGTAACCAACCTCTTGTCATGCTGTTGGTGATGGCTAAAAGAATTCTTTGTTTGTGGCATGAAGAAGGGTTGTTTGCAGTCTTGTGTTCTCTCTCATGGTTCCTTTGTGTCCACAGATCCCCAAGGCTCTGGTTCCTCATTACTGTGAGCTGGTGGGTGCCAACCCTCGAGCCCGGCCCAACCCAGCCCGCTTCCTGCAGAACTGCAAAGCCCCGGGAGGATTCCTCAGCAACAGTTTTGTGGAGAGCAACCTCTTTCTGGAAGAGATACAGGTCCGAGACCCACTTCATAGTGGTGTTTGTATTTGTGTGACATTCAAGCCTCACCAGTAAAGTCGCCATGTGGAGAATCAAGATCAAAATGGACCACTAACAATGATATAACAGATTGTAATTATGGTTTAATTTAAATGTTCTCTCTCCAGATCAAGGAGCCGGCTGAGAAGCAGCAGTTTTTCCAGGATTTAAGTGAAAACCTGGACTCCTTCCCTGAAGACTTCTGTAAACACAAAGTACTTCCACAGCTGCTCACTGCTTTCGAATTTGGCAATGCAGGCGCTGTCGTCCTCACACCGCTCTTCAAGGTGAATACTCCAACTCTCACACTCAATTAAAAGGCAGACCGTATACCCCGGTGTCCCCAAGAGTCTGTGATTATTTACAAATTAAACAAACAAAAGCCTCTCAAAGTAAGACGTCCCTAGAACTGGTGTTAATATTAATTATTTGAAAGATTTTAAAAAACATTTACCCACGTTTTTGAAATGAAATGTCGATAATCTCAGGTGGGGAAGTTCCTGTCGGCAGAAGAGTACCAACAGAAGATCATCCCTGTTATTGTAAAGATGTTCTCCTCGACAGACAGAGCTATGAGGATACGACTGCTGCAGCAGGTAAGTAAGACTTTTTCTGGACAAGTTGGTTTTGCTACTAATTCATATAACTTTTTTGCCTTTGCAACACTAAAGTAAGAAATGAAATATACAGTTAAAGAAAGATTAACATAAATAAAAGGCGGCATGAAATGATATCCTTGTTTGCCATTTTTAGAATGTGTAAAAGCATTAAAACAGTTAGTTGCTCTAACATTGTGTCCTCTCTCTGACTCAGATGGAGCAGTTCATTCAGTATCTGAATGAGGCAGCAGTCAATTCCCAGATTTTCCCTCACGTTGTTCACGGCTTCACAGACACCAACCCTGCCATCAGAGAACAGACTGTTAAGGTAGTTTTACTATTTAAACATAAGCTACGAGGTGTGATTACATATTTCTTCTGCAGCCATTACTTTCGGTATTCTCCCTCTTGTTCTTCAGTCCATGTTGCTGTTAGCCCCCAAGCTGAATGAAACCAACCTGAACCAGGAGCTGATGCGCCACTTTGCCCGGCTGCAGGCCAGAGATGAACAAGGCCCTATCCGGTGCAACACCACTGTCTGCCTGGGCAAGATCGCCTCCTACCTCAATGCAGGGGTACAGTACAACCACACAAAACACTATAATATCAAGAACTTTGTAACCTAAGCTCAGTAAAGAATCCGTTAAGTGGAAGAATTAAGTTGTCCTTCTCTTCACAGACTCGACAACGTGTTCTGATTTCTGCCTTCTCCCGAGCTACTAAAGATCCCTTCCCAGCTTCACGCTCTGCTGGTGTGCTGGGCTTCGCTGCCACACACAACTTCTACAGCATTACAGAGATTGCCGCCCGCATCCTGCCCACCCTCTGTGCCATTACTGTTGACCCTGATAAGGGTGTCAGGGACCAGGTATACAAGACTAAAATGGAGTTTGCCTTTGCCTCACATTTTATGTACTTAATACTGGATGTATCTCAGTTTTAGATTTTGCTGTATCTGCAACACAAATCCAGTCAATATTACTTACAAACAAATCAGTTGATCAGCCATAGAGCTGAGCTGGCTAGTGAGAGAACAATTGTTTTACTCTGCTTATACATGTTTAACCACGGTGGATCAGAAAAAAAACATGATGTAGTATTTTGTTTAACATGTTCTCTCCTGCCTCTCTCTCCTGGTCAGGCATTCAAAGCCATCAAGAGTTTTCTTTCCAAGCTGGAGACCGTGTCAGAAGACCCCACCAAGTTGGCTGATATCGGTATGTATCAAACTACACTGAGCTGCAAATCTGCTCCCTAGTCTCTACAGCAAGAAAAATGGATAATATGCAAAATATTTGTCTACCGTGCTTACTTTATGTGGAGGACAAAACCAGGGACTGGCTCAGAAACCAGTGACAGAATAAATAGACTCATGGTTTTAATTTTTACTTCTGAAACGGTAAAATGAAAAAAAACCTCTCTCTCCTCCGCCTTGCAGAGAAGGATGTGGGATCGTGTGCTCAGGCTCCAGGTGCCTCCTCGAGCTGGGCGGGCTGGGCCGTGACAGGCATGTCCTCCATAACTTCTAAGCTTATCCGTAACGCTCCAGGAACAGAGGGTGGTGCAGGTCCTGAGGGCAGCGAGACCGTCAATGCCACCAGTCCTACAAGTGCCACAGATGGAGCACCTGCACCTGGTAGGGCCATCACATTTGATAAACTTTCCTCCTACTACAACTTTAAGATGTCCTGAATGTGCTGTATGAAACCAAATGTCTTGTACTTTTTTTCCAGGTACTGAAGATAAAACTCCCCAAGCCCCTCTAACTCAACATGCTGCTTCTAGTCGTGCCATCCAATCACAGTCCCATGTTGTTACGGGGGATGAAGAAGAGCCAATAGGAGACCGCTGGGATGACGAGGAGGACTGGGGAAGTTTGGAGGTAAGATTTCGGCAGTTTCTACTCCGCTATTGGGAAACACATATACGTTAAATTATGAGCTGTTTTATTTGTTGTTGTTATTTCAAATCTCACATAGGAACCAGAGAAAGCTCAAAATGATCCAGATGATTGGAATGCTGACTGGTCATCAATGGCATCATCCAAGAAGAAAGCCAGTGATAAAGGGGTAAGTGCTCCTTATTTTGGGTCACTTGTATACTATATCCTAGAGTATGATGATGTGGATACACATTTTATTTAATTTTGGAATATTACCAATATAAAATATGTTTTTATTTCAATCATCCAGGTGAGCCGGTCGTCGTCCTCCATGGCAGTGAAGAAGCAGAGCGCTGACTGGAGCAGCTCGGGCTGGGACGCTGATGACAGCTGGTCCAACGAGAAGGAAGGGCAGGGTCAGAGCTCAGCGGGCGAGGAAGGCTGGGGCAATGACTGGGGGGACGAGGACACGGACACAACTTTGAGCAACACGACACTCCCGCTGCCCGAAGGGGTGCGGTTAGCCAGCGAGTACAACTGGGACAGCAGCAGCTCAACTGCCAAGGGGGCCGGCCAGAACGACCTGTTCGCCAGCGTGTCCCAGAGAAACACAGCCAGCACCGCTGTACCCACGGTGAGGACGGGAGGAGGTTTAAAGCTATGTATGACATAGCTAATGTGCAAAAATAATGACAATATAAAAATTACTTAACTGTCCAGAAATTAACTCAGGAAAGCTCATCACTTTCTGCCTCTAGCTTTATATTAAGTTTGCATACATGAGAGTGACATCTACAGTCTTCTTGCCAAAAAAGCCAATAAGCCTATTTCACAAAATGCCAAACATCCGGTGAAATATTTCACTCTCTCAGCGAGAAGTTAATGAGTTGATCAAGAAGCAACAGAGGTGAACTGTGAGAAATATTACAGTCAGGAATATGTTGACAGTACAGTGATGTTTGTCTTGTGTTTTCTCCTCAGACTGGAGATGGCTGGGCTGCAGAGGCAACAGGAGGCTGGGGAGCTGAAGAGAGCTGGGAGTCAGTAGATGGGAACCAGGGTAAGTTTCTCAGCTGCCTCCCTTATCAGAAATAACCACTTTTATAAACCGTTGTGATTAAAGTGTTTACAGCTTGTAACCTCAATGTTTTAAAATCTCAAGAGGAATATTGATGCACATGCACTGTGTTTAATGAAGTCTGTTCATGTGAATACGTGACATAATGGTTCCAACTACAAAAATATGTCAAAGTCCAAAAAGTTCATGATCATTTTATCAGTTTGGCTAACATTGAGCAATTGTAAGGTTTGAACATAAACAACCTGCCTTTTTCTGTAACATCCTTTGGTTTTTTACTTTTTATGTCCAAAAACTTCACTTAACATCTCCTGTGTTTTCACTTACTTAAGTATATTTTAAATTCTTGCTTAAAAATTCTTGTTGATATGTTTGTTATGATCATCCAGGTCTCAGTAAAGCCGAGCTGTCCAAGAAGAAAAGGGAAGAGAGGAGGAAAGAGCTGGAGGCAAAACGGGCGGAGCGCAAAGCTGCTAAGGGTCCTCTCAAACTGGGCGCACGCAAGCTGGACTGACAGGGGTGCAAAGACATATATATATATGAGGTTGGTGACAGAGGAACATGGACCACATGGACTGGACCCGGAGCATTGGAGGAGGCCTGACATTCCACAATCAAAGGACAGGAAAGAAGGGTTAGAGGTGTAGAAAGTACTGTGAACTTTCTCAGCTCATTCTTCATTCAGGACCTGACAGATGGGTCAAAAGGCATTAATCAGTGCTTTATAAATACATTACTGCAGAAGGCAGAGCTGAAACACAGTGACAGGAAGGTGGAAAGCAGCACAGAGCAGCAGCCTGAGTTGATCACACAAAATGCCCCCGTCTGTTTAGTTTATTTTTTTTTAAACGCATCACTCATGAAGTTGCAGTTGTAAAGTAAATGTATATAAATGATGCATCTTGTCTTAAAATGACAAAAAGATATTACACTTTTTTAAGAGCTGAGAAATATATAAAACTGAATTTCCGAATCAAACGTACTATGATACTGAATGTTTTTCAGTTCACACACACACAGTGGATATGAATGTTTTAGTTCAGCTGTCACTAACGTACAGATTTAAGACTTCAAATCAATACATGCATGCACTTGTGTATTTGTGTGGCCTGACAAAAAGTTTCATGGCACAGGATTTACTTTGCACATTCAACACTGTATTTTACTAAACAGGTGGCATGTTGGACTGGTTCCAGATCTGTTAATGTGCCACCTGCACCGCAGACACATGGGAAAAATAAGTAGTTAAAAATGGATGCTCCTGAAATGGTTTTAAGGGGAAAACAATTTACGTGTTTACATGCCTTTACCCTGTGTGTCCTAGTTGTGAGGTCCTGGAGGCTTTAAGGAATGAGTTTGTATTTTGAAATGTTTTTTGAGGTTCTTGTGTAATCCTGATCTCACAGAACCTTTCTGAGGAAGATTTTCCCTTCAGTCATTGTTGATAGTTTGGCCGTGGTCAGGGTAAAAGAGTTACCTAAAAGTTCCTTTTACTCTTTTATTTGTGCCTTTATTTAATTTTTTTAAGCAGATCTGCTCTAAAGAATCACCTCCAACAACTCAACAATGTTTTAACCTGAAGTATCTCCCCTCCAGCAGATTTTCTGTTT
>JAOWBC010001868.1:14925134-14940831 GCA_028566105.1 Hypoplectrus providencianus | reverse complement strand
GCAGACTGTGTAGAAGAATATATAGAGACTGAAAGTAGATGGGGAACTGTGTTACATTTGTTCCAAAAGAGAGACTCAAAGATGTGTTCACTGTTCTTCAGTTTCACAGAAGTTAAGGTGTGTGTGTGTGTGTGTGTGTGTGTGTATCTTTTGTACCATATTTTTAGACTTGTTAGGCTTCTAAATGTTTCTGAGACAAATAAAAGGGGACAGAAGATTGGCACACATGTATATTATGTTTATACCGGATTTGCTCCACACAAAACAGCCTTACTGTGTCATTTTGGTTGGAAAACACAGCTTAACATTCATTTGTAGATTGTTTTGTAACATTTTCAAATTGCTCTTGTTCTAAAACTGTGGCTACACCCAAAACTCTTTGTTTCTACAACCTGACCCAAAATAAATCATTTGGTCTGAGAATGTGTCTTGATCAGTGCATCTTTGTTCAAGCTCAAATGTTCATGTAAATCCTGTATAGCCACTGGTTTCCAGTTTGTAAAAGTCTAATACAAAGCACCAAATCTGGGGGAAGTGATTTTTTATTATTAGGTTTAATTTTTTGGGAGTTTAAACCATCTTAAATTTCCCAAGAAAGAAAATTGAGAAGTGTGATAGTTATGAAGTGTGATATTTTTTCTAAAGATACACCCCAGAAATCATCTTGCTATGCATCTGGCACTGACGGCCTACCAAATGGGTTGGTCCTTATTTTTACTTTGGGAGGGCAAAATAACCCCATGAATGTAAAGCACAATTAAACAACACCACTAAGTATTTTTATCATTTCGGCATATGATGATTAGGACACTGCAGGGGAAATATTTAGTTATCACAGCATGTTAAATACAGAAGTTAGATACACGATTAGTTAAACAAGAAAAATTCAATTTAAAAAGGAAGAGAAATTAAATATAAAAAAATAATAAATGCAGATGGAAATGAGGAAAAAGAAAAAGAGATGCTTTCAAAGAAAGCACCTCTTGGGAATCTCCAGGTTTTAAAACAGGCTTTATATAATTTATAGAACTATATTATCGAGGGTGGAATTGTCGTTATTTACAAGAAATCCCCTAAAAGGAGAACATGAAATATGACAACATCTTTTATAATAAAACAAGATGATACATAGATAGCAAATTTAACAAATGGAGCACTGATTGAGGGCAGTTGTGTTGGATTTCCTTGGGTTGTACACGTGTTGCCTGCTTTTCTACATTACACTGGTTGGTTGGAAATGAGTCCAGCAGGATAATGTGCTCACTGACTGCAGCCTGCAGATGACGTGTCCGCGCCTGAGAGGATGAATATGTAAACTAAGTTCAAGTGCATCCTCCTCTTATCACCACCCAGATAAAAAAACAAACAAACAAACACATAACTCCACAAATAAATAAATTACATACACGTTTTGTCTGTTCATTTAATCTACTTTCTTTGAATTAGTTAATCTTAAAATTATATTTCAACACTTGATAATCTTACTTTTTAACGATCTTTGTTGCGGGTTGAAAGGGGCGGAGTCAAGCGGGAGCATAATCAAGATGGCCACCTTCTCTGAAAGGTAAGACAAAGCAGGTCCGCTGTTTCATCGTGAATATATCATTTTTTTGATATATTATTTTCGTGCTGGGAGCCGGAGATTATCGCCGTGAGTTCACGCTTTACGAGCGGAGTAAGCAAAGCCGTTGTTTGAGGGTTTAACGGCCGCCTGTGAGGGAAGTCATAGTGGAAAAGTCTAGATCCCCTTCAATTGAATTAACGGATTGACAGGTTAGCTGTTAGCACTGTTAGCACGATATCATGAAGCAGAGCGGTAATCAACGACCACACGGCTGTCACACAGTCAGACTTTAGTTTGTCTCTTAAAGACTCATACATTAGTGTTTTCGGGTTATTCATTTGTGTCCATTTCTCGTTTATCATTCCGGCTGAATGCTACCTAACGTTAGCCCCCATTAGCCGTTAGCTAATACTGTGTCTTGGCATCATTTCAAGCTCATCACATCAGCCGGGTTTGACAAATGTATGAGGGCTTGACATAAGTCTTTTTACATGTCCACGCACGGTTTAACGCGATGAACAGGATTTTGGAGACTTGTTTTGAATCTTAATAAATGTATAATGTAGCTGCAGGAGGATGAGGAAACGGGAAATGGGTGAGCTGCCTGTGACATTTTCAGGCGCTGTCTCTCACTTTAAGGACACATTTTACCAGCCCAGAGAGATCAAAGTCCGTGTATGTGTGTGTGTGAGTAGCATTAGCTTAACTCGTGTTAGTTTTTCAGTTTGCCGAGGGGCCCCTTGGGTTTACCACAAGTGAGTTAAAGAATTGGAGAGGACAGCATTAAAACTGAGTTTTTCTTTGCAGGATGGCGCCTGTCTTGGTGCTCTGGCTGGCCGTGTGCCTCAGTGGGACGTGGGCTGTGGACAGGGGGAACTTTAAGACCTGTGACCAGAGTGCCTTCTGCAAGTGAGTGGAAGATTTGGAGATAGTGTCGCAAAGTAAAGCACAAGGTTTCTGGTTATAACATCGGTTAACTCTTATTGTTCAATTTCAACAGGCGGCAACGAGCGTTGAAACCTGGTGAGTCTCCATATCGAGCCCTGCTGGAGACCATGGAGCTGACCAACACCCGGCTCACACTGCAGCTCATCAATGACAACAATAAAGTAAATGTCACCCAGAGACATCATATAAGACACATTATGGCTGCCATTATGAGACATAAGGCTTTCTAATGTAGGGTTTAGGTTCAGCAAGGCCTGCAAGGCTTTGAGCCTACATTTAGTGAACTGACATGAGAATAAACATGATTAAAAATGATGTGAAATAGCACTCTTGAAATTGACCAGTTGGGGTAGAAGGCTTACACCTGTCTAAATGGGCCCATCCACAGAATTACGAATAGGCCACATAATACAGAGTGCTTAACATAAAGTCTTGTAAGTGTACTTTAATGCACAAGTGCGTCATTGTATATACAAAAAAAAAATATATGGACACATACAGTTGTCAGTTTTTCATTCTTTGTGGCATAAAGCCGAATGCCTAACATGGAAAACTAGGTTTAATGTTGAAAGAATAACTGTCCCTTGGCTGAACCCATCTGCTGACCTCATGTGCTTATGAGATAATAATGAAATTCCTTTGTACTCTCTTTCTTTTCTTCCCTCTCACTCTGTGTGTGTCAGGTGCGTCTGCTGCTTGAGCTCTACCGTCTCCAGGGAAACATAACAAGGGTGAAGATTAACGAGCTGAAGCCGCTGAAGCCTCGCTATGAGGTCCCAGACGTGCTCATCAGGGAGCCGCCGACTGAGCCGTAAGTCTCCCAGGAGTGTTACTGACTGTGTGGAGTGGGTGGATGGAGGTTTGATATGATCAAATCAAAGAGAACACTGCGAGAACAACACACTTCTATGTGCAGTCCTGTCAGTGTAATTTCTATTGAAGGTACAATGAGTACAATATTTTCTTAAAACACAATTCCACATAAATTATCCCTCTTAGCCATCATTTATGACCCTCTAGAAGAGCACATTACTGTCTTTTTATGTCCACTGCCTGAATTTTCTCTTTTCCTTTCATTCTGGTGTGTTCAATTTTTTTTTTCTGGGGACAGACTTTGGCAGTGTGTGAAGCCCCTGGAAATCTTTGCAGGTGTGAGGGTAAACCCAAGAAGAAACTTCAAAAATGGCAGACACGGTGCAAAACCAGAGGCCACAGAGCACCAAAGCTTATACCAAAACAAATAATTCTGGGGTTAGGTTTTCATCTGCCAGGAGCACCAAGATCATGTAGCAAGAGCTTCTGTTATGAAGCTGATATTCGAGTACTGGTGTTAGAGAATGTCCCCAAATGCTGGTCTACAAGGAGAGAACAATTTACAAAATGAACAAAAAAGATAATCTAGATCTTTTTGTCAGAGAAGATATTTTGACATGTCACAGTACGGGAAGCAGAGGCACAATAATGAAATTTGTGATGGCTGAATTCAGTTTAGTTTCAGGGACCTAATATTGTTGCTACTCGTTCACCATCATGGCTTACTGTGACACATGAACAAAACAAAGCCATTATCAAGGTTATTATAAGTTGTATTATAAGACAGTAAGACTGTCTGCTTTAAAAAAGATGGATTAAATAAATGTCTCCAAAGAAATGAGCCAACACTTGATGAAATGATATCTTGTCTATCCAGTTAGTCATTTTCATTGACATCTTTGTGTGAATCACCCTTCTTTTTCAGCCTCAGATGTTTGTATCATTCCAGTTTTTAACACACCCACACTCTTTCTGTGTGATTTAAAAAAAAAAAAAAAAGTTTTATTTATTTTTTTGTCCTTAGGGCAAATTGGTGTTATTGGGCTAATATTGACTTCCCTTTTCCATCCTAGCTTTTCTATTTAGAAAACCAATTTTCTCTTTTATCACTTTCCTTCTCTGTTCTCTCTCTCGCAGCCTGTCCCTCTTGTCTCAGGACGAGAACGGGGTGGTGCTCTCCCTGGGGGCGGAGTCTCAGAGGGTCATCGTCAGTGCTAGGCCCTTTCGGTTGGACATCATGGAAGGGCGAGACGTACTGATGTCACTAAACTCACGTGGCCTGCTGGCCTTTGAGCATCTGAGGATGCGCAAGGACACGTGAGAAACTACGCATGCACACACATTTACAAATGCAAGCCCTGTCTTTTAATCCACATCCTCACTCAGTGGATGATTTCTATTTTTGTTCCCATGAAATGTTTTTTTTTTCTTTTGAGTATTGTCTCTGACTCGTTGTTCTGTCCTCTTCTCCCTATCATCCTAGTTTCTCCTATAAAGTAACTAGCACAGTGGCTAGCGTGTGGGATAATATCAAGAGGGTATTCTCTAGGTAAAGACCCTTAAGATTTGTAAGTGTGTATTCTGTTCCTTGTGCTAATGCTGCCAATAGTGACAAATTGTAGGGGCTCCCATCACACCAAGTACAGTGTTTACCCTCCAATAAATGTGACTGAGAGTGAGAGTGGGGTGTGGGTGAGTGTGTGCATGTCGGTGTTTAATTCGACTCAGAATTAAGGGGTCAGTCCAGTCCTGTTATCATCTTCATAGTTTTGAAGGACCATTTAAACTAATTATAAAATAATTTCCACATAGGGTCTAGATGTTGTCTCATTTCATGAAACAAAGAAAAAATCATCCTGATCATGACAAAACACATTCACCTGAATGATATAGGGTCTGCTGCGCCAACCAGTGATTTACTGTCTTGTTAGATCTTTGTCCAATTTACTAAATCCACTACGTAGAGTGTCACTTAAGCAGATCTAACATTGCAACTGCATGACTGACTGTGTGTTTTGATCAGTTATGGTGACTGAAACTAGTATAAATGCTTGCTCAGCTCATGGTGAGAACAATTACTGTGATAGAGGAAATATAACACTAGCCACAGCAGGTGTGGACCAGTTTAGACCACTCCAAGCTTCTTTGTCTTGACACACATGTAGTCTGAGTCCCATCAGGAACCTCAGCAACCTCTCTCCTTGTGGTTATATTTCAGTTAAAGATGTTAAATTTGAATTTGGACGTGTTCTGCAGGTTTATCTGGGACAGTACTTTTTTAAAGCCATACTCTCATTACAGTGGAACAACAGCTTGAAGGCACCATAACCATTGTTGTTATGGTGGTCTATTGTGACAGTCATGCACTGACATATTTGGTGGGAAAATTACTTAATAGTGTTACAGAAGGACAATTGAAAAATCACACTGTTAAATCCAAACTGAAAATATTTGCTGGACCAAATAAATCAGATCTTGTTATCAAGTTTGTTACAATACATGCCACTTCTCCTCACAGCCATCTGTTGTAGGTAAAACACTAAATGCATTACCATATACAAGGATACGTAAAATCCCAACATTATAATTTACAATCCCCACAAAAAATAGACGCTGCTCTTTCAGTCTAAGGGTTAAACTCAGAAAGATGTTGCGTTTGATGTGTAGTGCACAGCACACACCACCAGAGATCAATCTCTGTAGGTGTCATATGAACGGCAGCTCAGAGGATAAATATTGCAGCATACAGGAATTTTGGCTAGTTAACATGGCTTTTCTAAGGAAATTTCTGTCATTTTATTTTGCAAATTAAATGAACTTTGTCTGAAGAATGAGAGGGAGTTGCTGTTCAGTGGACAGATGAACCCAGGTGAAATGTCAGAAAGGTATGAGGATATCAAACAGATGCTGCCTAAGCCTGCACTTCCTATGAATATGTACCTCCTGTAACCCAGCTTTAATGAAGCCAAGCTAGTAGCTTGAGGCTACTTTAGCTGCTGCTGGCATAGCTCCCTCTGAACTGTTTGGGGATTGAATTGCATTGTGTGTCGGCAACAAGTTTTTGACAAGAGCCTTGTTTTTCCACTACAATGTTAATATGGCAAACAGACTTTCAAAACACATTTTGGCACCACTGCTTGTGCTACAGATCCTGACCTCCACAGCTCACTGTGACTGTCACGTTTCTAGCAGTTGGTGCAATGCCATGGCCTTGGTTACAGTAAGGTTTCAACAGGGGATCCACTGGGTGTCAGTTGGTTCTGTAAGGATTTTATGGGTGTTACTTGCAGCAGCCTCTTGAGGTCCTGTCCCATAATACCTAGCTTAAAATAGCCACAAGGTAGGGAGCTGCTTAGTCCCCTTTGTCATTAAAAGTTAAGATAATGAAGGCCTTGTAGAGTATTTGTCAGTTGTCGTTGTGAGTCAGGGAGTATTCACCAACCTCCCTGTTTGTATGTCCTTTTTCGTTTTTATTATAGTTTACTTATACTCTCATATATTGCCACAAGTCTCAAGATAGCATGACTTTGCCAAAGTGACACATCTCTCTTTTTCCTTTATCCCCTCCTCACCTCTCCCTCCACTCTGTGTGCCATGGAGCAGTCAGGCAGACCCAGAGGCCGAGAAGAAAGATGAGGCTGATCCAGCAAACCAGGCTGAGGTACCACACATTAAAATACAATATTTTCCTCTTCTGTTTATTTTACACACAACATTTCTGCACTGTCTTTTCTTGTAAGTGATGTCTCATTTCTCCCTGTTTGACTGCCAGACGGCAAAAGAAGAGGAAGAGAAAGTAGAAGACGGGATGTGGGAGGAAACCTTTAAATCACACTCAGACAGCAAACCTAGTGGTAAGTCCTACTTTATATATCCAGTTAGTTTTTGACTGTTACCTTTATATCTGTATGTTTGTGAGAGGATTTCATATTGTATCTGATTTCTTGTGAATATAGTGATGATATCTTGAAGGTGAACTTTTGGTTGCTCTCGCCTGCTAGGTCCATCTGCTATTAGTTTAGACTTTTCTTTGCCGGGTGTGGAGCACGTCTATGGCATCCCAGAACACGCAGACACCCTCAGACTCAAAACAACGGAGTGAGTGTCAACAACAAATCATATTTCAGAACAAAGTGAAGATAATGTTTGAATGGTCTTTGATAATTACTGACCAGTTTAGTCTGTAGTGTAGTCATTGGATCAAGGCTCAATGTATTTTTCTGTTTCAGTAATGGAGATCCCTATCGGCTTTATAACCTGGATGTGTTCCAGTACGAGCTGTATAACCCTATGGCCCTTTATGGCGCTGTCCCAGTCATGTTGGCCCACAATGCCCAGCGGACCACAGGCATCTTCTGGCTCAATGCAGCTGAGACCTGGGTGGATATCAGCTCCAACACAGCAGGAAAGGTATGTCCCCTTTTCTTTCTCCTCAGTTCCTGACTGAGGCTGTTTTGGTCACGTAGCTAGTAATGAATGTCTGCTGCACCAAAGCCTCGTGCTTTACTCACTCACTTTTGTCTTTTTCCAGACCGTGTTTGGGAAAATGCTGGATTATGTTCAAGGCTCCAGTGAGACACCACAGACAGATGTGCGTTGGATTTCTGAAAGCGGCATCATCGACGTGTTCATTATGCTTGGCCCCACACCCAAAGATGTCTTCTCTCAGTATGCCTCCCTCACAGGTAGGAAGATGAATGAATGAGGGCTTAAGAGTGCTTCCTGTGGTTTAGGCTGGGTGCCCAAGCATCACCCAAGCAACTCCCTTGTTCTACAACCTGATTTCATTTAAAAAAAAAAAAAAAAAAAGAAGCTATAAATATATATATAACACATCGTCCTCAATCTACTTATTGTCTCCTCCTGTCTTCCATCAGGCACCCAGTCCTTCCCTCCCCTGGCTGCTGTGGGTTACCATCAGTGCCGCTGGAACTACAATGACCAGGAAGATGTGCAGGCTGTGGACGCGGGCTTTGACGAGCACGATATCCCCTATGATTACATCTGGCTCGACATTGAGCACACAGATGGCAAACGCTACTTCACATGGGATCCACACAAGTTTGCAACACCAAAGGAAATGCTCCAGGGTCTCCTGGACAAGAAACGCAAGGTACATAATGACAAATAATCCAGCTTCATAATACCACCAGAAAATGTAGAGATCCAGAATTTTGTGGGTTATTTTGCCTGAACTTCTCCAGACACTTTCTTATTCCTTTTTCTGTTTGTCTTTTTTCTAAAGATGGTGGCCATTGTAGACCCTCACATCAAAGTAGACAGCAACTACAAGATCCATAATGAAATCCGTAATCGGGGTTTCTATATCAAGAATAAAGATGGTGGAGACTATGAGGGCTGGTGCTGGCCTGGTAAGAGAGGACAACTCATGTTTGTCAGTATGCCAAGAATATTATAATGAGTATTCCTTACACATGGGTGGATGATGTCCTTTAGGAAGTGCCGGCTATCCAGACTTCACCCGTGCAGACATGAGGGACTGGTGGGCCAGCATGTTTGCCTATGATCAGTATGAGGTGAGTCTGAAGGACACGTGTCTCTCTGGCCCTGTTCAGTTGCTTAAAGGATAAGACTGCAATTGAAGAACCAACTCAATTAAGCATGGCAGTAGAGTTTTCAACATTATTTTGCTGGGAAATGTCATAAGCTCTTTTTCTCAAACATCTCACCAGAGAGCTGTGAACTTCAACCCCAACTTTTTTCTGTAAGCCATTGACTCTGAATATTAAGGCATCTGAAAGATTTTTTTGCATATGGGGGGAAAAAAATAGTCTCCTCTCAGGTTTATCTTCTCTGTACGTTCATTTAAAATGACTCATTTGCCATGATAAAGTTTACCTCAAGACATGCACCCTTATTCTCCGTCCATTCTTCAGGGCTCCATGGAGAACCTTTACACATGGAACGACATGAATGAGCCGTCAGTCTTTAACGGCCCGGAGGTCACCATGCACAAGGACGCAATGCATGGAGCCTGGGAGCACCGTGACGTTCACAACATTTATGGCTTCTATGTGGTGAGTGCACACAATCTGTTAGTAGCTTTGTGTAAAAGACTAAACCTCTCTAGTTGATTATTCATGCATGAAGGTAATTATCGTAGCATGGTTCACTGTTGATTTAAAAGAGAAAATGACTGAAAATCAATTTCTACATGCTTGGACACACTCTAAATTGTCTTTCATGCCGAAACCAATAGAACACAGGCCTGAACACAAATCAGTGATTTGGCTAAGTATTTTGGCAGCCTCTTACCATTTTCCAGTGGAGGGAATAACATGTGAGACACATTGATTTTAAAATAATCATAGCGTTGATGATTTGTACTGTAATAGTGCACAAATGCCTTTTTTAAGATTTTTTGGGGGGCATTTTTCCTATTTTTTACGATGCCCCCACAAATCCATTTTGAAGCAAACAGAAGATCAGATAATATGTGTAAACAAAATCTCTGAATATTCCATATGCAACCTGCAGCAAATGGCCACAGCGGAGGGTCTGATCCGCAGGTCAGGGGGAGTCGAGCGACCATTTGTCCTGACCAGAGCCTTCTTCGCTGGGTCACAGCGATATGGTAAGTTGGATATATTTTGGATTTTCCCTTATTGTTAGTTTTGTTGTTTTACACTCTCCTATTTTGTTTTGCAACTGTTTCATTTTGCTCAGAATAAATAAAATTCTGTCTGATCAGGAAACCTTTTGTGTCAGGCTATTCTAGCACACGACCTTGAGTGTTAAAGTGTGTGTGTTTGTGTGTGTGCAGGTGCTGTGTGGACGGGAGATAATGCTGCTGAGTGGGACCATCTGAAAATCTCTATCCCCATGTGTCTGAGTCTGGGTCTGGTTGGAATCTCTTTCTGTGGTGGTGAGTAAGTCTGCTGTGACACAGTCTGTCCCCTAAATAAATTTATCTCAACCTTCTTGAAGAACAAAATGTTCTGAAAATGCTGATTCTTTTTTTTTTTTTTTTTTTTTCATGGCTATCAGTGTATCTGTTTTGTTTTTTTTCAAGGATGTCTCATGTTTATGTCCATCATCTATCGCTGTCAATTTTGCATTATTTGTTTGGTTTTCCACTATGTTACTTTATTTTAATTTGAGACATTCATGCCACACTATCAGCCATAATAAAAAGAAAAAACTCCCCTTGCTTCTTTGGCAAACTAACTCTCTAACTAACTTTCACTGGAAAATGTAAACCTGGAATCTTCCGGTCTTTGTTCCTTGAATTGTTCTGTCTCATTTCTGTATCTGGAGATAAGCATTAACAACAACAACCACAAACAAACAGCCATGTTTGTGGATGGTCTTGTTTGCTTATTTACGTCATGCATCAGTATTAAACGGTCTGTTTCATAACCATGAAAACCTCCTGGTAGTTAAGCTAACATAAGTTACACACCACCCAAAGTCCCACATGACCATGACCACATGAAAATCAATTAGGTTCAGAATTAATATTCTAAAAATAATTTGCAAGCGTTGATAAACTGCATAAAGTGATGTTATAATGGTGAGATCTGGGTAATCTGGCTGCAGTTATGTATAGCAGTTATGCTGACAGCATGTATGAAGCTTGTTTTCTTTTATTCATGATCATGGGCTGTACTCAGACGTCTTACAGCTAAACGTAACTTGCTGATTTTATAAGTAAACCCTAGAAAATGACTGTCTGCCATAATTCAAGGACTCCTTATTTTTTTGAAGAGTATGTCACAAAGGTTTTTGTGTCTGAAATCGACTAAATTACCAAGAGGAAATCAAACTGGCAGCTGCTGACAGTCTGCCTAGTAATTGTGTCAACATTGTAGAAACCTTTAATTGATACTGATGTTTTTTTTTGTTTTGTTTTTTAAAAAGGTGTCCCCTTCATCTCAACAGCATTATGATCATAGTAGTTGTCAAGGAGGCAGCCACTTTAACAACTAATAGAATGAAACATAATATTTTTCTTTCAATAATGTCCCTCATTTCATGCACAAGTTCAGCAACAAGTAAAGGCTGTTTTTGCGACCACCTCTCACCATCAGCCATGGTTATTGTGATAATACTGGCACTGTTTTTTGAGCTTAAAGCTCTAAAAATGGAAGATCCCAGGAGGTTGTGATGTCTCGCTGTCATTATTTCCCAGACATTTTATTTATATCTTCCTCTGAACAGCACAGATCCAACACTAACACTGACTCCATCTGTCTCACAGCTGACGTTGGTGGGTTCTTCAAGTCACCGAGCAGTGAGCTGCTGGTGCGTTGGTACCAAACTGGGGCATACCAGCCGTTCTTCAGGGCCCACGCCCACCTGGACACACCCCGCCGCGAGCCTTGGTTGTTTGGTCCTGAGAACACTGCGCTGATCCGTGAAGCGGTGCGCCAGCGCTACACCCTCCTACCCTACTGGTATGCGCAGTTCTACCACGCACAACGCACTGGAGAGCCCATCATGAGGTGAGGACTCAACTTGATTCTCTTTCATGTCATCTTGTATGTAATGAATGTAATCCTCACCAGTGACTGAATATCAGTACCTGCATGTCTTATGTGTCCAACTTGAACTCTTCTCAATCTGTTTTTATGGAAGATTTACACAATCAAACCTCAAGATTATAATGGTAGACCTCACTGAACCTTTGGTGCCAAATCCTGTGTCTCCTGAGATTATGTCTTTTATAATGAAAAACTATTGAATCAAACTCTGGGAAATGAAATAATGTGGCTTCTTAATAACCTTGTCTCTGTTTCAGACCACTGTGGGTGGAGTATCCTCAGGATCCTGCTACTTTCGCTTTGGATGACGAGTTCTTGATCGGTGAGACACAGAACACCTCTTAACATGAATATATTTCTATTGAAATGGATACTGACACACATTTAACAACATAAATTGACTGATGGTCAAAGTTGCCTCTAATTAGATGCCAGCATGAACATTGTTGCCAACAATAAACACAACAAAAACAAAAAAACTCAACTGCTACACTACAAATGAGTACTCACAGAATACAGTTTAATGTGCAGAATTAAAGAAAATGCATGCTTAAAAATGCATGGTATAACTCTTAGGCAATGCTACATTTTTTCACTGAAATCCTGTTGGAAAATCACATGTTTAAGAGTGCTGTTCTGTTTGTCAGGCAGAGGTACAAAAATAATCTATTAAAACATGATATGAATTGTTCCAGTGTGACAGACATGGTTTAAAATGATTCTAGGATCCCATGATAACTTAATTCTTCTGCAGGGAGAGACCTGTTGGTGCACCCAGTAACTGAGGAGGGAGCCAGGGGAGTCACCGCCTACCTGCCTGGAAAAGACGAGGCAAGAGACAAAGACACAGGCTTAAACACATCCTTCAGTTTCAGTTGTGATTGTTCTTGAGAAAAACGTTTGTGTCCTTCAGGTTTGGTTTGATGTCCAGACCTTCCAGAAGCACAATGGGGCCCAGAACCTGTACATCCCTGTGACCATGAGTTCTGTAAGACAACAATTTCTATACTTCCAGTACCTCCACATCCATTTAATGGTTAGTATTGTCCTTGTTTTCTCTGTTTTTTATGGAGCTGTGACTTCTTTTCAGATCCCCGTGTTCCAGCGGGGTGGCTCAATTATTCCCAGGAAGATGCGAGTTCGCAGGTCCTCCACCTGCATGACGCACGACCCCTACACTTTATATGTGGCTCTAAATCCCAAGGTAATACCACCATATAAACCCCAATGACAGGTGCACAAATAAACTCTAGTCTATTGCTGTTTTGATGTGATGCATCATCCAACTGACCGTTGACCATCTGTCTGACAGAGAACTGCAGAGGGCGAGCTCTACATCGATGATGGCCACACCTTCAACTATGAAAAGAAGGAGTTCATCCACAGGAGGCTTTCCTTTGCCAACAACCTTCTCTCCTCTGTGTGAGTGAACAGTACCCTGTTAGATCAGTAGAAAACCTACTTTTCAAGTAAAAACCACCCTCAAATGTGCTTTTAGACATTTAACTTCAGGGCACAATAGATTAAATTAGAAACATACACAATAAAAATACACTGCGTAATTTAAGACATTTTAAGTGCTGAGACAATGCAAGCAGTACAGAATACAGTAAATATGATCAAATTAAAATCGCAAAAAATGTAGTTTATGTTAAGCAAAGGTACTGAGCTTGTGTTGACACTATCAAATCCATGTCTCTGCTCCATTCTCAGTAACCTGGCTCCAGACGCCCAGTTTTCCACCCTCTCCTGGATTGAGCGCATCATCATACTGGGAGCCAGTAAGCCGGGCAAGGTTATCCTTAAGACTGCTGGTGAGTTCCATTTACAGCAGTCATGTCATGTTAATGATTTGTATAAAAATACTCACCTTGTTTACGTCTTGAGGAGCATTTGTAGAGGTGGCATTAAATAACAGCAGTGGTAGATTTATTTTGTTTTTTTATTCATTTATTTCATTTAGTTTTTTTTTAATATGTATCATCATCTCCTATATTTTGTTGTTCAAGCCAGAACTCACTTCTTAAAATTCCAAACCCGAATATTTTTCCTCTGTGTTGGGGCTTTTATTCCGCAGGGGTCGACTTTCATCAACACTGTCTTTCTGTTTTACAGATGGTCAAGAGAGCCAGCTTGAGTTCGACTTTGATGCCTCCATGTCGATGTTGACGCTCCGCAAGCCTGGCATGAACGCAGGAGAGGACTGGAACGTGATGCTTCAGTAACAATGGGGACGAGAGACACAGATCAGGGGAAAATGACTGAACTGTACTGAACATGAGGGAGAGAGGACGGGGACAGACACAAGGCGTTGAAATCCACAACTAACTACAGCCAGATAACAAGATAGCATCATGAAAATTAAAGGAAATAAACACACACACAACCCATTGAATACTTGGTTTTAATCCCTGCATAAATGCACACACACAGATACACATAAATCCATGTAGACCTGTCAGTTGAACTGAGCCACATAACGTCGCTGCCATGTCCCTCTTGATTTTCAGTAACACTGTAATACGTAACAACAAGAAGAGGTTACGACTAGATAGATAACTGTTTGTCACATTTTTCAAATAAATACCAATTAAGAAATCATTGTAAAGAATCTTTAGGTAAAGAAAGAACATTGAGGCACTTTTTCTTTTCTTTAATTATCCATTTTGTCTTCCTTAAGAAGAAAGATCACTGTGGGGGATTGGTTGCTTCTTAAAATGAAGGTTCACATTCAAAGCACATGCGCCACCTGCTGGTGATTCCCTCTATCTGTTTCTGACCTATTACTTTTTTCATTTTTAATTCATTCCAAACTTACTTTACCAGTGCCACATTTCATGTATTTCGGGGAGCCAACAGTCAACTCTGTGGCTCTACACTGAGTTTTCATCCTGCAGTTTATAATGGGAAAGAATTAATCATCTTCCTCAGCAATCCTGACCAGATAATTCTTGTTCAGCCTCTTGCTGAGCTCATTAGGGATGAAATTGTGTGCATAGACATGATTCATTATCGTCACTTCAGGACAGAAGTGACTGGGTCATTTAACTGCTGCACACAGGAGATTTTCAGCGGCTCTTCTGAACAAACTTTGCAGTGGGAATCGCCTCAGGGGAATGAACCACTGACATTTGCGGATCATTCTGTTGACATGCTTTCTTTTGTTTTATCAAGTTATTTTCCCAATGTTGTTTACTAGATTATTTTTAATGCACTTGAAGATGAGTGAGAAAGTTTAGATTTTTCATGTTTTGCTAGGTATCGGGACCCTCCAGGATTTCCAGCGTGTCATTTGGATATAATTGAACGGGTCAAGTCTAAACTTTGAACGAGCAAATATCCATTCAAAGCATTTTTATATTCACATAAATCAACCTTAAATGCACACTGAGCAGTTAAAAATATTCAAATGATTCTCTGGAGACCTTGCACTGTGTCCCGTTAAGTTAAATCATTGGACCTTTTTAGGAGTTTTGTTTTTCTATGAGTTTCTCCTTGATTGTTTTTATGATCATTAATGTACATGTTGCTGCAATTTTGTTGGTGATGGCTTGAATTTGGTGGAGATGGAGGTAAATGAACAGATTTTCAAAGTTGTCAGATGTACTCTAAATGATGAGACCAAGTGAAAATAAAGTTGACCAAATGTTAAAGAAGTCCTTTTTTTATTTAAATAGTGAGACATCAGTTGTATTTTGAAAGGATTGCATTGTTTTCAAATTTGTTTGGATATATTTCACATTTCATAAAAGCAGGTTTGTTTTCAGAGATTTTTTTGTTGTGTGTGTGTGGGGGGGGTGTTAATGACTTTTGAGGAAATATGCTGTTTCAGTAAGCATCAAACAAGGCCATAATTACATATGACACA
>JAOWBC010001868.1:14884627-14895580 GCA_028566105.1 Hypoplectrus providencianus | reverse complement strand
AGATTCTTTTCTTGTTTTGGAAAAGGATATGTTTGATTAAATGGCAATCATGTTTCATGAATAAGAGTTTACATTCTTGGCATGTTTCAAGCAATGCTTCTAAACAGTCTCTTTTTAATTAAGACATTCACTGCACATGTTGCTGTAGTGAATGCTGAATCCAAATTTTTTTCATACAGCTTACCTAAAAGTTGATTGTGCAAAAATGTTTGTTTCATGGTAGAACTCAGATACTGCAGCTCACATTTGCAGACATTGTTCCAGTCACTCAGTTCAGAGTTGGGGAAAAATATATTAAAATTCAATGTAAACAATGCCACTAACAAGGCAACAGCAAAACACCACCGTGCCTGTACAGATGCCCCTTTTTAAACATATGATCTTCTCTCTTTTTCCTTCTCCAGGTTACGACTTTGCTGCAGTGCTGGAGTGGTTTGCAGAGCGCGTTGACCGCATCATCCTCCTGTTTGACGCCCACAAGCTCGACATCTCAGACGAATTCTCTGAGGTGATCCGAGCTCTGAAGAACCATGAGGACAAAATGCGCGTGGTTCTGAACAAGGCCGATCAGATCAGCACTCAGCAGCTGATGAGGGTCTATGGAGCACTCATGTGGTCTTTGGGAAAAATCATCAATACACCCGAGGTAAAAAGCATTTGTCATTTGTTCACATTTGTGGTTTTGTCTAAACTCTAAATTAGAATGGACAGTATTTCAATCTCATTTGTATCTTAGACAGAAATGTTACTGTTTTGAGGAAAAATTTGTGTTTTGAGTACATCTGGATGGAGGTCAGATAACTTGTACAAGGTAGTGGCAGATTTAAGATTGTTCTAATCAATGTCATCAGAAGACGCCAAAGACGCAAGAAAAACCTGTGCTTCCTGATACCATGTGACCCAGCTTGTCTTATGATGCCTTAGAGTGTTAAGTTAATGTTTGATCTTGGTCATATTCATAAACCAAACCCAGAGAAACCTTTGGATCGTGTAGAGAATTATTCATTGACTTTGAGAGTGCACTGCATTGTGAATCTCTCGACACTTAAGGACTTGAAGCACAGAACACAGCACAACTTTTTAGAAAGTATTCTTTTTTATGTCAAACCCACACTCTTACATTGCATTGTTACACATCCTGTGGGTGGGTTTTGAAAATAAAACAATATTTTTGGGTTTAAATAGTTAAGCCACATTGCATTGTCATGCATGTGTCTTGTGAAAGAGTTTCCTCCTGAGTGGGTGTAGGCAGTAATTTTACCAGATGAACAGCAGAGATGAATGGACATTAACTCATGCAAACTTTATTCTAGGTGGTACGTGTGTACATTGGGTCTTTCTGGGCCCAGCCGCTGTTGGTTCCAGACAACAGGAAGTTGTTTGAGGCAGAGGAGCAGGACCTTTTCTTGGACATCCAGTCGCTGCCACGTAATGCAGCTCTACGCAAACTCAATGACCTCATAAAACGTGCACGCCTCGCCAAGGTCAGTAGTGATACGACTAAAAGTCTATTCTGAGAGTCCATTCCAGTGGTTCTGTGCGGCACAGCACTGCTTTGAGCTCAATGCTAATATCAGAATGCTAACAATGTCAATGCTAAAATGCTAATGTTCAACGAAAACCTATATATCACCAAATTCCTCTTGGACCAAATATGAAAACAACTGATCAAATGTTTGTTGAGGCATTTAATTTAGAACCAAAGACAAGTTCCTTAAAACACCTGATTAAAAAGCAGCATGTGTGAATCTTATTTTTATTTTAGTTTTTTTCTTTGACTCATTACACCCTGTCTTCCAGCCCCATGAGATGGATATTACAAAAAAAGTCCTTTCTTATGCAACTTTGGTTAGTCATGCTATTAAACACTAACAATGATAGAGTACCGTTGTAGGTATGTAGATAAGAGAAATGTGGAAAACTTGTAACCTTTTATCAATTAGAGAAAGAGAAGTGGGGTGATTTTGTATTTTTTGCAACCTCACTATTTCTGTGTATTTTGTAAATCAACTATAAAAATACCCAGCGGACAGTTTTCAAGCAGCACAGCTTTAAATACTTTCAAGTGTCATAGAGAATTCCTGTTTTCACATCATGGGTTTTACATGTTGGACCACAAACATCCAAGTTAAGAAACTGAAAGCCCAAGGTTCGTATAAAGTCTTGTATTAAGTCTTAATTCTAACATTTATGTTTTTAAGGTTAGGACAATGCTTGGATTCAATTATTTACAGTAGTAGACCAGACAGAGCAAACCCAAACCCTTAATGAAAAATTAAAAGAACTGATTAAGTTGTCATGATGTTCTAATGTTAATATATAGATATTAATTCTTGCATAACTTGATTTCATTCATTTTCTTCCATCCTTTTTGTTGTTCCCACAGCAACAAGTTCTTTTTTGTGTTGACTTGTCATTCATAGCTAGACAAATCTTCTCTTGATCCCTTACACTGAGATTCAGCAACCACTAAATATTGATTATTGAAACATACAATCAATGTTACTTTTATATAAACAGCTGGTGAAACAGTGTCAATATGTTGATTTCTGTGGGTAAAAAGACATTTGGTCTGTAACATCAGAAAGCCTCAGCAAGGCCTCTCTCCCTGTACTTTCCTACAGAATCACCTACCTTGAACACCTAAAGTGTATTAATTCATTTTTTTCTGTCTGTTCTGATTTAAAAGTTAGTAAACTTGTTTGCAGAAGAGAAATAATCCAAAATAGTAGTTGAGATTACTATACTACTACTACTATTATAAATAGTTATGGCAATAGTAGTTTAGAAACAAAAATACAAAAGGACAATTCAGTAATCACTGGAAACCTTCTGTTTCTTTTATGGTGTCCAGGTACAGGCTTACATCATCAGCTCTCTGAAGAAGGATATGCCAAGTGTTTTTGGAAAGGACTCCAAGAAGAAGGAGCTGATAGCAAACCTGGGAGAGATCTACCACAGGATTGAGAAGGAGCACCAGATTTCACCTGGAGACTTCCCCAACCTGGCTAAGATGCAGGTGAGATTTTAAAAGCTGCACCATTCACAGTTAGATACCTGATGAAACAACAACTTTGAGTCTATTTCTGGCATGTTACATAAATTGCTCAGAGTAGAATGACCTTCCAACCTTTACTCTTTTCACATCTTTGCCCTCCTTTCCTGCCCTTGCCCTCCAGGATGGGCCAGGACGGGGATGAGATTTATTTTTCCTGGTTTGTCAGGAAATCCTGCTTCTTGTACGCTACACCCATTGGTAGCCATTGACGACTGATCTATTTCTATCACCAATTCCTGTTTTCTCCCAACCCCCTCATCCCTCCAGGAGCTACTGAATGGCCAGGACTTCTCTAAGTTCTCAGCGCTGAAGCCCAAGCTGCTGGAAGCAGTGGAGGACATGCTCGCCAACGACATTGCCCGCCTCATGGCCATGGTACGCCAGGAGGAAGCCGCCATGCCCAGCCAGTCTGTCAAAGGTGGAGCCTTTGAGGGAACCATGAGCGGTCCCTTTGGTCACGGCTATGGAGAGGGTGCCAGTGAAGGCATTGATGAGCTGGAGTGGGTGGTGGGCCGCGACAAGCCAACTTACGATGAAATCTTCTATACCCTCTCTCCCATTAATGGCAAAGTGTCTGGTGCTGCAGCCAAGAAGGAGATGCTGAAGTCCAAGTTGCCCAACACCGTCCTGGGAAAGATCTGGAAGCTAGCAGACGTGGATAAAGATGGCCTCCTTGACGATGAGGAGTTTGCTCTGGCCAACCACCTGATCAAGGTAAAGCTTGAGGGCCACGAGCTGCCGCCTGCACTGCCTGACCACCTTGTGCCCCCGTCCAAACGTGGGAACATGGATGGCTAGAGGAAGAGGAGGAGGAGGAGAGGGTGGCTGCCTGGAGACATCCCATGTCAATGCTTTGCATCATGTTTAACACAAGCATGAACGGAATCAACCTCCATCAAGCTGTGAGTCTCCAGGCTCCCTGACACCACAAGGAAGTATCGCTGTGATCTTTTTCACCAGAGAGAGACTGGAGGGGTTCAAGGGGGAGGTGGGAGGGGGCCAGGTCCATCTTTGTGCATTTGGGATATTATTTAGGTATCTATTTGAAAAAAAAAGGGGGGGTTCAGGAGGGGAGAGGAGGTCGATTTGCAAACTGATGCAAGGACATTACCGGATCATGAACTGACGGTAGTTGGATGTTGCATGATGGGGCTGAACATGGATCTGCGCATCCTGTGTAAAAGATGTCTTCTAAGTATACAGTCCATAATATTATATGTTGATCCAAAGAGATATAGTTTTTTTTTTTCCATTTGGAGAGTGAAAGAGGAAATAAATCAAAACAGCTGTTCGAATTGTTTTATCTATATTTTTGTATTTCCTGACTGTTAACTTTGACTCTTTCCAAATGCTTCCCTTTTTATTATTTTGCCAGATAAATAAAAAGGAATACTGTACCATCCAACATGGGTATATCGATTAGTAGTTCTTTATATGATACAAGACTTCAAATGGAGTCATCAGAATTTGAGTCACAGAAGAAACTCTCACTGGGAGAGACAGTGAAATAAAATTGGGGAAATCACAGTTTGTGGCTTCAGTCTGCTGTCATTGTGGGCCATGTCAAGGACTGTGTCACCTACAGGTCATGCAGTCACTGACTTTTATTTTGAAACGCCCTCATTTGGATAGTTTCAATGTATTCAGTGCCCTCTGTAGGACACACTGAGTAATTGTCAGCGCTGCAACTCGACATATAAGGCCATTTGCCCATGAAGGAGTCGCCTCTGGCTGCATATTTTTGAGGGCAAATTGAAACCAGCACTGAAGCCAGACACTTGTGACTTTCTTTGGAACATTTTAAGGACACATGGAGACAATTTGAAGCTCAAGCAGACGAGCACAAATCATAAATAGTAAGACAGGAAGCTGTAGCTTTATTAAAGGCATATTAGGAATCTGAAGCTGGCTACTTACAGTTTTACTCTAAGTTTAGTTGTGCAATAATATAACCTCAGCAGGTGTGAGCCTGCTGTGACTCTGTTTGCATAATTCAAATAGATTGTAGGTATAATAAACTGAAAGGTAAATCTGATAGTATTGTAAGTAGTGTTTTTCCCATGTGAACCTGTAGGCAGCTGCAACCAGGAGATTGATTTAAAGCCAACATTTCTGTAAACACATTCCCGTACAGTATCTTTCCTTGCATGCATGTTTAAATCTTTCCACAGCCATGCCGTCCTCTTTCACATCTACCAGTCCCACCATCACCTGGTTGTTTCCCACTTCTTGTGACGAGGGAGCATCAATCTTCCTGGAAAGCACTATTTTGTGTTTCATTTCACGTCGCTTTCAGAGTCATGTGTCTCTCCCTCACCAGCACACTCAGCTGCTGTGGAGGCTCATTGAAATTCTGCACACTGACTCACCAGATTATCAGTGAGCGTCAGTCAGATACACATGATGTTCACCAGCTGTTTTTTCCCCCAGTACAGTGGCAGCAGATTTCATCTTTGATAAAGTCCAGAGGCGCTCTCTTGTGTCTTGATAAGTTATTACAGTCATGGTTTGGATAGACGGACAGAAGCCCAGTTCTAACAATATACATGGTTTTATCCTTTCTTCTTTCTTTTTTGTTGTTCAGGAGTGCTGTGGCACTTATAACAATGGTCACCACCGCTCTCTTTTATGACACCGTAAAAATACAATAAGATTTATGGTATAGAAAATTAGTGCTTTACACAGCTGCCATCTTTTTAAAACAAGGCAGTACAGTGGTACACAAATAATGCGTTAATAAATGACGTGCAACAAAAATATGTAAAATATTGCACCTTTCTTGTGAGATAAAGGATATAAATATTATAAAAAGGAGGAAATAAAAAATATACAAATACAAAAATTGCAAAATATGACTCTATTGTGGACATGGGTGGTCATCAGTTCAATCAAATAAGATTTTCTTTTTAAATTGTGTAATTTCATGAAAGCTTACGTAACCGAAATACATACATTTATGTGATCTGTTTTTTGTTTTTTTTTCTGGTGTCTTGTGAGTGCTGGTCCTGGTCCTCAGGTTTGGATCCACTGAAGACGCCCATCAGTTCCAGATCAGGTAACAGACCTACAAGAGGAGGGGAACGTCATGACTCCAGTCTGACAGTAAAGCTATCTGCACACTAAGATCTACACAGTGTTTAACTTTATTTAACAGATCTCTGTCAGAGCAGCATGAATCAACAGTGGACAGGCAGCTAAAAATAACCCGTCCTGTTGTAATCACAGGCAGCTCCTCCATAGGTAACACCTGTATTCAGTGGTGGAAAAAGTACTCAAATGCCTTAAATCAAAGTACTCATACCACACTGTGAATTACTCCACTACAAATAAAAGATCTGCATCCAAAAATTATCACATCAAAATGTACTTAAATTATGTAAAGTAAAAGTAGTCTTTACGCAGAATGGACCCACTCAGATTGTTACACATTGTTTTAAATTTTGTCAGGCACAATTTGTTTTTATGTTAAATCTTGACCTGTAAAGTAACTAAAAAGGGGGCAGCAAAATGTTGAGGAGTAAAAGTAAAACATTTGCCACAAAAAGTTGTTTAGTAGAAGTATAAAACTTTTTAACATTAAAATTCAAATAACACATACTTCCAAATTATTTTAAGTACAGCACTTAAATGTGTGTAGATACATTCCAACACTGCTTACATAACACCTTATAGCAGTTTGAGCCGTTGTTGTTTTTTGTCAAAGTGGTAAAGCACTGGTAGTGGAAATTAATTCAAAAATAATCTAATGTTAAGCTTACTGTGGTTTTTGTTCACTTATGGGTGGTTGATTATCCAACAATGTTGTATTATATAACAATAAATCTGTAGAAACAAAACGTTTATGTTAAAGTATATCTATATAATCTATATTTAAGGCATAATTCAATGTTTAAAAAGTCTTTTCTAAGTGTAACCTCCTAAGTGCTCTTAGTATGGTCTTGTGGGACTCACCTCTGCAGGCTGTTTGATGAGCATTAGCTCTGACAGCATTAGATAATTTACAGCGTGCTTCAGGGCTGCTCTTGTTCTGGTATGATTATATATTGACAGAGAGCTGCCTGAATGCCCACAGTGGTGTGAAGTGACTGTACGTCCCCGCATGTTTAGATAGCTGTCCCACTCCCCCTGACTGTATATCTCTGCTATACAGTGTTTCCTTTTTCCTGTCGTCCTCTGTTCGGACATCATTATCTCCCCTTCCATCTTTTTCCCCCTCTTCCCTCCTTTTCTTCCACATGTTTATGAAGAGCCCCTGTTTTTTTGGTTTCTTTGTTTTTCATCTGTATTCCCCTCAGTTACCGCCCTTCTCCCTCTCTCTCTGTCTGTCTCTCAGCGTCTTTGGTCACTGCTATATCTAAAAATAATCCCCCCGGCCCTGTGACACACTGACCCCTGCAGATAGTTGACTGGGTCGGGCTTATATAACGCAGTCATGTGAAGGGAGCGCCGCTTCACAGGCAGGTGTGGAATGAGGCACCTGTATGTGTGTGTACAGTACATCTGAGTGCAAGTACATGACAAAATTACTTGATGTCACACACCCCTAGCCTCAACTGTGATTGGAGCCATGACCACCTAAACACCCATAACTGCAATCAAAATGTCTATTCATTTGATTTGACATGAAGAATTGAACAGTTACCAAAGTCTAAGGCTGCAACTTACAATTTTTTTTCATTATTGAGGAAACAATGTCAACAACTTTTAACAACCATCTTCTATAAACATCATGTAATTATCACACAGAGTCAGTTAATTAAAAGGACAAAGATTTATTTTCTGCTATACCGACAGTTCGATACAGAACAAATCAGAGCAGAGTGCCAAAAGAGTCCGGAGCACAGTTTCACATTTTGAAGGGAAGACATGGACAAATCAAATAAAGGAGAGGAGAAAGGGGGAGATAAGTGCTTAAAAAAGGAGTCTGATAACGCAGCAAGGCATCGGCCCCGTCAGCGTAGAGTGGAGAGGGAGGTGGTTTGTTTGTATTGAGGCTCAGGGTTTCGGAGATAAGTGAGCCAAAGGCCTGTTTGTTGAGTGAAGACATCACATTTTCTTTAAAATGCTGCAACATATGTACTGACAAGCCAATCAAACAATCAATCTCTTTAAAACAAAGACATCATCAGGATCCACTCCAGCCTGGTTTTGGCCAGCTGAGGCTTCAGAGCATGACGAAAAGAGTGTTTTGCTTTGTATGATAGACATGAAAGTGTCGTGAGGTAGGCTGATATGCAGTTTTTGGCTTAAAAAACTGGACAAAAACAGTCTCTGCTTTTTCCTTCCAGTTAAGTTGTGTTCAGTTCATTTCATGTGTTGGGGGCTCAGCAGGGCGGCCGGGCTGCTGGTCCCGGTGCTCCGAACATCTCCTGCGAGGCGTATGTCAGGTAGAGGAAGCCGTCAGGGTCTCTGTGCCGGGAATAAACCTCCCCCATGCTGGAGGACATGCAGGACATGCTCTTCTCTGCCACCAGGAGGAACAGAGCCTGGGTGGAGTCCAGGGCGATTTTATTCCTGGAAAGAAAGAGACAGTTAGAGAGATGGACGAAGGATGGAGAAGAGCAGATATTTTTAGGTCCAAGGAGGAGAGAGTATGAGGGAGGCTGAGAACAATGGCAAATCTGACAGCTTGTGGGAGAAAGAGGAGCGTTGGATAGAGGAGGGAACTCAAAAACAACAAAAGGAGACGTGAGACACGAGCACACAGGAATTGTTTACCTGAGCAGGCAGAGGAACTGACCGAAGGTGAGCTCGAAAGGAACCAGGAACTTTGTTTTGTCCAACAGGGGGAGAGTCTTTTCACGCATGTAGCGTTCAACAATCACCTGAACACAAAAACACATGTGGGGTGAGATTTTTGTGCCTTTACATGCAACATAAAGTGCAAAACTGGTCATCAAATGCATCATATTTAACAACTTACAGGCAACTTGTTGGGGAATTTCGAGCGAATGCTGCACACTTCATCTTTTCTTGTTTCTAAAAGAAAAAGAGAGCAATATTTAATAGATTTTTACACTTTAAACGACATCCACACAGATTTTAAAGCAAATATGACTCACCAAGGCATTTCCTTTGCTTGAAGGGCATCATCTCCATGGATTTCTCAAAAGGAGCCATGTCTGTTTAGTTGCTTGGGGCGGTCTGCAGAAACCAGCGGCGGCGATGGTGATGGAGGCGGCGCGGCGGTCTGGCCCGGGCTGACGGAGAAGTCCCCTCGGGTGGAAGTCAGCAAACCCCACTGAGCTCCTGTGAGCGCTGGTGTTTTATAGGAGAAGCAGCAGGGAGGAGTCGAAATGTGACACCAGCCACAAACAAAGACACAGACACACTCCTGGTCCTGGTGTCAGTGTGTGGATGCAGATTCACACATACTGGTTATCTCACTGGGCATTCTCACATCTGCTGGTGAAATTGGGTCGCTGCTGTCACACACACATTCACACAGAGGGGCACGGACATGCAGACAGGAGGGGAACGAGGGCAGCCTACCATGTGAGGAGCATAAACACCACATGACAGTAATGATTCAGACACACAGGCAGGAACACGGTGCCACACTTATCATGAGATGAAATCGCTCTGAAGGCTGACCTTTGACCTCACTGACTGATAACAGCATTACAGGCAACATCACAGCCATTCTTTCTTGATTTGTTTAATTTAACATGAAGAATTAAACAGTCACAAAATTCTAAGGCTGCAACTAAAAGCTATTTTCATTATCGAGTCATCTTTTGTTCTATAAAATGTCACAAAATAGTTTTAAAAAAAGAAAAGAAAAGTGAGTCTCAGTGATTAGTTTTGTCAGTCAAAGATGTTCAGTTTATTATGAATGCTGAATGAGGTTGAAAACAGCCTTTCCTTTTCAAATAGTTGGCAATTACGTTTCTGTAAATTATTCAATCAATAAGTGAATAATTGTTGTAGTTCTCATCTGACCTTTGACCTCGCTGACTGATAGCAGAACCAGCAACCTTACAGCTTTTAATCTGAATAAAAAATAGAAAATAGAATGAATGTGATAAAAAAAAAAAAAAAGCTCACTTCTGTATAAAGGCTGACACTAAACAATTTCTTAATTTTTGTTTTAATTTACTTCCAACATGTTTACTGTACTTTTACTTCTACATGTCCCTGGTATGGACAGTTTTGTGTGTGCAAAAGGTTCTTGTACATGTGTTTCATAATGAAGAGACTGCATCACTCTGTCAAGGTCCTTCACGCATTAATAAGCTGCTCGCTGTACATAATCCTTGACATATTTGAGATAAGATAAGTGAGACATCCTGAGGCAGCAGGCTGCACAGACAGAGGACACTGCTGTGGTGAAGATGGCCCTCTGCTGGTTGCAGGGTTGCACGAGAGCAAAGTGCACTGCACCTGTCAAACATGCAGAATACAGATACAGGGCTGATATTATTTTATTTATTGATTTAATCTTCAAATTAAACACTGTATGCTTTTTTTAACTTGTAGATGTAGGCACTGTCAAGGTAATAAATGGTAAGACTTGGAAAGAAGATATGCCATCGTTTTTGCATCCACGAAAACATCAGAAAGTGCTGATAAAGCAGAGATGAAATGACAGATTTACAAAAAGGCAAAGTGCCAGTGTTACTCTATATGTCAAATTTATTTGTGGATAATTGATTGAACGTAACTTTACTCAGCATTATGCACCATCTAAACACAGCATTAACTTGAATTATATATATTGTAACTGTGCTGCAAATCTTTTTCAGCAGCCAAAGGTTTGCAGCACTTTGACTTTGTGTTCTGTTACATGTGACCAAATGCTTTAATTAAGGTTTATCCTCTCTACAGTTTACGGTCCTTGGGGATACTATATCTAACTTTTTGTTGTTGTTGTTGTTGTTGTTGTTGTTGTTGTT
>JAOWBC010001868.1:14853290-14871125 GCA_028566105.1 Hypoplectrus providencianus | reverse complement strand
AGTATGATAAACAATAAGTAAAATGCCAGATTCAAAGAACTAATGATCATAGGAATTAAATGACATACCTATTTGCTGGCCAAATCATTAGTATTATAGAAAAACTTTGTAAGTTGTAATTTAGATGTTAGCATATGCATACATATAGGAATAGGAACGCCAGTAATTTCATTGATTGTCAAATAACTGATTAGTTGTTTCGTCTTCAGTGTCAGAAATATCAGAGATATTCAGTTTACTGTCATAAAGGAGTAAAGAAAACAGAATATATTCACATTTAAGAAGCTGGCTGAGTAAAAAGAAATGCTATTACCGGTATGTATAGTTGACAACTAATGGATATAGAATTAAATCTTTGCAGCTCTACATACATACTGATTTATTTTCCTCTCCTCCTCACAAGGTTTCTATTCAGTGAGTGGGAGCTCTCTGTCGGACTCTTGCTACTCTGTGTCCAGTGAAGCTGCTCAGGGAGGACCAGCGCCGCCGGCCAAACCCCTGAAGCTGTGGGAGCAGGTTCCTCTGTCGGCTGACAATACTGACATCCTGTGGTCAGAAGGTGCAGTTCAGCAGCCGCAGCCGCAGCCGCCGCAGCAACCTGCACTGCAGAGCAGCCAGGAAGAGCCTGAAACAACAGAAGGGACAGCAGCTTTCGGTGAGCTGGTGCAGACAATAGATCCATGTCATGTTAATCCATCCAAATATTTACTTGCAGCAGTCAGCTGAAGCTATTCTTGTTTTTTTACACCTGCTATTTTTATTTATTTCATTAGCATGTCCTTATTTCCATTCTCTTGGCTCTTTAACAAATAGTTTTAATGGAATTCAATAGTTATTTTATACATATATTTATATATATAAAGTTAGGGTATGTTGATGTAAATAAAAACGTTTAATCTGATGTTCTTCTCTTACAGTACAAAGTGACATTGAATCAACCGGTCTGAGCTTCCTGTCTGACCTCTGCTCTGGACTCGGTGACTCCCTGATTTCTTCCCTCCTGCCACTTCTCGATCCCACCCCCTCCAGTTCTTCCACCACCTCCTCATCTCATCCTAATCCACCATTGGACCCTCGCTACTGCACAGATCTAGTGTCCCGTCGGACCAAAGAGGTGTACTCCTACCCCAGCCCGCTGCATGCAGTCGCCCTCCAGAGCCCTCTCTTCACCTCCCAGAACCAGGAGCATTCAGCCTCTCAGAGTCCTGAAGGAGCCCAACTAGATGATCCACAGGAGTCCAACACCGATCCAACTCTTCCTCTCCCGCCTCAGCAGCCCCCCGCCCTCGCTTCCGTCACGCAGCTGGAGCAGTACATCTCTCGGCTGGCTCGCCAGTATCACAGTAGGGTAAGCTCCTCCACCTACGATCTCACTTCAGCTGCCACCCCTGGTCAAGTCAGACACAGAGGCCTTTGTACCCCAGGCAAAAGTCACGGTTCCACCCAGTCCCTGTCTGCCTTTGAGAGCCGCAGCACACCCTCCACCCTGCCAGGGGGCAGCATCACTCCTTGTAAGTCCCTGCTGGGAAACTCTGCCAGAATCAGCCTCAGCACCACAGGGAAAAAAGCCACTAGGAATTCAATCAACCTGGGCAACCTTCCTTCAGCAACGGGAGAGGACGTGAACATCAATCTGCATCTCAACCTCAACTTGAACCTGACTCCTGGTTTGAGTTCCAGCCGGGGACAGGTGGACAATCCCAAAAATGGGAGCAGTGGAGCTTTGAGGAGTGACATTGTTGCTTCAACCGCCTCGGCCTCTGCTGCTTCATTCTCTGCCGCTACACCCACCCCAGCACTTAGGACTCGCCCTCGCATTTCAACATGTCCGAGCAGCCTGAGCCACCGCAGCTCCCTGGAGGTCACTTCAGGGTCTGGACCCAATCCTGCCTTTGGGTCATCTGCCTTCTGCCGCTCATTAGACTGCAGCAGCGGTGTGCCGCCTGACACTGGACCACCAGTGTTTGGTATAACTTCTGGATCAGCTCCTGGATCTCAGCGCAGCAGCTTGATCCAAGAGTCCAACACCAGTCCGAAGCTGAGTGAAGATTCCCCCATGGTGGGGGAGATCTCCCGCCTCTCCGGCCTTTCTCGGGCTGTCGTGGTCGGACTGATGGAGCAGGGTGTTGAGCTGGACATTGACTGCTTCCAAACAGATTCTGCAGGCGAGGTGCGGAGTCACAGTAAGACTCACCTGACACCTCAGACAGATCCGTCTCATGACTATACTAGACTGACCGATCTGCATCCCCAGAGACCTATACAGCTGTCTCTGAGTGTCACCCATTCTCCTCAGTCTCAGTCCAGCCTCACCCCTCCTCTCTCACACTCAAGCAGCCCCATACACCCATATCAATCCATCCATATCCCCTCTCCTCACTACTCCTCGCACTGCCACTACCAGCAGATCCCGTCCCCGTCTGACCTTCCCTCCTCCACGGCTTCCTCCCCTGCCTCCCGCCCCACCGCCAGGGGTCGCTCCCCTCCACGCCCTCTCCAGCCATCCCCTCTTGGTGCCACCCCGCTCACTGTTTTCCGACGGGATGCGCCTTTTCAGTGCTCCCTCCCTCGCACGAATACAAGGAGCTCTCCTTTGGAGCATGGCGGTATCCAACCAAGAGGTGGATCACTCCGGCAAAGTGGGGGGGGAGGTGGGGGTAGCGGTTGGGGAAAGAGGACAGAAGGAGATGGGCTTTATAGAGGAAAGCATGCCTCCCACAAGTTGGTCCGGGCAGCAACAGTGAGCAGCTACGCCAAGAGGGAGGACTACAGCTCTGTTTGGGCTGACGAGCAAGAGAGGGAGCGGTCAGGAGCCCACACACCTAGAAAGACTGGCAACAAATTCTGGAGGGGCTTTGAGGGACGCCTCTGGAACAAAGAGTCCGATACCGAAAGAGAGGAGATGGACAGAGCAGAATATGGCTACGGATGGAGGAGGAACAGTGTTGGAAGCTGGAGGAGAGAGCATCGAAGAGCAAAGGCTTCCTCCAGCAGTAATGACAAGAGGCCAAAGGTGGATAACTCTCCTGTCTTTTCCAAGAAGAGGGGGAAGGACGACAGCGAGAGACGCAGCACCAGCCTCAGGCTTTCCAGGCGGGCTTTGTTCAGGAGTGAGTCTCAAGGCTTGCTGGTGTCCCGACACCACGGCGAGGAGCCCACGAAGCGGGCACACTGGGTCTCTTCGTTAGACGTGGGGCAAGGCGGCATGTGCCTCAGCAGGGACGACGGCGTCAGGCTGCTAAGAGCAAAGGACGAAGACAAACGGCTGTCCTCCACTGCCAGCCTCTTTAATCTGTCTCGCTCTCAGAGCCTTGAAGGAAGCTGCCATTCCCTCTCCCCATTATCCTCGCCATCCTTTTCTCCGTCCCCTCCTCCACGGATGCCCCTGCAGCGCTCCAGATCACTGCGGGACTTGGGGAGGAGAGTGTTTGGTTCCATGAGGTCTCTGAGTCTCAAACGGAAGCCATCAAAGAAGTGACACTTGTACAATAAATCACAGTAGAGTCATTTTACATGTGTGACTTTCAGAACACCAGTGATGGTTGGTAGTATATTTCATGTTAAAGGAAGTGCCACCATGTTAAGCTTCAAAGACTTCTGATGAAATTGACAGATATTTTGGTTTTATAACACTGGCCATAAGATATCCGCCAGTCCTTTCATCCACTACCAATATGATGGAAGTTCCTCTCAGGCACATAAAGTCTGTAAAAACTGCTATTAATTTTGCTCTTGGCTCACGTCATTCATCTTAGTAATGTTTTTGTAAATTTTTAAAGACATAGACACTTTTTATAGCCTCCCTCCAAAAATACTAATTTCTCCAAATAGGTTCTGCAGCATTATCTCAGTGCTTTGCAGCCAACTGATTTCACTATTTTAATCTTCCTCTTCCCCTCCCAAAGAAAGAGCGCAGTAGGATGCAGCGTGGCCTACAGGTACCCCATTTCCACCAAGGTGAAGCCATCTTGTGAACCGTTTGGAACATTCCCCCCAAAAGTAAATCCATTTGGACCCAAATAGTTGTTTTTCAGGTAGGTTTTCCTCAACATTGGGTGTATTCCAGAAAGCTAAAGTTTATAAATCCTGAAATGAGGAAAATTCTTGTTTTTCAGTTCCAGAAAGGGAGTTGACCTAAATTCTGCATTACATTAAAACTGAATAAATATATGCAGGCAAACACTACACATCAAATTCCAGCACTTTGTCATCGATCAAGGAAATTCAGTTAGTCTGGCTAACGATTAATTAACGGACAGCACGAGCCAGACTTCGGTAAACTGGAGTACATTCCCAAAATGGTGTAAACATCTGTGATAACAGAACAAAAGCTTGTAGGTATTGAAAGCCATCTACAATCTGTTTTGCATTGTTCAAATTTGTTGATGACACATCTTTGATCACAGCAGTTTCTCTCACAACCGGTGGAAATGTGGGTTGGTGGGCTAGTCTGAACCGTAACCGGTTTAAGATCCAGAGCTAGCTTGGTGGGAAAGAGGAAAGAAAATGTCAGTGAGGAAAACATATAGATGGGTGACAAATTAAAGGAAAAAACAATATGAAGTTGGTTCCTCCATGAGATATTCTCTTGGTTTTTCATACAACATTTGTTTATTCAGGTAATCACTTGAAGATCAAAATGTCTTTGAGAAACCAGCGTACAATATAGTCAAAATTAACTTAAGGCCTCATAGAATCCGGGGCAATCTGCAGCAGTGACTGAGTAGATGTAGAATATTCAAATTAAAAAGTTTCAGATTAGTATTATTTGATCTTATGGTGGTGATCCAAAATCTTTCATATGTGTTCAGCTGGGTTCAGATCTGATGATGGCAAAGGCAGTTTTTCCTTTAATTCATCCCCATTTTTAGGTGACAAATTCATTTAAGGGTTAATAATTTCTTTTAGGAGCTGCAAACTACAAAATGTTTAAAAACGTTAATAGTGTGGGTTTCAGTGGAGTTTTTCATAGTGTGTGAATGTTGTTTCAGATAATTTTAAATATCAACAGAACACTATTCTTGACTGAGAAGTAGCTCACTTTAAAGATATTGAATATGAACATAGTATTGGCTAAAAGCAGAATCCTCCTGTAACCATGAGTATGAATGTGTACTTGTACACTCCCCTTCTGCATGCTGCTCTGTGACTCGTTCAGTGACTATAGCTATTGTGAGAATGTGATATTCCTCTTTGTTTAAGGGCGACAGTGCCTCTGAAGTACAATCATATTGGCCAGATAATGACCAAAACCAAGCAAATGCTCTTTAACTTGATATTTTGCTCAGGATTTTCAAATAAATATTCAATGATTAAGATATTGATGAGTTGTTTGAGACAAAATGTGGCTTCTCATGGCTTAAGAATAATAAAGGAAACTTATGACTTAACTGGTTTTGTGCTTGAAATGCATACATTATATAATCCATTTTCAAAGAGATATCACAGCCTTGATGTTATTTTATTTATAAGAAAATATTTTATTGGAAAACTCACAAAAATCCACATTCACAGCACAGACCACACTGTCATGAAGGCAAAATCAGAACTTTAAGTAGTGCATGATGAATTTCACTTCAGCTTTCAGAGGCATTTTTGTGAAATATCCAAAGTATAACACAGGTTTGCTTCTGTGTTGCTAGGAAACTAACTTTCCCGTCCTCTCCTTTCTATTTTCAGCAGCGCCATCCTTAGTTCCCTCCTGAACACTTCCCAGTCCTCTGTATATTGTACAATGCTTCCTTTCCTATGTGCAGCTCATAAACACCTGAAGGAGACACATTAACATGAACATTCTTCAGTTGGTTTGTGATCAGCTGCAGTTTAACATTCTCTCTATTAGTTTGACGATTCATTTGGCGGCCTTAGCTGGCAGGCTCAAACTCCTTCACCGGCTCTGTTGGTTTGGTTAATCCCCTCTCCAGATTGGTTCTTCAGGCTGAGGGAAAACATGCCTCGGTACATAGCCCTCTCCTTTTGTAACTCCTGATTTAGTTTCTCCTCAGCCCTCTGCAGGTGTCTCCTCACATTGGCATCTGACACAGAAAGATGAAGATTTATTGAGCATACTTTTCTTCAAAAAAGATGAAACAATCAAAGAACAGAAATGTATTAATTGACTGATGCACCCATCCACAAAGTGGAAATCCGGTCTTTTTAGGATAAATTTGCACATTGTCAAATTAGTGAAATAAAGTCTCAAATATACTTTCTTTTAACTATGCAATGACATCAGTCTTGCATCTCCTCGTTGTGGTTTGGAACATGTAAGGTGTAGGGAGTTCAGGGTTGTGTGCATGACAAAAAACGAAAGAAAACAGTGTGTGGATAGAGCACGCTGTTTGCTCAGGCATCTGAGTCATCAGACGCTTGAGCTGGTTTTGCAATTTTATAATTGAAACTGAAAATTAACACAGTCTGATTTATGTGGTGCTCTCTCCAGCAGGATCCTTCAGCACCATGCAATGTACAAAGACAAGTAACAACGAACATTTACTTTGATGATGCAGCAGATAAGCCCTAACCTGTACAGGTACGAGTCAGTCACTTCAATCATCTGGACCCCAATGACTGTGAACCTGATGCCATCATATTCTGTCAAAAAATATTTCTTGAAGGTAATGGTTTTGGTTTGGTTTGTGAATAACATTTCAGAGACAAAAAAACATATTGATGAATCTTTTTGTCCTCTGAGGATGTTTAAGTATATTAAGCGGTTGTCAAATATTAAAGAGAATCAGGATATTTTTTCCCAGTTTGTAGACATTAACAGCCCCAAGAGAAGAAGTCAATGAAGAACCAAATGATCCAAGAACACATATGATACCAATATTCATCTGGAAAGATTAATACCACAAGGGAAGATTTTTCTCTGTAATTTGTGAGACATAACTTAACAGATTAACAGCTCTGAATGACCATGACAAAGTTCCCCGTCTTTTCTTACCATTAGGCTGCTCTTTGCAGGCCTGAGTCAGGTACTGTTTGGCAGTCTCTGCATCTCCCACCTCCAGAGTGGCTACTCCGGCCCTGTAAAGTGCTTTGACATCACCTGGTCTCCACTGCAGCACCCGAAGGCTGTAGTCCCGCACTCGGGCATAGTCAACACTTTGTCTCTGCAGCAAACAGGCTGAAAGAGATATTTGTACATGTATAATACTGTACAAAGTTTACCCAGCAGCCAATTTTCCCGAAACTACCTCACTCATACTAATAGTTTTTTTTTCTGCTTGAATAGATTTCCATAGCTATATTTAGGTAAAATCTCAGTCGTAAACTTTTCACAACTGTACAACTAAGGTTGTTGTGGTGTATCTACCAGCTAAGTTGTTGTAGCAGTCCACTTGTGTGTTTCTCAGTAAAGCCTCTTGTTCAGGTGTGAGAACAGGCATCTCAGGTCCAAACCCTTTCACTGACGCCATCACCTCAGGATCCAGGCCTCTGAGGACCATCAGAGCTCGGTGATAACGGCCAATGGCTGAGCGAATGTTTTTCTCTCTATAGAATGTGTTTCCTTCTGTTTTCATCTGAGCTGCTTCCTGGAGCAAAGTATGAACTGGCTTTGCAGTCTGACGATGTCCAGAAAAGCTTGGTTGTGCTGCCGCTGCCCCCTCCATGTCCAGATAGTCATCTCTTCCTCCAGCCTCCATTTCTACAGTGGCACAATATAGCTGTTAGCATTAATCAGAACATATAAAAAGAGGTTTTGTTGAACTTGTTATATATGCACTCCATTCTTTTTACACGTCATAGTATGCTGATTAGGTGATATGATGATACGTAATTATATTTTTTGATATTTTAAATATCAAAAGTTGAAACTGTGAAAACAGCTGTAAAATATCTTTAGCGGCCGTGTCAGGTCTGAGGGTGTATATAGTATGAGGGCGTAGGTGCTATCAGGCAGTGTGATCTAAACTGTGTATGTGAAGTTGTTCAGCATAATACCAACTGACAACAAGATAATTAAAAGCGGTTGGACATTCAACCTGCCTCTACTGGTATGTTTCTACGAAGTAGACTGTACTTCATCAAGTTATACATCGACTATATGCAATTACGGACATATACTCAAACCGGAATTACAATTATATTAAATATAATAATTCTGAATTTGTTTATAAGCAGACACTTCCGCCACACGGTGAGAGACCTTTACGGTAAGTGATGCGTTCCATTTTGATCACGGCGTTGCTAAGCAAAGTTAGCCTCCACGCTTGAGTACCGAGTCGCGTTCTGAAGCAAACCTTCTCAACAATAAATTGTCATTTAGAACGATTTCAGTGGACGTAACCCGAACGTTCTGTTCTGCTGACAGCGCCTTAACGGTTTTGTAGCTAACCGAGTTAGCAAAGTTACCATGCTAACTCCACATAGTCACACACCAGCTACCTCTCATAATGTTCAGCTCATGGTGTCTACACATTATTACAACTTGGAACATTGAAGTGTAATGGCAGCATTTCTCACCTTGTGCGCCACTCAGAAGATAAACCGGACAGTTACTTTTCGCAGTTGACAGTCATTCTGCTGCTGTGCAGGCGCTTCCTTGTTTTCTTGAGAAGTGGTCAAAACTTCAACTCCACGCAGCGTTACTGCCACAACAAGGCCGAGTTAGGAATTACCAGTACATAAACATATGAGTATATTTAAACTACGCGTATTCAATTCGTTATACTCTCCCTTTCCTTACTTTCCCAAATTATACACTTAGGAAAGTATTTCTAGCTCATTGTATATACACACCATCAAATAAATTAATTATATTCTATTCAATTATATACTGCTACTACTAGTACTAGTAGTAATACTACTACTACTACTACTACTACTACTATTACTACTACTACTAATAATAATAATATAGTAATAGCACATTCAACTTTTTATACCACATTTTGTGTTTAACATAGGACTACTGCTGCTGCTGGAAAGGTGCTGACTTTAAAACAACTGTGGTCAGTCAAAATTTGCAAAACAAGGCATACATTTCAACACGTGAATTATTCAGTAACTACATTGCCTGCATTCTATACTTGACATAAACATCAAGACAGTTTGATATTTAATGTCTTCTAAACATTGAACAACAGCTCAGTAAATAAAATAAAAAACCCTCTAAAATAGGTAAATCGCCAAAGCCCAGTGGTGGAAAAAGTATTCATATATTTTACATAAAATGTCCTTAAAAGTAGCAGCACTATACTGTCGAAATACCAGCAGAACCTAGCTTATCATTCAAAATGTCCCATTTCAGAATAATGCATATTCTATTATATGATTCTAATGAGTAATGCGTCAATATTTATTAATTATTGTTGAAGCTACGAAAGGTAGGGTTAATGTAAATACTTTATGTATTGGTACCTAGCTTTTGAATTTCTTATTGGGATCAATTAACCTAGCCTTTATGTATAATAACACATGATGTATTGAAATGCATTGAAGGAAAATACAAGTATCTCAAAACTACTTAAGTACTAGAGTTAATATGGTTTTACACCAATTTATTACAAATTGTTGCACAAGAGGAATTCTTGCACCATCCTCTGGTAGGAATGCTCAGTTTACAAAGAATAATATTGTAGCGTCTCGCTAAAATCAGGACACTGGGTTCTGAACGAATTAATCTTTATTCACGGCTGTTGTCGGCCACAACCATGCCACACAGACCGGTTTCCCCCAGAACAACCCACAACCACTTAATTTCTCGCGAACCAAAACCAAAACAGGAAGAACACAGTATTCCCTGCCCAGAAAACCCCAACACACTGGAAACAACGAACTAACACAATAAAAGCATATATGTAAATAACTGAAAGCACATATGTAAATAACCATAAGAACAAGACAATAACCAAACACGTTACAATATATTTCATACATAAAAACCCGAAAAATATAGCAAGCTTAAAACATGTAAGAAATCCAATAAAAGAAAATTCTTTTTAAATTTTGCTATTTGTATTCAAGACTGAGTCAGTCTTTGAGTATCACGTTTCTCCTCTTCCTCTGTTTTGGCGTTACCACTGCTCATTACCATTAGGTTCTGTGGTTGTTTGTGGCATTTCACTTTCAATATGTCCCACTTCTCAGGAATCAGACCTTTGTTGATTAGCAGGGAGGCCAGGTAGGAGAACAACAAAGTGGCAAACACATTGGACAACATGCATATAGTCTGAACAGGGGAGTGCTGGACATAGATGCCGTCCTCAAGAGTGCAACCTGGGAAGTGGAGAACGACAGGAATCCCCATTAATGGCTCGCCACTCAGCACTCTCAGTAACACAACAGCTAGAAAGCCCACGATAGAGCCGTAGCCATTGGAGATGTTGAAGAAAAGGACGCAGATAAGTTGAGGGAACATGATGGTGTAAGTTATGCTTGAGCCCAGGATCCAGAAAGCCATAATACTGTTGTGTAGGAAGGTGAGCGCCATGCCTGCTAAGCCCACCAGCACCACAGTGGCACGGATCACCAGCTGCAGCTCTCGATCTGACGCCTGCAGGAGACAAAAAGCCTGTAAGAAGAGAGAACAAATACACACGCCATTTCTTCCCTCGGGGCTCCTCTTACCGTGGTCCTCAAGATGTTCTTGTAGATGTTGGATGTAAAGATGGAGGCGGCTGATAATAGAGCTGAGTCCGTTGATGACATCACAGCAGCAGCTATAGCGCCGATGCCGATGATTGAGATGTAGGCTGGGGTGAGGTGCTGCAGAGCAATGGGCAGAACCTGACCAGCCTCTCCACGCTCGTACGGGGACAGGGAACCGTATGTGGTAGCGTTCCAGTCTGATTCCAAAAATGTGACATAAATTAGCATTGTCTGCCCAGTTTTTTCTTTTTAATTCTGTCGCTGTACCTGTTGATGCTGCCACTGCTCCAATCAACAGGGAAGGTATTCCGAGAATAAAGATGAGGGGAGCTGCAATGAAGCAGGTGATCCTGGCTGTAGCTGAGGAGGCAGCTGACAGTGTCCTCTGGTGGAAGTCCTGATATCCAAGGTTACCCAAAGACTTAGTAAACAAACAAAAACAAAACCACGCTTAAACTCCGTACATCAATGACCAAAACAAACAACAAAAAGTCCTTAGGTTCATATTAGTAGAAGGGATGGGACTATATATGATTTTATCCTAGAGGGCAATTAAAAACATGAAAGCTCTCTTTTTTTTCTTTTTTTTTACATATTTTCCAGATACACGTCCTTCTCAGTTAGTGCAGCCACTTGAGGGCATAAGTAATGGCAAACAACACATGCATTTTGGGGGAAGACAGTGTTGTAAAGCTGGTTTACCAAAGTATAATCCTATATTGACTTCCTGATTAAAAATAAAAAACAAACCCTTTGCGGTCATTCATAAACCCTAAGCTTGTCATCGTAGGTTGGCTAGCCCATTGTACTCCCCCAAAGATTAATTTTGTTGATTAGAAATGGTATGTAACCATAACAATCACATATCAATGACCAAGAGAACTGAAGCTGCTAAGTGGAATTCAGTTATAATTCATTCTTATTATTTACACCAATGCATTTCCTAATGTCAGAATGAAGTCCTCACCAACACTAAGAAATTATCAATCCACCTCCATGCTCGCTCTTTGTCCACTGAACCAATCCAGGCGGGCTGGTAGGTGAAATTGAAGGCAGTTTTAGTGATGTCAGCTGAGTAGGGGTTCGTTAGGATGAAAGGCACACATAGCCACTGCAGAGAAGACAATGAAGCTCGACTTTAACATTTTAAGACATGCATTCATATAATCTGTACTGCTGATGTGATGATCAGATTTTAAGATGGTTTGTCTCATAAGGGGAAACTTTCCTTCAGTAAAGTACATTTAAAACAAACAATGAAGCAGGCCTGAACATTGCTGTACTTCAGTTATATTTTGAAGGAAATTATTACCGGTATGCCCTCTAGCTACAGTCGTGCATTTGACTGCATGCAGGTGCATATGTGGATCCTACTGTCTGTCTGTCTGACAGTTGGATACTTTCAGCTGTGGTATGTACACCTAAATAGAACGGTTTTCAGGCTGGATTTGAACATTGTCAGAGTTGAGTCCTATCACACATATTGTCTGGTTGTAGTCAGGATGCAAGCAGCATGTGAAAAATGACATTTTGAGGGTGAGTATGTTGTCCCTCTGTCCAGTTCAATTATTTTTAAAGTGGTGGAACCAAAAATAAACGTGACTGGTGGAAAGGTGTGTAGAGGGTGGCAGCTTCTAATTCAGGCATCTCTTTCTCACACGAGGTCCGATCTGACTTCTGCTGGTCGCCAGTGTTCTCCCTCATTGACACACCTGAGCCTCTTTTGTAATCACGGCAGTCAGCGTGAACCTTCTCAGGTGGTGCGTTGAAGACTGTCGGACAACACCAGCCTTTGTGCTGCATAACCACCGACCTCTCCCAACAAACCAGTTCATTAAGTGTGACAGGAAGACGTAAATACCTCACTCCTAACACTTGGCACCGATTTTCTGTCCATCTGCTGCTTAGCTTTGACTCTATGGTTTTCAGCAATTGTATCGTTTTTGCTCAGTTTGTCATGCTCAGTTACACTTTTCTCTAACAGTAGTAAAAATGTGTTCCAGGTGCTTTACATTTTCGTGTCCACACACGTCAGAGGGTTTATATAATTAATTACATGTGTAAAAGGTTTTGCTTCATGATTTGCCAGGTGTGGCTGCAAGACAAAAAGCAAACAATTTTTTCAGAGCAATCCCTTTTGGAGGAGTAGACTCTGACTGTTACTACTAACTAACTTAATAACTTACCAGACTGAAGAATATGAGGATGAGCTGTACGATGTCTGTGTAGGCTACAGAATAAAGGCCTCCCAGCAGTGTGTAGATGATGGCAACCGTGGCAGAGATACAAATGCAAACATTGTAGGGCAAATCCAGGATCACACTCATTGTTGCACCTACAAAAGTAGCACAATCGCATTTATGTTAACTCATAAACTGATTTAATACATATCTTAATCGCCTATTCTGTTTAGAAAGACTTCCATGACGCGCAATAGTTCAATTCATCTTTAGCATTGATAGATCTTTTTTATATAATCATAAGAGTTCTGTGGCAAATAATAAATATTTCAAATAGTCAAGAGCGTTGTTTTTCTCCAGATGGCAACAGCTGTCAAGGCTTTCAGAATAACTAAAAATATTTTTGTCAGGTTGATTGGCAGTTAGATTTTCATTGTAACACATACCTGTTTTCATTACAGCGTCAGTTAATACCTCATAAAATCCATAAACAAGTCACATTTCAGTTTTGAAATAGCAGCTTTTGCTATGTGTGATTAAAGAACTCCTCCTGGCATGGCCAGCAGTTTGAGGTGCTCTTGTAGTCTAGTATGTACATGAGCTGTGTGATGTGAGATGTTTTGTAGAAACTAAGGTTGTGTTAGAATCTCCAGTTCGTTGATTGGAAGCCCGAGAAAAAAGGCTGGAGAAGAACTGGTCTCAATCAAAGTTTTATTCTGGACACATGTAGTAAAAATAGCGCTGGGCTTAATGTGGCAGAGCTCCGGCAGGATCTCCGTCAGAATGAGCACCAATCTATAGGAATGATATACATTTATCTTCTTGGGCTCTGACCCGCACAGAGGAGGTTGGACTCGCACGTTATCAGAATTCTACTTGGCCTTGTTATGTTGATGTGAGCAGGCCAACCACTGTCTCAGATTAGGGAATCTGCTGACTCTGTGACCTTGCTACTGTTTAATTCTGTCAAAAGTCACTCAGCAGGCCTGATTAAATGCTGAACATAGAACAAATGAAATGATCGTATAGTGGAATTAAATACATCATACATACACCTCATTAATACAATTAAAATCAGATGCCAAATTGAACTTATTCTAACAGTTGTGTGGCCTGGGTCTTTGGGGGCATTCACACCTGAGCTGTTGGTCGCTTGAAATTAACTCTGGTTCAGATAGTCTAATAAGTTTTGCTTGTATAAATGCTCAAACAAACTTTGCTGAGGACCAAAGAACTGAACTGTGGTCCACTAAAATGGGGTTATGGTTTGTTTCTTAGTTCAAGAGTTCAGTCTGTGCGGATGAGACCCCATCTGAACCAAGGGAAGGAAGCAAACTCAAACAGAGCACATTTTGGTTCAATTTGGGTTGAACTAGAGAACAAACATCACTGTAGTACCAGGATTTTAAAATGACGCTGTGAAGGTCCTTGTCCAAATTATGTTCAAATGATCCCATAATAAAGTACCTTGTGGCTAAACATGAAAAAAAAAAACAGTGCCTGGAGTCTAATGAATTCAGTCACACAACAGATTGATGCCACTTTAGGGTGGAAAAAAAGGCATTATAACAATGCATTAAAGTTTGCGATTTGCTTTGAAAAGTTTGAAAAGTTTTACTTACCTAAACCTATTAGAGTTCCTGTCACCCAGATTATGTCAGATATCAGCAGTGCCATGGACAGAACTCCACTAATTACATTTCCATACTTGATCTGGAATGGGTCCATCATCGTCATATATTTTTTCTCTCTCATCCTCTTGGCAAAGAAAAGTCCACCTAAACAAAAATGGTTGCCATTAGCAACCTCACAGCTGTTACTTTCGAGCCCATGTGTGCATTATGACTGTTGGAAAAACTATATTTTGACGCTTTGGCAAAATGGCTTGCAAAACTTTCATGTCAAAAAAACCTAATGAATTCAACTGAACTGAGGTGTTTTTTCCAACAGTGACATCATACTAAGGGACAATGTGATGTCATAAATGCCCCTGGATATGTCACTATTGGGGGGGGGGGGAATTATATAACTTTCAAGGAAACCATGTACAAATGATGTTTGTAAGCTGCCTGAAATGCAGGCTTACCAATGATGAAAGACAGGGCTGCTGTGACTGGTATGACGGCCCACATCAGTCCCATATCTGGAGAGTACACGGCCTCCGTCAGGCCAACGATGAAGCCCCCTCCAACAAATGTAGCTGTAGGGAACATGCACACACATCCATACATGTAAGCCGACTGTATATACTGTGCACAGCTCAAACACATTCCTTTTTATCTGAGACGGACTAGCAACATGATACAGACAGTTGCTGATCACAATGTGAACAGGGAGTATTTGGCCATAGTCTTGCATGTTCTCAATGTCATAACTCATTCTTTAAGAATGTGCTATGCAGTATTTTTCTTTATCTCAAAAAAATGATCTGTTAACTATATGCTTATAAATGCTATTTTATAAGTCTGACTAAAAGGAGAATAACACAAACTCCCCCAATATAAATAGGTACATTATCTTGCATCACATTGGACAGTTTTGATTAAAAAGTTATCAAAAAGAACTCCTCCATCCTGCTGTCATCCCAAAACCACTCATTCTACCTACTTTTATTTTAATGTGATTCAGACACACACACTCACCTGTCATGGTAAAGACTCCCACCACCAGGCTGATCCCTCTGTTGCCCAGCAGGGTGATTTCTGTCCGGTCTGCCTGGCTGCTCCTTTGCAGCCGCTTGGACTTCAGGGAGGCCCAGATGCCGATGCCCAGCACCAGCAGGTAGAAGAGCATCATCACCACCAGTCCTGGGACGTTCAGGCTCATCTTCTCTGAGTGAGTGACTCTAAGACTTAGAGGGAATCCAACTCAATCTCATGAGCCTTATGAGGACCTGCTTCCAAGTTGCAACAAGTAAAACCAGTTTTGACTAAAATTACCCTGATGGTGCGTTCAAACCCCAGAAAACTAGCTGGAAAAACAAAACAAGCATCAGAGGTCAGTTTATGTGAAGCTGACCCAGAAAATGTTTGACAAAGTCACCTAATTATTACTATGGCTTGTAGCCTTTAGCTTGTATGATGACTTCAGCTTCACCTTTTACTTTAAGAGGGAAACTCCAACATAAAATAATTGCACGAGAGTGGGTGTTTTCCCTCATGTGTAAACGTAAAATATCTGTGTGGCATCCAGATATAACTTGCCAGGACTGGCAAGACTGATAAGGACAGCATGGTCAATAAATGTTTGGCTTCTCCCTCTAGTCCCCAACCACCACCAAGTGGATTTCTCAGCAACAACAAGGACAAATACAGGCGTTTCCATCCAATTGCATAATTCTCCTACATATCTATCATTTTTGTTTTGATGTCCCTAAATTAGTTATAAGTTATAATGTAATAAGTTAATGACCAAAGAGATAGCTTGAAGTTTGAACCTCTTGTTATGTTAGTTTATCAGGAAGAGCAATGCTGTTCCCGGGTCAGTTTGACTCGGTGGATGTTTTATTATCCATAGGATGTCTGAAAACAAAAAAATCCTCACAAGTATTGTAAATATTTCATCACTAACTCTATTACTAACTATTATATCAATATTGAGTACAGTGGTGTTCAATTATAATAATTCACTTGTTTTTTCATCAGAAAAAAAAATCATGTTCAAATGTTTTGTAATGTTTCACCACTCTATTATTATTAGTTTTTAGTTTCAGAAAAACTTGTCACAACCCTTGTGCCCTGATTCTTCTCTGGGGCTAGTCCAACCAGCTTTCCAGTATAAACCTGCATGTTCAATGCATAGTTGTGTTGCATGACATGCTGGCCAGATTTTTATCTCATATTTAGCTGGTTTTGGTAGGCATGTATTGCCTAAATGGGCAGCGACCTCTGAATGCCATTGGGGTGAGACATGTCTCCCAGTTGCAAAGAAAGAAATAGTCTGACATTTCTGACACCCCTTTACCCTCACTATGACTGCCGGGTGAAATTGACCTGAATGGTATCTATGTAATATAAACATACAGGGGGTGGTTGCAAATATGTGAGATGAACCTATTTAAGCCTTAAACCATTACTTTAACATTTATTAATTATATACATAATAATTATACATATGATTAATGCTATGTTAAAAAAATAGGATTTGACAAAAATCAATTAATTGCATATTGTCCTTTGTTTATTTTATTTTAAGACAGCTTTTTCAGGGCTTGTAGATATCCTGCCTACTGTCCTGGTGCAAGGTTCTTAATTCAACATTTTCACTCTCTTGTATAGACATCTTTAGTTTAAAAGTAGAGATGTAATATCCAACTGTACTGGCATTGAAAGTATTCAATGTTGCCTTACAATGTAAGTAGCTGTCTACACAGTTGTAGCTGCTTTAAACCGTTTGGGTCATTAATACACAGTAAAACAGTTTACTATACCCTATTATACCCTACTATACATTATTTTATCATAACGTCGATTAAAATATAGGCTATAAAAGGAAACGTAAAATATTTCGTTCTGAAATGTAACGTTAGTAGAGTAGAAGTATAAATTAAAACAGAATTGAAATTTCATAAATAACATTTATGGCAAATCATATTTTAAAAAAAACAAAAAAACAAAACAGTGGCTCGCAATTCCGACTGTGCTTTCACGTTGAGGACATAACTTGAATTAACATATACCGTTTAGTGAAGTTTGAACGTTTGCTAACTGCAGCCCTGAACTACGTGTTTGTTGTAGATTCATTTGAGCAAATACAAGCCAGCAGGCTGAGGTGATTCTCGTTCACCGGTTTACATTATACAAGCGTAACTGTTACCTGAACTCACCTGTCGTCCTGTCTGTCCTCTGCATGTCTTTCTGTCAACATGTTTCTCCATATCATGAATCCTCTCCTTGGCCGGGAGGACTGAGCTGACCCGACATAACTTAATTGAGAGGTGGCTCACAGGGGCGGTCTCATGCTGCCTGATGGTCAGGGCAAACTAATAATAATAATAATAATAATAATAATAATAATAATAATAATAATAATAATAATAATAATAAATAAAATAATAATG
>JAOWBC010001868.1:14806546-14830649 GCA_028566105.1 Hypoplectrus providencianus | reverse complement strand
ATAAATTTGTTTACATCTCATTTTGAAAAACATGGTCACAGTACTAATTAAATACAATAATATTTTCATACATTTGGTAAAAATTGTCCATATTCACACCATCATTGATGAGTTTCATCACAACACAGTTGTATAATTTAGTTTATAGCTACAAAAAAAGTTTAAATCTGCAGCACCCCTTTAAATTATGTATTTCACTGATTAATGTATGTTTTCTTTTAATGATTTATTGTCAACATTAGAGAGGATGCTTTCAGGAATTATAATTGTCATGGGAGCGTAAATATCACGTCAGCAGCTATAGTGGGAAAATTAGACAGAAAAAGTAAAAACTGTAGGGATAAATTTGAAGTTTTAACTTCTGGAATAATCAATTAAGTTACGTGCTGCTCCCTGTGTTTAAATACACACAATGTCTCTTTATTTGGACGCACTTGCCTGATGAAAGAGAAGCTGACAGCAGCTCTGGTCTTCTGTCTGCTCTTTTCACATTTCAATGAATGTTGTTATTATTTTCCTCATTAATTATGCATCATCTCACCCATCTGTGACTTTAACGTGTGCATCACTGCCGTTTTACATGACCACCATTTGAGTGTTTCGTACCATCCAGACCATGAGGTAGGAGAAGAAGGCTATCCAGAGCGTGGAGGACAGGAAGGTGAGCAGGTACCAGCGCTCCCACCGCGGCAGGTTACAGTCAGGGATGGTGAAGTAAAGCAGGATGTTCACAGGCCAAGAGAGCAGCCACTTCAGACGCATACACCAACCCTCTGAGGAAAAAGCACACACAAACACACACACACAGACACACATGCATGAACACAAGTTCCCCCCACAGGGATCATCACAGATTTATCCCAACCTCTAAATTATTCATGTGGAACGGCCTGTGAATCTTAGTATCATCCCTTTTTAATTAGCTCCATTAGCGATGAATCCATCTATGAAAATGGGAGGAGGTGAAAAAGCCACAGAGGCTTCAGTGATGTTTTCTACAGCAGCTCCAGTGATTGTTGTTCTTCATAAAAACTTACTTTATGTAACAGAGAAAAGTCCAATGATATGTGAGCTTTCCTCCAGCACTCACCTGGCATGGTGAAGGGTCTGAAAGGAGCCTCCTCCTCCTCTCCTTCCTCCTGCTCCTCCTCCTCCTCCTCTTCCTCCTTCGGCTGCGCTCCCCTGCTTGTCTCTCCCCCCGTCTCTTTCCCCCTCTCTCCCTCCTGAGGCTGCCTCTCTCCCTCGGCCGCCATCCCGTTCTCCCTGCCCCACGCCCAGTTAGCACCCAAACCCTCCTCCCCTGAAGCTCCCCCCTCGTCTGGGCCACCTCGAGCCCGAATCAGCCTCTGCCTCTGTGGGCGAGAGAAAAAAAAAGGGAGACATGATGTGAAAAACTGCTTCATCCGGCAGACACAAACACTGTGAGAACTGGCAGGAGGAGCGATCAGGCAGCCAGGCATGTCCTCACATTCACCGGGGAGGATTTGGAAAGCATTGATTGGGCACACGGTGCAGAGCGGGGGCAGCGGTGGAAGTTGCGCTTTAATTTGGCACTGGGAATGGCAAGCACACATGCAGGAGAGCTGAGAGAGAGAGGGAGCAGATTCGGAGATTGAGTTACTGTCTGCGATAACATTATGCATGAGGCAGCGGCCTGTTTGTGTTTGTTTGTTGGCAGCAAACATGATGTTGTTTGATATGAAACCGAATCTCTATCTCCTCATCTTTTTCATCAACCTGCAAACCTTCTGTGCAAAAACTCTGCTGTGCTGTGAGGGAATATTATCTATCTGTTCAAGCAAAACATAATTAACACATAACACAATCACGGAGATGAAATGAAACCCTTTGAACTCAAACGGACTCTCTTCTTGCAGCACAAATTGATAACTGGTGAAGGCAGATTGTAGGAGGACTTAAAGAAAATAATTTCTCCAGTTATGTAAAGCAAAGAAAGCATCTATAAAGATACAACATTCTTACTGAGGCCAGCTGGTTTTCTTCAGGTAGTCGATGTAACTCTGCATATTTCTTCATTTCCTGCTGTGACTAAATGACTGAACAGCATCAGGTAGTTAAGCGTAATCAAATCTGTAAACTTTGTGGTGTGCTTCTGTCACTGCTGGAGCCCCATTATTTGTGCTCACATTACTCATTCTTCTTTATTTATTTCTAAATTGTTTTTTTTTTTATCGTGTAGCAACAGTAGGGTGCAAAAAAAAACTATTCAGCGTGAGCGTAAAGATGTTTTTGTTCAATCAGGAAGTCTGACTCATTTATGTCACTTAAAGTTTTAAATAAATACTGCAAAATTGACATTTCTACCAACTGATTTGGAGCGAATACACAAAGCTGCATAAACGTGTTTTGGTCACAATGTGGCGGTGTGATTTATTGCTGTAGGCTGAGCTATCAGTAAACAGGAGAAGAGGAAGAAGCGATTGCGTAAGAGAGAAAGAAATGAGGTTGCTATCGGCCTCTTCGGCCACCCACGAGTGTCTTAGGAGTTGGATTCAATTAGGCAGGGTATGATTGTTCATTCATGTCAGAGACGATCAGTCACGTAGGTTTGATGTTTCTCTATGCTTTAACTATTTTACAAGCATTTTTTGTAGGTTCTATTGTATTTCAGTGTTTCCATCAAGCTTTTTTCGTGCAAATCTTCAACATGCGCACAGAAATTTGTTCATGAAAACATGACTAATAATACTAACTCTGAAACACACTTTTCTACACATAAATGAAACAAGGTTGAAGGTTGAAAAGTGTTTTTTTGTGTTACAGCCTGTGATGCTACAGTGACTTCTCAAAAAAGTTTTAATGGTGCAACTCAATTTGGCAAGTTATAAATTACTATAAGAGGACTTTACAACACAAACTTAGCAGCAAATTAACAGTTAGTTGGTGCAAACCCATTCAGGCAGACAAGCATCAGCCCAGTGATCTTTCATTTTACCAATATGACCCTGCTCATTTCAGTGACATATTGTTTCATCATATGCTGCACATGCGTGTTAAAATACCCACCGACCTGGGCGGAAAAACCAGGGGAACTTGTCGTTATGTGAGGGTGCGAGCGCGTGCAGTGTACCTCGTTGATGACCATGCGTCCTGCCATGCGCAGGCGGGTGAAGGGGGGGAAATGCGGGGTGATGAGAAGGCGGAGGCTTGCCTCTGAGAAGGAGAGCTGGTGGGGGTGCAGGTTCAGCAGCTCATCCACCATCACCACCCCTGAGTCCTGACCGGCCACCACACATGAATCTGAGGGAAGAGGAGGAGGTTAGAAGGAGAGGACAGAGGATAGACAGCAGACAGACAAAGAGACAAAGAGGACAGGCAGAAGAGATGGAAAATCATGTCCATCAAAGTGGTCCAGTTCTATTTCAGCCTGCTGGGAACCCCCAGGGGAACAGAAATGGGTTTGACTGGCAGCTGTAAATGTGTCACTGGGTCTAAGCGGCTCAGAGACTGATGGGAACTTTCTGATGTTTTGCATGCCAGACGCAAACACATGCAAACACAAGCGCCTGCACCTGGCTTCAGCGGCACCATGTCGTTGTCACAGTCTCCAACGCTTCCCACGGCAGCCGTCTGCCGCAGGCCGCTGAGACACGGCTGACCCGCCCTGCTGCAGTGTCTCTCCACCAGGCTGCACAGAGACCTGTTGAACCTGCACACAGACATGTCGTGTCTTTAGAAGAAACAGAGCAGGGCTCGACTGAACAGTCTGAAGCTTGACATCCAAATAGTGTACTGTTTTTATTTTTGCATCTTTATTTATTCCATTTGAGTCCAGTATTTCTTCATTGCAGATGTAGATTAAATACACAAACATTTTTAGGATTATACTTGATTAATTCAGATTTAACTTGTGGCTACAAAGGATTGTATTCAACTCATGTAATCTAAAAATTTCTCCATAGTGGTCTGAAGTTTGAAAATACAATTTTTTTTTAAACATATAGTTCTAGTTAATTCCCATAATTTAAAAAAAGGACATATTTTATTGCATTTAGTCTCAAAAAACATTTTCACTGCAGTAATGAAACAGTTTGCTCTCCTCCCTGCTGCACACAAAGGGAGGCACACAAACCACTTTTTTCAAATTAGGAGTGTTTTCAAAGTGATTTTAAACGGAATCTTCAAGTGTATGAAAGAAATTTGATTCAGCACAACTCGACACCAACAGGATGGAAACATGAGAGTAGGAGACTCACTTCATGATGAGTATGTAAACTCCGTACATAGAGATCAGGATGATGGTCTCCCACCTGAAACATGCACACAAACACATATTTATTAGGACAACATTTATCACAACAGTGTCATCGTTGGTATCAGAACAAAAGAAATTACTTTATTACAGTCTTACCACATGACTTTTTCATCATAGATCACCTGCAAATGCCATGAAACTTTAATTTAGTAACACTTATAAAAAATAAAAACAAGTCTCATCAAAGGAACAAAAGAAGAGCTCATTATACAACATACTGGCCAATATTAACATTCACATTTTAGTTAAAATTCTAAATAAACAGCATTTAGGGATCTTAAAATTAAGAAATATTGTTGTACAATTTTGTAAAAAAAATAAATCAAATCAAATAATAATAATAATAATAATGTGTCTATGTAATAACAACTGAGGGCTGATGATGAATCCATAGTGGCCCGAAAACATCCAGTAACAGTCACACAACAAAATTGTATGAAGTGAGTAGTTTCTCTCTCTGTGTAGCTTTATGTGCTGTAATTTGTGTGTGGGAACTATCTAAATAAAGGAGATTATCATAGAATCTCTCACCAGGATCAGCACCACTATGGACAAGATGTAGAAGACAGCGTCACGAAACAAAGGCCACCAGCTCAGAGAGATGGGCTGAAAGACAGGAAATATTTATGTTTGATGAGCTTCCATGTTATCACTTGTGTCCCAAAAGTCAGGGGTATTCTTCCTTTTCGCTTCAACCGTACCTGTCCAGCGAAGATGCCGCAGAGGCCGATGATGACCAGGATGTTAAAGACGGCTGATCCCACGATAGTTCCCACACCCACGTCTCCTTTTGTGATAAACACCCCTACAAACACAGAAGAGGAAGGAAAGAGCCATAAATCATCTACAAGCTTAATTTCATTTGGCAGTCTCTATGACATGATGGATGGCATCTCCCTCTCATACATAAATATCTACAAAGTTAAACAGAATATCTCCTCGCTCTGAAAAGAAATATTGCATCTGTGGCTGGTAACCACAGGGGCTGGACAGATATATTTCATCTTATTCTACTTGTGTGGAATATTCACTGTAATATTGCCTAAAGTCACCCCAATACATATGAAAGCCTGTTTCTTTTTCTGTTGGGAATAAAATAAATTATAGAAGTAATATATAAGGAAATGCCCTTTAGCAACATGGATATAGAAGCAAAGTTTTCATTCCTACAAACCACAGCCATACACCAGTTTCAAGGCAATTTATGTAAACCATGTTATATGTCTTCAGAATAAATTCCTGATAGTGTTCTTCACTTTTTAAAATATGTGAAAGGTTTAGGTTTCATATCTTGGAAAGTTTGGAAATGCTGTAAACAATGTTCTTTTATCTAGATGTCACAGTGGAAACTTTGATCTCTTTCATGCAAATGCCTGGAGTTAAAGGCAAATAAATAGCATTATGCTGAAAACCAAATATAATATGCCGTATTTAAGGCATCACTCATTTTTATAGCTGCTTTAATAAAGTAATCACATTAGAATTTTTCTTTTGGTTGAGCAGAGTGTGATCCCATTACTCTAAACTGTGACTGGCTGTGAAAGCTTTGGTTTGAACCAACTGACTCCTTACTTTAAAACTTTAAACCCATAAGTGTAATTCTTTCCTGACAGGCCTTCTGGAGATAGGTCAGTGCCCCACTCGGGCCACATCAGTCAAAAGCACCTGGATATGGCGCTGTGAATGAGCCTTTAACATCATGCAGACAAAGCTTTGTCCACTGAAGGAGAAGATGAGGATGAAAGTGACACCCAGTCGGCCTGTTGGACAGGTTTGCACCAGCGGTTGCTTAGTGGTTGGCTTAGTTTGCATGTTAACAATAGCCACGTGGAGCTGGGTTGTCTTTGACCATTGTGTTTACAAACTGCAACAGACAAATCCCACTGAGGCTGAGTAATTCATACAAAAAATATTTTAAAAAAACCATGTCAACCATACCAATGCCATGTCTGTTGTTTTGATACATTTTGGCTTCAGAAATTACACCAAACAAAGGGAAGTCAGTTAATAATTTTCTGCTGTTTTAGAGAAGTTAATTTCTACTTTGAAACTAAAATGTGATGCTTTCATTTCTAGCAAAGCTTTGATTTCAGCACAAAATATCTTTCAGTAGAAAGTATCCCAGCTGTAATTGTTTTGCTTATTTTTAGGGGAAAAAACAAACATAATAAATTTGAATCTAGGTGAATTTGAAATAATTGTGATATTGATAAGAAGTCTTTTTTCTTTTCCTCTGTAGGTGTATTCTTTCATCCAACTCCACATTTACTTTCACACTAACTGCTCTGAAAAAAAACATCCTGTTGACCATCTGGGCCAGGTCAGCTGGCAAACCATCAAGCAAAAATGAAAAGTGCTCTTCTCGCTTCTTTGCTCGTGTCTACTTAACGCCTGAAATCAGCGCTTCCTCCTGCAGACACTTGACTCCTCTCACTGCTAATCAGATGAAGATGCATCTGATTGCAGGTAATTGGAGCGCTGATGGAGCAATCATTGGGCCAATCCATTAGAGTGAGTGATTGATTCAACGAGCGTCGTACTGACCAATCAGAGAGGTGAAGAGCTCGGGGGCGGAGCTCCCAGCTGCCATGAAGGTTGCCCCGGCAACATCCTGACTGAGCTGAAGGTTCTGGAGGAAGGAAGAAAAAAAACAGATTGTAAGATGAAGGTACTTTTATTTTAAAGGCTTTTTATTGTCAAGTCAAGATGCTGCTGAGCAAAAACTATTAAAAACATAAATAAGCCACACTGCACTGTCTGACATGTAACTACTCTGAACCCCAAACAGTTTGAGGCTGCTTTTTTATTATTTTCCATCAAATTTCACTCAATGCAGCCTTGTTTTTCACTGCAATATGTAAGTCATTGTACATCATTAGACATTCATTTACCGGTAACTAAAAACTGAAACAAAACTGTGTTGCCAAAAATGAATTTTTTTTTTTTTTTTTTTTTTTTTTTACAAACTCTACTTATAAAACTCCCTTTTCCACTCCTCTCTGCTCTGAGCAACACAGAGCGAAATATTTTTTCCAAATCACTTATTTTTGGAAAAACTTTAATAAGACATGTAAACTTAAAACTATTTGGATGAAATAACATTTTAAGCTTCGATTCTGTTCCTTTGAAGAACATGTGACCCAAAAACTGTTCAAAAGCTGCTGAGTGGCTGAAAATCTGCCAGTGAGACTCATTTTTAAAAAACAAAACCAAAACAATACTCTATTTTTTCAGAACATAAATGAAGATTAAATCTACTTCAGTAAAAACAAATCTTTGTCCTTTAAGGTGTTTAGAAATAAAGAAATAAAACAAATACTTGGGTGGAAATCCCAGTTAATGCCTGAAAAATACAATCTCACCATTAACTACGGTATGTAATAGTAGAATCTAAAACGCATTTATTTAAGTTCATACCTCTGATACTTTCTCCAGGGACGGCACAAAGTAAACATCACACACAATGGCCAGTGCGTGAAACATGTAGATCGCCTGTGAAATACAGGAGACACAGACACGTTACTGGCCACATGGCTTATGTAACATGCCTGTTTGTGAGTTTAATGCAACAAAATGAAGCTTCACTCATTAAAAATTCTGGCTTTGAGGCAGAGCTGATACTCACACAGAGAACATGGAGGAGTACAGCTCCGTGTCTCCTCTGCTCCGGAGTGAAGATGTCCTCAGGAAAATCAGTCAAAGCTGGAGAAGAGATGGACAGAGAGGAAACGAATTATGTGCAAAAATGAGGGAAACTGACAGAGCTAAAATAAATAGTGGAGAAACTGATAGGCCATCACAGCAGAATCAGTCAGTAAATAATCTCAGCATAAATGCCAAACATTCACAGGTTCCAGCTGTTAAATTGTTTTATTTTATCAGATGCCAATACAATAACAACCAGTCACACAAAACCCAACATGATATCTGTATTGCAGCTACCCTGCTCTCTAAATGTTGCCGGCAGCCATAAAACACCCATGTTGACGAACCAAAGTGGCAAATGACATGTGACACATAAAATATTTAACTCTGCATTGCCTCTAATAACCAGCAGGGGGCAACTCTGTTTGATGCAAAAATAAGTTAATTACTATGTAAGTCAATACAAAATGGCCTGTTGATGTCGGGTGATCATGAAATATTTCACTATAGCATAACGTAAGCTTTCTACTTCTGCTGGCTGCATTAACACTTAAGACAAAAAAGTGGTGTTTATTAGTGGAGATTATCTGGCTGAACAAAAAAAGGTAAGAATCAGAAATGTGTGTTTACCACAGACCTTATCATCTGAAACGATCCAAAATCAAATACAAAAATACCATAGACAAATTCTTAATTGGCGCCATGGCAACTTCGCGGTTGGCCTACAAGAACACGTTGATTGTTTGCTCTTGATGCAGTGACACAGTACTGTGTAATGCAGGATGTAAGGAACCGCGCTGACCAATCTGAGAGTCAAAACTTCAGCGGGATTCATAATAACTTGCTGTTTTCTATTCAAGCTAACTGGAACACTTTGGTCACTGAAAAATGCCTTCATCCATGTGGGATTGGATTGAAAGACAATTTTAAAACTGAGTTCACAAATAGTCTGTGGGTTGAAAACTATCCTGAACATTTGATGTTCTTACAAACCAAGCCAGTCGACATTGCTGCCTCAGAACATCACATTCAGTTGAGCTATCGAGAATGAAAATAACTGTTATTTGCACCTAAACCCTGAACCTCCAGTCACTTGCGTGTGCACGTGTTAAGTGTGTGCATGTGACTTTGTTGGTTGTGTGTCCTGTTGAATCTCCTAGCAACAAGGGCTGAGACAGCTTGAGGTTAAAGGGGTGCCAGTAGTCATGTGACCACACCAGTTCAGTAGCATTATAAATGAGTATTTCTGACTTGACAGTGTCCCTCCTGTCATTGCACACAGGATTTTATAGATTTAAAAAAAAATCTCCTTCAAGAAGAAGCCAGGCATTCCTGTAAAGTCAACCTTCACAGGCAGCTAATTTGGCCGAGTTTGACGATGCATCACAACCAACCGCCCTCTCTCTGACTGTGAGGCAGTGTTTTGCTAGACTGCACAGCTCAAACAACTGCCACGACTCACTGCACCATAAAAAAGCTTTCATTATGAAGATGCACAAAACAACAACAATAATCTGGAAAGCTTCCTCCCAAGTGACTCTCTGATTTACTCTGGTGTGAAGACTCATAAAACATCTGCTGAAAATGAAGGTACCCAACATGCAAGTGAAACAAGTGTGACTAAAGTGGATGCACAGAGGCGACATTGTGCATGTGAGAGGCTAACATGTATCATGTGGATATGGTGTGATAATATAACAACCTGTCACATGATTGCGTTTGGACATGGGTCAAAATTATATTTTTATCATCAAGAACAAGATGGTGCTCTTGAAAACAGCAATATGTTAATAGGAAGAAAATGTCTACGAGGCCTTGAAGTTAATCTGTACTGTATTTCCCCGAGGCGTTTTTTCTCGCTCAATATATGCATCGCAGGATATTCTCTGTAATTGGCTTCAAAATCTCTTCATCTCACAACAGACCCTAAGACGCTGTCACCGTGTCTTTCACAACAGCCAAACAGATCCAAGCGATGAGAGAACTGCAGATGAGAGGCCACTAATCAGCAGGTCATTACGACAGGGCAGGCACTTTGAACAGCTCCAGATGCACACACGCCATCCAACCACAAACTCTGCATTCAGTTTCCTAGCAACCGGGTCCCCTCAAAGGCCCAACTGTGTTTAAACATCGAGATGAGCAGAGTTTGAAGAAATGAAGGATGAGGTGGAACGGAGAGGTAGATCGATGCACGCAAGAGATGGACTTGGATTAAAAGACGTTAATAGAGATAGGGCACTCTCACACTGCCTCTGCACGCACACGCACACACACACACACACACACACACACACACACACAGACACACACACACACACAGATGTTTGTAATATCATCACTGGTTTATTACCTCATTAATATCCAAACTTAATCTAGGTCTGTTAATGTTTTTAAAAGGTCCTTTAGTCTGAACTAACACCCTATGCTAAAATAGATTGAATTATCTATCCTGGAGCATTATTACAAAATGGCAAAATATGATTCCAAAAGTGTTGTTGATATTTCCTGGCATAAAAATCTGGAAAGACTAAAGAAAACAAAAGGGTTTTCCTTAGTCTCTCCAATAATATCACACAACAGTATATGTGGTTTTAAAAAGTCTCACCAGATGTAGAAATACTGTCAGTCTTGTTGTTATCCTTCTCCTGCTGGATGAGCTCTCTCTTGGACAGGACGATGTCATGATCCACAGTGGGTGTGGGTGCATGGGAGCCTGAAAACAGGGATTGACATTGAAATATATTCATTGATGATTAAATATTCGTGAGTTATTATACTGAGTAACTAAAACGTCAAGTTTATTTAACTTTATGGTAAACATTTGGTCTACTGTGTTGCTAAAACACTTATTTAAGATTATATTTAGCTCTATTTCTTATGCAATCTAACATTTAAATAATGTAATTAATGTGAATATAAAAAACACAGAAAAAAATGTGATATTCTATGTATTTTTTTTTCAGAAGCACCTGTAACATCGCTGAAGTTGAAGATCCATGCGACTGCGAGCAGACCGACTCCACAGACGCAGAACCGGGGGAGGAGCCGCGTCTGCCTCGGTCTCCTCGGCGCCTTCATCCCGCCAGCCGCCGCCGCTCGCCGGCTCCCCGCCTCAGAACATGTCGCCGCTCGCCGCCGCTGCTGTCACGCCTCCTCCTCACTCAGCAGACCCGGTCCTCGTCTCACAGACTGGATCAAACTGGCTCTCTTTTGCCTGATCTATTTTCCAGGTATTTCAGCTTTGGGCTCCATCCACGATCCAGCAGGGTGTTTTAACAGGTCCGGCCTGTCATCAGCATCTGAGCACGAGTCAACGCGGCATCCGCATCCACGAGCTCACAATGAATCATCAGCCAGCAAATAAAAACATCTCTCGATTCAGACCGTCCTCTCGTCCCTCCTGCCCTACATCTGATCCCCTCTTTATGATGCTCTGGATGGGAGGAGGGGTGTTTTCCTGAAGTCACAGACAAGACCACCAGGGAGCGCCTCAGCTGGGAGGGGCGACTGGAGAGACCGGGTGGCATGCGAGCAGAAATGCAGCCAACCTGGGAAAAACCGGGGCGCTCAGATAGATGTGCACTCTTTAATAATGCATATGTTGATCGATGCATTTTCACTAAGATGTATAAGACTATATTATATTTAATTTTATGGGCCGTCCATATCAATAATTAGATCCAGTGTTCAGAGTTACTTTTCTCGCACTAAAATGTAATTTGTAAAATCATTTTTTTAAAACTTGTGTTTCTTTCGCGCTGCTGCTTTTTTTTTTTTTTTTTTTATCATTATTATTATTTTACTATCATATTGTCTTGTTTCTAATTTTTTGCTACTTAGGCATATCATTTAGGACTGCATATTTGATGTATTCTAAAATCTTCTCTTAATTATCTAAATTAATTAATAAAAAGCCATATGATCCCAGTAATCCAACAAAACAATCAGCCAGATACAAAGAGTGTATTTGTTTATGAGAAGGTTAAATGTTCAATCAAACGGGAGGTAATGCCCCATAATGCACACTGCAGAATGGCTGTATCATCAAGCGTGCACTGCACCACAAGTTGTTGATGGAACCAAAGTTTCCTGAACAGTTTCCTGAAGCCACAAAAGCCAAGACAGTGAGAAGGATGACGAACAGCAGAAATCGTGCTGCTTCCTGGGAGACCTTCTTCAAGATTCCTTCACACCTTATTCAACAAAGAAACAAGAGGGAATATAATCAAAGAGGAATAAAAGAGAATTATGAATCAGAGCTGAGTTATGATGTAAAACGGAAGTACCTTTTGGTCTGAAGGTCTACGGAGAGACTCTGAGGTTTCTGCAGCTCCTCAGCTTCAGTTCCCTTCTGCACACACAGCACAAGACATTACTGATCTCATAACTTCTCATCTACAGCAGCCATGATCAGACCTGGCCAGTCTGAATACAGTTGGGAGTCATAAACCAATGTAGCATCAATGACATCTCCCAAAGGTTTTTGAAGAGCCATTGTAAAGTTTGGTGGCTCTGGGCTTCGCCATATTGGCGGTGCCTGATTCCTCCTGACTTCAATTTAAGTCCTCCAGTAAGAATTTGAGAAACTTAAATTCCCAGAAAACTCCCTCTGAAGTTACCTACAGGAGTGAACACATGTACCCAGAGCTGTCCACTTGTGATTGGCTCACCCAAGACACATGTTAATGGCATGTATGAACAGTCACACAGCTGTTCTGTACTGATTTATAAGGGCACACTCTTGAGGTCACTTGTGGAAATACAGGATAATCAAAACTAAACGTATGATACATTCTTCCAAGCTCAAAAGTCTAAAACAGGTGAGGGAGATCATACATGTCTAAGGTCTGCAGAGTCTGCCATGCTGGCTTCAACATCAGCTGTCGATCCCAGAAGCTTAATTTCCTCTGCGAAGGACAGAGGCTGACTCAGGGCTCCTATCTTTTCTCCCATCACACTCACATTCAAATTCACCTTAGCACTGGAAACAAACAGCAGAGGGTTCAGTATGAGCACAACAGATGACTCTGTGTATGTCAGGATATTCATTCAAAGCAGGAGGATAATTAGTTTGTCATTGTTACAATGCAGCCTCATCCACTCGGTCCTTCAACTGCTCTCTCAGTTCCTGATTTTCAAGCCTGAGACACTTAAGCAGAAATACATGGTCAGACAACAAAACATACTTCAACTGCTCATAACATAAAGCCTTTATCTGAGAGCAGTCAGTAGAGGAGTGAGTACTGTTCTTTCTTAGCTGAATAGCAACAATAGGAGCATTTTTACTTTTATGAAGTTGGAGTTCTCTTCTTCTGTTTCCTTTGAATGCTTCAACAGCAAGTTTTTCTGTCAAAGAACAGAAATGAAAAATGTATTTTGTTTGAATAACAAAAGACAAAGAACTGACAAGATATTGATGAACTAGAAAGAGGAAGATCAATATTTATGAGAAAATCTTTTTGTGTAGTTTCTGCCTAGTGCTGATGTCTCTGTACCAACCTGATGAATAACCTCATCCCTATTCTGCAGCTTTAACTCAGCCTCTTCCATTCTACGCTGAAGAAATATATGATACAACACATTGGCAGCTGTTTATCTATGCAACACGACTAATTAAAACAGTAGTAGGATGATGTGAGAGAGAAACATAATTAGATATTTCCCTGCATAATAGTGTTACCTCTTTAGTATGAAACTCAGTCCTTAACTTTTTCAAGCTGACTTTGTCCTGCTCTCTCTCTTGTTGGATTTTCTTGAGCTGAAAAAGTCACAATGACATATAAAGGTCACATTTTGTAAACACTTCTGATTGAAGCATGATGGATCAAAGTTGCTCTGTGAAAAGTAACAGACATCACACCTCTGCAGTTAGCTTTTTATTCTCTTCCTTCATCATGGTAGTTTCCTTCTCCTGCAAAAAAGGGAGTGCAACATATTGATCTAAAATCTTATTTTATATACTATCTGTTTAAGTTATGACAAATGCAGACGCTAGTGTCCAACATACACATTAACATCTAATTTTAGTGAAAAAAGTGGTACAGGACTAGATATCATCAAGGATTTAGCTGGAACTGATGTCATGTTGGCATAAGGCTACATCTCTAATTAAGTTTTTTCCATGTTGACACCAGTAATACACATTGTAACATGATAAAAATTCTGGTAACGCACAAAAAGCTGAATCTTTTTTTCACTGCATGTCTTTGCCTTGAACTCATCATCCAGCAAAGATGTGCAAGGCTCTTCTTTAATGTGCTGTGCTTCACTGATGACCTTCTCCAGGCTGCAGACACAGAAACACATCCCCTGGCTCCCAACTGTTTTTCCAACACATTCTTATAAAGCATGTGTTAAAAAGCTCTGAACAACAAAGAACACATGGCTTGCAGAAAATAAAAACATTTAAAATAAACAGCAAAAGAGCTATGCATTTTCTTGATTATTCTCTGTGACAGACAATATGTGTGTTTCAAAGGCAGCAAGGAAATTAAACAGATAGTTCTTACACAAAAGAAATATTGCAGTGTTTGATAATCAGCCAGTTCAGGGACAGTGCTTATAAAGACAATAGTTACACTTCCACTTGTCTCCTGAGGGTGTCATTCTCTGAGCGCACCATCGCCATATCATCATCTGCAACATCCAGCCACTGCCTCATCATTACATTTAGGTCCCTCTGCTGGCCGTAACTGTACTCAAGAGCTGCTATTTTCTCAAGCATCTCTTCCGGCGTCCTACAAACACACACACACACACACACACACACACACACACACAATATTAAACTTAATGTTTTAGTGTGTGTGTGTGTGTGTGTGTGTGTGTGTGTGTGTGTTGGATTGTGTAGGAGATGAGTTAGCATTGCTCACATGTTTTCTGTGACATCCATCCTGCTGGCTTACCCCTCACAGCTGCTTGTGGACAAAAGAGGATTTTAAAAAAGATATATTTTCCAATTTTACTACTAGCCTTAATTCCATTTTAGTTTGTGACAGTTACATACTAGACGTAACGTTACTCTAACTAATCTCTGCATAAAGCAGAAATATCTCCAATAAAATGTCAAAATACCTTAGACATTTCCCAGCCTTTCAAGGCTAAATTGACCTAACATTAAAAAAGTACAGATTCTGGCTCTACAATTTTTTACACACCACGGTTTAAGTGGATGAGAAGACCGCCATTTTCTTTAGACATCTAGCGTTACGACTTTTAAGTCAGCCACCATGGGCGTAGTGGTACTACATGAGCACATAAGCATAATTATATTAGCTATCATACAAAAATAAACTTATTTCAATGTAATTTGGCGACTGTTAACTTTAAAAAGTGTTAACGAACTGGGGTTACAGACAACTTTTATGGTTGTCTTGGTTACAGCCACATTTAAAAAGAACGCAACTTAACCGTTAATTTACTTAGCATTAGCTACACCTCATGATTAATAAGCTAGCATTAATGAAAATAAGTAATTCACAAACATTTAACGCTTAAGTTTAAGACACAATTCACGTGTTGGAAGGGATGCTCTTTGACCCTGTTCACGTCCTGTTATTATTATTTTTTTTTAAATAAATATATATCCAGATTTAGCTAGCATTAGCTACTGTTTATCGGTTAGCTAGCAAGTCCAACGCTACTCGAACGCAAGTTCTAAATTGACAAGCTGATAAAACAGATAACCGCTTTATATTAATGGAAAAAAATGTCTTACCTGCGAGTAAATCCAAACTAAAGAGTTTATTGCAGTTGAACAAGACTTCTGGCTGCCATTTTGATTACCAGACAGTTACCGTTTACATTAAACTGTCAGAGAGTGACAGGTGCTGTGTAGGTACCTTATTTTTACAGTCTATGGTAGGTACCATAGACTGGTAGGTACCATAGGTACTTACTCTCTAATAGAAATTAGCCCCCGGCCGCGGCAGCGCGCATGCATACATTTCTGTCTGGATTTTCAGTCCAGGGCAACAATGCGTTTTCTACTCTATAACGAACGGGCTCTGCTCTACCATCAAGTGTTTTAATTTGGCATTTACATCTGATTAAGATAAATAATCTAGGTGAATATGGAAGTTTCTGCTTTCCCAGAACAAGTTAAAGCAGAATATTTTAGACTGTGTTTGGTCTGCTACTAGTAACAAGTAACATAAAAAAAAAGTAAAAAAAAAAAAAAAAAAAAGTCATAAAATTAAAATATAAAACACTTAGGAAACACTTAATAGGAAACCCTTTTTATTTAGAATTTTACTTATACCGTCATATGTAAATCATACAAAATTAATAAAATCAAACATCTTCCTGGTACAGTACTTCCCTTGCAACAATTTATTTATGACCACTTTTAAACAGCAGCATTCAAACAATGGTATGCTTATGAAATTGCACAAAAAAGAAAGAGGCAGACAAATAAAAGCATACATAACTAAGCAAATGATTAACAACACCTATAGACAATGTTTTTGGTTGGAGTGAAAATCTATAGTTGGACAAGAAAGAGCACCTGTCAAAACAAAGCCTTGTAATTTGTCACAACACGTTAAGGCCCGGAAAATTAAAATAACAAAAGAAAAGTGCAAAAGAGATGGAAAAGTAGATTACTGAGGTAACTGAAGTTCAGATGGCATCAAACGCAATAAGACATGTCAGCTGTGTCCCAAATCCACACTACATACTAAATCAAAGTGGGTTTTGAATATGTAGGGTGTCCTACATACTCCAAACAGTCAGATGAAAAAGCTGTAGAAACATCTCAGAAACCAAAAAGTAAATGGCACACAATTTTTGGTGAAACATTGTCAGCGTACCAAACATTTGTACAAAACGGTAGTGCATGGTAGTTTCCTGTATACTTACTGCAATGCAAGATGTTATAAAGATTATATACAGTATATGTGGTGAGGCTTGGGTAGTATGAAGGTATTAGAGTATAAAGAAATCAAGATTATATGACTTTTTTTTATACCTTCCAAAAAAACTGATGCTGTAAAGTTGTACTGAGGTCAGTCTCTACTGGTGACACAGAAACAGGCAGCATCTATCATTTTTCCATCCACACTTTTGATGAAAGTCATATGGCAATCTTGCTGTTAGAAGAGAGTGTGGATGAAGCACTCAGTTGTTAAAAGCTAGGTGGCCAACTAATTTGCTTTGCTTATAATGCTACATTAGATGACTTGGAGCTCTGAGCTCTGTTCAGCGGCATGTACTGCAGGCGTTTCAGTGACAAAAAGCTGGTTAGAAATCTGCATTTTTGAAACCCTGCTGGCATAGTAGTCTGATTGCATATTAGATGCACAGCATTGTGATATACACAATGTGATACATGCTACAATGACTGTTTGTGTTTATTATTATGCACCGTTTACCCCAGTGAAATGTCAAGAAGGCATGACCGCAGGACAAAATAGATGTCGCTGAAAACTATATACCTTGTACAAGAAGTATGTAGGAGGAAAAAGGGACACAGTAGTTGCTGGAGTCAGTTTACACCATGTTGATACATGGTAGGTTAGGTTGTCATAATGTAATATCAAATATAAATAATGCAATGTGAAATATTAGAAAAGACTGCCCACATGTGGCAACCACAGAAAAGTGACTTTACGTTCGTCTGTAAACTGCAACGGAAGATTTCACATCAGGTACAATGTCTACCGATTGTTTTCATACTCATACACATATTGTCCGTCACTGTAAAATATTTCTCAGCTCTCTCATTGTCTCATTTGGTAAAAAGTTCAGCGTAATGAGCTCAGCTGGAGCTCAAGAGTGGACAGAGACACATGGAAAGCAGATTTATATTAACCTATGGGCTATCTCAGGAACAGTGCAAGCCAAAGATTTAGGCAAAGTAAACAGAACAATAAAGGCTCATTTAAGCAACCAGCCGGGAGTTGTAGACAGCAGTCGCGAGGATTTAAAATTATAATATTTTTACGATCAATAAAATACATTCTCATCTTCAGAACTCAGTTTTCCAGAGGAACCCTACGATTTCTGTGTTCATTTTGAGGCAAGGCTCAAAAAACAAAAACACAATATCTTCCAAAAAAAACCATAACATCATTATCTCAGCACAGGTAAAGGCTACAGAGAAGATACCTGTAGACTGCTATATCCATTAACATATTTAACCACCACATACTCTTCTGGCTTCTTCCTATCCTGTCCTATCATTGAGGTGATCTTCCCTGCTGCTCCTGATAAATTCACCATCACCACAAAAACAAAGACACATGGTCTGTTCATAGTCAGACTTTCATCTGTTACCGTGATGGCTCTAGCGACCCTGTGACCTGGAAGTGTATCCCGTCCCCAGGGACTGGAGATGAGATGAGCGGGCAGAGCCAGCAGAGGTACCAGCGAACACCAAGAGCATGACGTAGGTTTCCCAGGAGCCCGAGGCTGTAAGGTCGGCGAGTTGAGTACCACTCTCTGGTCGTCTGTCCCCGAAACATCAGGAAGAGGTGGAAGAAGAAGAAGGCGGAGACCAGCAGGAAGCCCACCACACATGAGTCGGCAATGAAGGCAAAGGCAAAGGCACGTGCTGAAACCTGGCCTGGGGAGGGACGGGACATAACTTTCATGAATGAAAAGAGTCCAAACTTTAATTACATATAGACATTAATTATATTTGGTTATGTTTCTGGGATTTGTCTCATCACAAACAACTGAACCAATACTCCATGAGCATAAATAAATCATCCTGCTTTATTAAAATGTAAAGAGAGTTGCAGGGAAGGTTTAGGTAATGTATCTCAATATAAAATAAGTAAATATGCCTTTAAAATAAAAAAATAAGGTTTTGTGATGAATCCTGTGATAAAAATTTGAGGAAATCAATATAAGAATGGACATATAAATAAGTAAGTAAAGTAAATGATAGAGAATAAGGATTTTTTTAAATTTAAAAAAATGTTATACTGAAATATCAGAATAAAAAAAAAATAAAAATATTTTATTGATCTGAAGAAGGAAATTCAGCGTTGCTTCACTTGCTCACAATCACAGTTGGGTTCGTGTTAGGGTTCCTGTAAATCACAGGAAATGTGACAAGCTATATAATAAGAGCCACACCATACCTGAAACGAGCATGATCCAAGGTATGAGCAGCAGCAGGACGCTGTGCAGAGTCACACCCTCCTTCAGTATGACAATAAAGACCTCTGCATTCATCAGAGTGGCATACAGCAGCCCAAGCCACATAAATAACAAGCAGCTCAGGAAGTAGCGGTAGTTACGGAAGCCCACACACTGACCAAAAAAGACACAGTGGTGATCCCGCCGCAGCACACACACTTTACAGTCGTAGCAGTGGGAGCAGCGAGGAGGAGTGTGTGTCTCGCATGTATAACAGTACCTGTGTAGAAAAAAAGACAGATGGAAAAATGATAAAAGTGGCTTTTAGAGAAAGCTTTACATATTTTTTTGGAAGCTGGCTGCAGAGACTTGCTTGCTATCAAAAGATGCCATATACTCTAAATAAACAAATCTGCTCTGTAATTGAGGCTCTAATAGCCCAAAAATTTGGGCTGGGCAATTTATCAAGTTTTATTTTACCATTAAATTATATAAATATTATTTAATTATATAAATATTATTATATATTTGAATGTGTTTCCGTATGTTTAGATAGTGAACTACAATATATTTTATATCTTATTTATTAACTTTTAAAAACTAAACATATGCACAATAGTTTATTTTTAGCTTTTAAATGTTTTACTGTTTTATCTTTAATGTTCAATAAATTTCAAAGTCAATAAGTGCACTCTTTTACAGTGATCTTAATATTGATTAAATTCAATCTTGATTCTTATTTTTACCACAATGTACAAGCCCTAATTAAAATCCATGACATTTCTAAACTGTTGCTCTTTCCTTACCTCCAGCCCTGCCCCATGCCCTCTCCTCCCAGGAACACCCCTCTGATGCTGGGGTTGGTTCTGAGGAACAGCAGAGCGTTCCAGCAGATGTTCCCCAGCATGAAGTACTGAGCCAGCAGGTGGATCACTTTCCACCAGGCGGACCACTCCGTCTTCTTCTGATCCGCGTCCAGCGGAGCCTCGACCAGCACCAAGTAGCTCACCTCCCCGGTGATGGAGAAGACCAGGAAGGTGTTGAGGACAACGGGGAGGTGGCGGCACACCCTGTCGACCTTAAAAAACATTTTACTCGCCAAACTTGTCATGTTTCCTGCCCGTCCGCCTCTCCGCGATGTGACAGCTGAAAGGGCGGGGACTGGTTTGACAGGCGCACTTAGGCAGCCGTTGGTTAGCTTAGTTTGCCGAATAACCGACCAGTTAGCTCTCTTTTTTAGGTTAAATAAACCGCATAATATAAACAATATTTAAACTAACTCCCCAGAAAAAAATAACGTGCTGTTAGAAGTGAAAAGTGACACTATTACTAGTTCTTAACTCCCCCTGCTCACGATGACTGCTACTACACGGAATGAAGCGGCTGCTGGTGGGTGTTACATGAAAACACATCCGCAGTGCAACAACATATTGTAGTTCCGCATGGGTGGACAATAGCTCCCTGATACAGTTCCCCTTTGAAAATAAGAATAATTATATATCTATGCTTGTGCTTTTCCTCTACTATCAATAATAAAAGGGTTAGTCTAATATCTAAATCAGGAGTACATTTTTGTGAAATATATAAGTTTGTCAAAATATGTGTAAAAATATAATTTTGAATTTCCTGCCAGTCATAATATAATTACTCTGATCATACACTTCAAATGTTTAGCTGATGAAAGTCTGCCTCCAGGTTTTAAAGAAAAATTGCAAAAAAATGGCCATAAACTCATGCTATCTGTGCTGGGGGATTGGAATTGAAATGTATGGGAACCTCTGTCTTAGAGCCCCCAAAAGAAGTTTTTTAAGGATCCTCAGGAAGCAGGACAGTGTTGTTTGCTTTGCTCATGCAGAAATGGACAGAAATTATGAATACATTGCAATAAAGTGCCTTAAGAAAAGTTTTCTGATCTGTATTTAAGTGGATATTTCAATAACTTGGTTACCGATGTGGCATAAAAAAAAGCTCTCACTACTGATTAACCCCTCCACCACTCCCATGTGTGGATTGGCAGCATATCCCTGGTCCCTCCTCCCCCAGAGTACAGACCTAATCCCTGATAATCTCTGCATCTACTGCACACTGGCAGACATGGCTGCACCAAAGGAGAATTTACTGTCTCTTGGGCTTTTGACCGGCACAGAAAAAAACACTTTCACAAAACAAAGAGAGCACAAGCTAAAAAACAGGTAAGATCACTGAAGGCTGTCACTGAGTCAGGAAGAGGCAATCACAGCTTTGGGGCTTTTTTTTTTTATTTTTTTTAACGCAATTGGACTTGAGAGGAAGATCATAGGGTAGTTTTTTATAATACTTGGTTTTCTCACGGTCTCTCACTTTCTGTACATACAGTATATTATAGTTTAATAGTGTCCACTTTGTGGGGTTTCTGTTAGTGCAATTCAGGTTTATGTAACGCTTTATTATGATGCACTGTCTCTTTTTCTTAGTGTCAACATGCCAAGAATGTTGAAATCAGACTTTCCAGCTCCTCAGAGTCATCAGCAGCTGTGAGTGCTCATGTAATAGCAGAAGATCCTTATGTTCTTAATGTATGTTGATTAAAGTGTTTTGCATGTCTGACAGTGTGTCCTTTGCAGCAAAGCGATGCATCTGCAGCAGCGATGGCAGGAGCTAAAAGAGCGAGAGGTGACAGCTCAGAAACACAACCGGCAGCTGCTGCAGCAGTTTGAGGAGGCCCAGGACACCCTGAGAGAGATGTTAACCCTCAATGCCGCCATGAAAACTATTCGGGTGCAAACACACAGCCTCCCACACACACATCTGTACTTTACCCCACTCTCTGAAGCTCAGGTGCTGAACCTTTATCTTGACCTTTGACCCCTTCAGATGGAGTATGAGCGGTACCTGGAGGAGAGCTCTCCTCGTTGGAAGCAGCAACTCAAAGAGAAAACACAGGCCGATCAGAAGAAGGTAAAAGGGATTGTCACACCCCTTTCATTTCTCAAACTGAACATCCATGATTCTTTTTCTTGTTTTTAATCTTTTCATATGAGAGCAGAGGCAGGAAAGAGTCATTAACAGAATGATTCAAGGAAGCAGGCTTTTAAGAAAATTACACATCCATTTTTCAGAGCCATTATTTAAATTTAACCTCAGTTGAATTAAGATTCCAGCTTTCATGGGTGCTGACAAGACTTCTGCAAAAACTTCCTGCATGTTTTTTTTTCCCTTAGCGGAGGATGGAGGACTATGTGGGGTCATGTCTTAGGAACCCAGAGGAACAAGTTACAAAGTCCTCAGCTGATCGACCTTTCCTTTCACAAGGTTGGTCCTACTCTATACTTATTTAAAAAAATACTGTCACATTTTTTTTAAAATATTGTGTTCCAGAAATATACACTCCTTCAAATGTACATTTTTATTCACAGGTCCAATGCCACAAAAAACTGCTGCAACTCCAAAGAACTACAGCCAAAACAGCCACTTAGACTACAACCAACATGGCTCCCCTCATCTCCCCTACATGCAGTCTTCCTGGCTGACCCACCCTCAATCCCAGACAGCGAGGTTTCCCATCAGAGCACCTTATCAACCTCAGGGTTCCCCTCATGTCCCATCTTTTCCGCCAAACATCTACCCACACACTAGCTCAAGCCAGCCCCAGCACCAGGCCTCAACACTCGGCCACCATTACCCCAGACAAAGCCCAGCAGGCTGGGCTTCCCTGCCGCCCAACCACCCCTGGTCCTGGGCTGCTGTTGGAGCTGCTGCTGGGATCCTTTCGAGCTCTGAGGCTCTGTGGGGTCAGATCTACACGGAGGAGCCTCCTCCTGAGATGGAGGCTGACCCGAGCCGAGCCCCGAGCTCAAAGAGAGAGAGAGGAGGTGGAAGCAGGAGCAGTCATTTGTCTCAGGAGCTGGACATCAAACCAGGTGGGGAAAGAAAGCATGATAAGCAGATCCTGAGTGGATGTTATTCCTCTGATATAGGTTTTATTTTTGTATGTCTGTACCTAGTTCGTCTGTCCGGTGGCCATGCAGAGAGCAGTGAGAGCAGCAGGGAGTCCAGCCAGGTGGGTAGAGAGAAGAAGAAAAATAGAAGAAGATTGCAAAGTTCCTCCTCAGACAAAAGCTGCAGCTCTCAAGAGTAAGTAATATTTCACATGTCGTCTGTAATATTGATTGTGTCTGAGGTTTGGAACCTCTTATCTTTATAATGATACACAAAGCCTGTTTCTACCAAAGTGATAAAAAAAAATATACCAGTCACACTAATGAGAACCTTTTTTAATTTAAAAAAATATTTTGGTCATTTTGGGAATGTTCATTATTTTGAAATACTAAGTTATAATTATGAGATTTTCTTTTGTTTTGTTTTTTATTTTTCAAAACTCTCATAGTTCTGATGTTCTTGTAATATTAATTTACTTTATTGTAGAAAAAATATAGAATTGAAGACAAACTGTTGAATGAGGTGTTTCAAAACTTTTGACTGATACTGTATATCATTAGTAGTTAATTTTAACTCCTTTCTGAAAAAAATAAAACGTTTTTTCATTTATTCCCCATTTTAGGTCATCCACGTCTTCCAGTGTCGTCGTGGCTGCTGCAGCCCCAGCAGCTCAAAGCTCAGAGAGTGACGCTTCGTCAGATAAAGGCAGAACCAGCAAGAGCAGGAGGACGAGGAGGAGTGGGGGCCTCTCTGTTAAATCACCGAGGGCAGAGAAAGAGGTGAAGCAAGATCACTCAGAGAGTCCCAAAGAGGAGAGTCAGTCTAGTGAGGAGCTAGGGAGTCTCACTGAGGAATCCAAGAGTCTACACCCTGATGAGAAATCAGAGAGTTGTGGAGAAGAGTCCGGATCTCAGAGGGAGGAGGAGTCAGGAAGTGTCAGTATAAAGATTGAAAATGGAGGAGGAGAAAAGCAGGAGAGCAGCGCGTCTGAAGAAGGCAGTGCAGGAGAAAAGGATGAGGAAGGTGATGGAGATGAAGATGGTGAAGAAAAAGAACACAGTCTGAAAGATGCAGAGCAGGAGGAGAGAGAAGTGGAAAGTGATGATGATGATGATGATGATGATGATGATGATGATGATGATGAGGATGAGGCTCCTGAAAGAAAGAACACAACAG
>JAOWBC010001868.1:14784468-14799143 GCA_028566105.1 Hypoplectrus providencianus | reverse complement strand
TAAGTAAGTAAGTAAGTAAGAATATGTTTCCATTACATCGTGTTCGAATTGCTCCAGGTTGCCCATGGTGAGTTTTAATCCCGCCTTGGTGGTGCTGTAGGCCACCCACTCCAGCACAATCTCATCCGCCTGTATCCTGTTACAGATACACTGCTCCACCACTGAGACACAGAAGAGATAGATGGAGAGGAAGGAGAGCAGGTAAAAGGGGAAATATAAGAATAAGATGACAAACAAGACAAGACTAATGTTATTGTGCTACAGGCAACCAAAATTATGCTTTTAATAGCATTCTACAAAGATATATCTTTCAATTTTTCTTCTGCATGTTTGCAAATAGTCCTTGCATCATATTTAATGTAAATGTCAACACTTCAAACTGAATCAAAGCCCTCTTCAAACCTGGAAAACACATATAAACTCAAGGATTCCCATTAATGTGAATCCTTCCAAAAGTCTGAAAGGACCGAGCATAACGAACAAAAAGCCTTATACACATTTATCAGAGACACAATTATTTACGCTTTAGGGTATATGAAATGTAGCAGTACAATCGCTTGGCGTTATACCATAATTCGTTGGTTGTTATGGTTAAATAATGGATTTTCCAAGCAACTTTAGCAGACATATTTCCCAAGAAACAACCAAATTCAGCATGTGTCACCTACTTACTTTTGTCAAGGACGGAGTCATCTTGGCATGGTATGTCAAACATGTCCAGTTCTGATTTTAGACTTTCTCCAGTCACTAGTGCCATTGTTATGTTCTGTATAGTAACTATATTATGCAGTTATTGAGAGGATAGCGAGTCAAAGATACCGGTAGCTAACGTTAGCTTCACTCTCACTTCATAGCAACACCAGCGAGCTGTTATTCTCAATAATACGATTTCTAAACACTAGCCACAGCAGTTAGCTTCACGTTAGATGGCGGTGAACATCTGTTTAACAGCTAACAACACGCTAATTTCATTTTACCGCGAAAAAGGGCTGCCTGTGTTGGCGGCCGGAACTGCGTCACACCATAACATTATTAAACGGAAGTTAGCAGCGCCACAAAAATAAAGGCCTACAATGCCACCTTGTGGCCACAATGGACACATAAAATGTTTTAAATCCGGAGGCCTGTAAAAATGATTCTATGATTCTTGTTTTTCTCGCTAAACCTGTTTAACACCTAACTGAACTACAGTACTCTATGAACCAATGTAACAAAGTCAATAAGTTTATACATTACAGTGCAATCGATTGTACAGATGTAACACTGCACTACATAACATCAACTAAAAAGAAAAAGATTCAGCCTAGCAATACATCATAATGAACTCTTTATTGAGAACTGTGTGTAAAAAAGGCAATCGTGTGTAATACAAACTATAATAAGAAGATGTAAAATAAAAGCTACAAAGCTGGCTTGCAATGTGCACTTCCACTCCACTTGAAATTAAATTAAAATGAAAAAATAAAAATAAAAATGATGCACAGAACAAACACAGACACTATCAGATCTCTCTTCTTGTACGCTCATCACTCTCAGGATGTTCTTCCAGCTGTAATAAAGTAACAACATGAGGTTATATTGTGGACTAAATTCACATGTCTTAAAGCTCTCTGGTGCTACTATAGTAACAGGTTGTTTCCAGTGAACAACAAACATCCCACTCACCTGAGCTGAGTGGCAGCTGACTCTGGGAGCGTATTTCCATGATATCACCCTCCTCAGTGATTCACGGAGACAGTCTGACAGATCATGAGTGTCACATACCTGACAAACACACATTATGGACTCTCATATCATCCCGTCACACTATCAACACAAACACATGTACATCCCTGAAAATAATAAATGTAGTCAGTGTAGCACATACATCTTGGCTGGTTGCTTTGTTTAAATAAGAGCGTTATGGAGGTAAATAGCTTTAATTTTAAAATCAACTTAAAATGCAAATACATGAAAGAAACAAGCTCACACCTTCATGCTGTTTAGACAGGCGTTTCTGAAGTCCATGTTACTGCTGCTGCTCACAATACTGATGGAAGAAATGAGAATCACCTCAGCAGCTGATTGCAGCTTCTCTTGGTCCTTAACACACAAATGAATAATTTTTCATTGATGTGTTCATTGTTTCCTCTGTAAATTGTCTATAAGATTATGAACAAAACGCCCAATTTTCCTTTTACCCATTTAAATTAAACTGACATTGTTATTGAGGATCTAACAAGACAACTGTTTGTGTATGTCGCACTTGCCATTTTTCTGTTATTTTCAGCTTTTAGTGCGTTCTTGAGCTCAGTCTGTAGAGCTGTTGTGATTGCCTGCCTGTTGTTGTTCAGGATGTCCTCCAGGTGGCACTCTATCAGCGCCTCGGAGGCTGCAAGAGGAACAAAGAAAGAGAAAAAGCAAGGCTGTGTTTTGTGATTATATATACAGTTGTTTCTGACCAAGGAGGATAAAAGGCAACTAAAAAACTGGGTCACATGGCATCATTTCACTGAGGTACAACAGGAGCAGCGAAACTGGATCTGCCATGTTTGATGGTTAAAGCAGGTTCCACTAGAAATCAGTGGTGGAGTGTAAATAAGTACATTAACTTAATCAAGGTACTTTTATGTAATTCTATACTTCTGCTTCCCTAAATTTGGGGCAAATATTGTAGGTGTTCCTCCACATCATTTAGCTAATTAAAGTGATGAGACATTTTTTTACTCAAACAATATATTTATAATACATAAAACAATCCGAGTGGGGTCATCCTAAATAACAAGTATTTTTACTTTTGAGACTTTCAGTAATTTTGATTCTTGCATTTTTTTTTACTTTGACTTAAGTAAGTTTCTACTGCAGAACTAGGAACAGAGATAAAGGATTTGGTTTCCCTTTAGGTGAGCGGCCTGACAGGTCTCTTACCCATCATGTCAGGGAGCTGGCAGGTGAAGGGGTCACTGTGCTTCAGGAAGAGGAACAGCCGGAGACTCTGCTGTAACAGGGGAGGACTTGATTTTTGCCCTGGATCCTCACAGTGCTGCTGCTCTACCATGTACACAGTGCCACCACTGTGCACAAGATCTGCAAAAGATAGTTAAACATGTTTTTGCAAAGTAAAAGATGAGAAAGAAAACATTGTTAAGAATAATATTATTCACTTTATCAGATAATACTGCACAGCCCACACTGGTTAAAGGCACCCTGGTGCAACCGTGGCAACAATCACAGCATGAAAACAGCATTGTGGTAATGGAGGACGCACCTTTGGGTTGGGCCAGCAATTGTTACATATTTGGTTTTACAGCTCTAGTTCAGATCAGTTCAATGACTTAACAGATGTTTACAGAATCTTTTCTTGGGTGTAAAGTAACAACAATTTTGAGGTACTTTTTTAATCGTGTTGACTCAAAGTGCAGGCCAGAGTCAACCACACTTCATGAATGCAATGTTTTTCACATAACATTTTCTCTTTAGCAACCAAACAAAAGGCTCAAATTGTATTACATGGCTTTTTTTCAGTTTTAATCTGAGTTGTGAATGAATAAGCAACTTTATCTATGATGGCCTGTGGTTTTGGTTGTGGTAGTGATTCATCATGTAAGGACAAGAAACCCTTATTAAGCAAGGGCAGTTTCTTAGAAATCAGCCAGTTCTTTAGTGATAGAAATGATTAAGCCTATTTCCAGTCAAAGAGTCCATTTACACAAAATCAGCCCAGTTCAGCATGACCACACATTTTAGAATTCCAATTAAATTTAAATCAGTCTGTCACAATACAATTAAGATCCAAGAGTGACCTGTGAAAAATACCAGATCTGGAAATTTTACTCCTTCCTTGAAAGAACATTTGGAGGGACTCTATGTTAAAGCTTGGATTAAACAGTTACTACGGCAGAATTATGTTCAGAAACCAATTGCTGTCTGGACACACATGGATTAAATCAATCCCAGTCCCATTAAAAGCATTTCCATGGAATCCTTTTACAAACCATACTGTATATTCAGTTACTAACAAAAAGCTCCTCTGAATTATGTCCATGTGTCAGCATTTTGCAGTCGAAAAAATTAACCCTTAGCGTCACCTTGAACTGTCAATATATTATTCTTTAAAAAATCCTTATAAAAACACTTCGGCAAGATTAGGAATGATCAGAAGCTGGCATCTTAACCCACTTAGTTAAGTTCAGGGAAACATCACAGTCATGTTTAGTATGACCCATGTAAAAACTGATTTGGAATGGAAACTTGAGCGTGCAACGTTAAACACAAACACATCATAATTTTCTCCAGCCCAAATATTTGCTGTGAGAATGCATGAAGTGAATGCACATCTACTTCTTGCATCAGAAATAACTGCTCACAATGAACGTAAACTGCTGGTGCAGATTGGTTGCATGTGGACGTTATCCACAGGAGACTTGTAAAATGCAGTGACAGTTATTTCACTGTTGCAGCCCTGATATGCAGCGTTGGAGTCCTGTCTCTCTTAGTGCTGTTTTTTGTTACTGTGGTCTCTGAGCGTTCTTTTTTCTACTTCCATTGTTCGGTTTGGTTTCATATGATTTAAATCATGGCCTTTTTGTGATCCAATAAAGTTTTCATGGGCAGCTTCGGGCCGGGGCTGTGGGCTCGTTCTCTAACCAACTAACACAGGTGGTTGAAATTAAGTCTATGTCAAGTATTGTTTCAGAAACAAACTTTTTAGGGATTAACTGTGCTGGGCTTTTGTTTTCACTGTCAGGAAAACCAACCCGGACAGTTCCTCCAGCAGATAACGAAATGTATCCTGGCAATCAGTACATGTTGTTTCCATCAGTCATTTTTGTTTACCTTTGGAGGGGGAGCAGTGAAGTTTGTGCAAGCCCAGCTCACTACAGTCCAGATGAGAAGGAAGGTTCTGGAAGAAGGTGGAGGGACCTGTGATGGGAACATTACTTGGGTCGTATACCAACACCTGGACAATGTGAAGTCAAGGACGACTAATCCAAATCAGATGCCCAAACCGCCTCAATTGAGTTGACAAAAACAAGCAGTGGTTCAACTGAGTTCCTCCCAGATGTCTGATTTGACTGTTTTGGTCATTACACAAAGCTTATGACCTTCGGCAGTCTGAACAAAGATCAACTGGTGGGGACGGGGACTATGCCTGACCATCTCTGTAACATCCGACAATTACACCCACTTCATGCTGTAATTTGCCAGCTGTGCGGAAGTAAGAAAGTCATCTGAAATTGAACTCTAGTTCCTTTTTTAAAACAAGTGTTTTACAGCCATTTTTTGCTGTTTTTATGTGTTTAACCAACAGCAAAACTATGAATGCCTCCCAGGAGAAAGAGTGAGAAAATGCACACCTGCTTTTACTGCACTTTGCTTGCAGCTGTTTGTAAAACTGTTTGCACATTAACTTTAAAATGTGGTCAAACAACACAACTTACAAACTAGTTCTGCTCAACATAGCCTGACTCATACAAGACTCCAAGATACTTAAACTTACACTTTCACTTGAAGCTGTGACTCACTCTTAATCCGAGGGGAGCAATCTGAAATTTACTGCTGGAAAATGGTGGCCTCAAACTTGTAGATTTTGACCCTCATCCCTGCCTTCACACTACAAACTGTCCCAGTGCACACTGAGAGTCATGGTCTGATGGAGCCAGCTGATGCACGTCATCGACACAAAGCAGAGACACAACCCTGAGGCCACCACAACACACAGGCTTTTAACTCGGCCGCGCCTGGTGATTCTGACGGTGAAAATTACAAACAGATATGTTATAAAATCACCAAAGGATATTTGTATGTGGGTGAGTTGTGTTGCCAGATTTGGGTACTGCAGCACACAGGGGCTCAGGAGTGTGAAAGGCTGGATGCTCAGATCCCAGAACAGGCCTTGGTCCATGATTTCAGGTGGGATACTGAGTGGCAGCCTGCCTCCACGGACAGGGTGTCCTCTCGGACACCAGCATCCTTTCTTCACACACTCTGGAGGCCTTTAAACCCAATGAAATAATATCAATGTCTATTAGTAATAGTGAAAAACCTACATTTATCTGAGTATTGGTTTTGTTGGAGATAAAATGATTCTGGTAACACATCTATATCTTCAATTTAAATTATTGTTTTAGTGAAAGTAAGGCAACACTCATTTACACAAACTTCAAACAGCTTTACTGACAGTTTACTGCAGGTGACATCCAGCATTAGTGGCGGTTGGTTAGCTTGTGCAATTCTGCTCTTGACCTTCGCTCTGAAAGAATATGAACACAATGTTAGCACTTTATAAAACAGTTAGTTTAACGAGAGTACTGGAACTTTGTGTTTGTTATTATGTTGTAACTTTTAAAGTCCAAAACATAACAGTTTGACTTCTTACTTCTTCCTGAAACCCCTTTGTACATTTAACTAATTGGCTTTGCATGTACAGCTGGCCGCCTACCCCAAGTCTCGCTGGAAGGTCTGCTGTCTCAATTTGACTTTGAAGTGGATTTTGATCTGTGAAAAGAAGGGCAGTCAAATTTTTGCTATTGATGTTTAAACCATGCTGAGGATATATGTCAGAGGGAAACAGATCCTACTGCTGCGTTAGCCAAACTGAATGACTGTAGGAACACTTCTATACGAGCACCCCACTCTGGGCTAAAAAGTCTCACATCCTTCATCTGTAAAGTTCAAAAAGATAGAGGGCATGGCATTCACTCACTGTGATCATGTATCATCCATCACATATGAAGCAAAATAAAAATGTAGCAGTAATTTTTGACATTTAGGAAAGTTTTGCCAAATAAAAATGTATCATCATGGGAAAACTATCCATCAAAAAGAGGAAACTATAAGTAAGATAAGCTATTCCTTTATTAGTCCCACAACATTTTTCAGCATTACAGCAGCAAAGTGGGAAGCAAGAATAGAAGCATCAATAACTTAGCATTTAAAAGTCAAAAAGAAACATAAACCAGAAGAAATAAAGAGAAATAAACAGGATAAAGGCTCAGGCTCTATTATTAGTAAATATAGGACAGATTTACGGCTGCTTGTACCTGAAAAGAAAGGAGTAATCTGAGGGAGCCATACAGGTCAGTGAAGGCACACAGCTCCTCAGGGTCCGGCTGAGGACACGGCCACGCACACGGAAACATGCTCTTTTTCAAATCTTCAAAGACTAATAGAGGTTAATAATAGCGGGTAATGTGGTGTACAAAAGCTGAATATGCGTGTGTATGTTAGGTGTGTGTGTACATACCAGGTTGGAGAGCTTTCATTCTAATCCCTGTGCACCAGGGACCAGCAGCTGCAACTGCCACAAATGTAAACACTGTTAGAAGACAAGCTGTGTGTGATATATGTCAGAGAAATCAAAACAGCTGCTGCTGGCAACAGGCACTTTCCTTTAAATTCCCTTCACAATTTTGGGCCTGAGCTATTTTTAGTCCAAATGCGTACTAGTGCACAAAAGTGATCTTGCCTTTTTTACTCTTGTAATCGGTTTCTTTATCCTGGACAGGATGGATTGCAAATTTTTGAGACATTGGAATTCAGTGTGGTATACCTTTGTTTTCAGGTGATATGTATAAAAATTAATTTTAATCTAATATGACGGATTAATACCCATGCTACCTTTGCTATTGTACAATAATCTAAAATGTTTTGTTTTACTTTAAAAGTAAATGTGCAATGGAAGTTAGCTTTGCTTATATTGTTAACAACATGTTTGCTTCTGCTTTCTACTATTTTTTTGCGGTGAAGCACTTAAAATGACAACATTATGAGAAATGTCAATATACAGGCTAGGTATAAATAAGGCAAAGGATTATTTTAATATTTGGATTCCGTTTTCTCCCATTTAATTGTTATTTACCAAACTGTAAATATATTTAGAGTGTGCTATAATTTTGCCTGATATCTCTATCAGGTAAATTCGGAAGGCTTACTTTACAGCACTTTTATTCCACATGTAAAAGCAGATAATGACAACATGTTGCGATTAAATTTACCAGTGCAGTTTAGACTTTGAACAGAAGCTCCTGTTTCAGTCCACAGGAGTACCAAAAGACCTCTTGTAGTCTTCAAGGCACGCTGTTGTCTTCCCAAAAGCATTACAAACCTCAACACCTGAAGCCAGAGTTAAAATACAAACTCCAAACAATGAGCTAAATCAAGAGCTAACTATGTAGCATAACTTAAGCTAGCTAGCCGAACATTGGAGAACAATCTCCAGTTTACAAATTATTACAAGCAGAAATTAACTTTCATATAAAGAAAAACTTCAACGTCCGAACGTTATGTTTTCAGCTATAGTAAACCTTATTCATGTTATTACCTGCTTAATTTCTCTGAGCATCTTTAGCCAACTATAGTACAGTACCATAGTACAGTACGCGCGCGCTGCGGTATTTCAGATTGCGCAGGTGCCTGGAGTAGCGGGCTCTCCTGTTAATTAAATATTATAAATTTAAAAACTCTTTTCCACCCTTTATCAAAGGTATAATGTTCGATGTTAGAGCTCTCAAATCATTGGTAATAATTCCAGTGAGATGAGAAAGACAGATAGACAGCCGGTGGCTGAAATCCAAAACAATAAATCTGTGGAAATTAACTTTTCATTGTAATTTAATGGACTCCTGAGAGCAAGACCACAGCCAAGGATTTAGAAATACCGAGGCCACAGGGCCCAATGTTAATGTTTCTGAGTGTTTAGAAAAACAGTGAAAATGAAGTAATGAATATACAAAAAATGGATTTTCAATAGGGTCCTACGCACTTGGTGCTCGGGCCCTAATTAATATCCTATACTAGATAGACAGATAGAATATAATTATAGTTAATGTAGTATTATTATCATTATTGTTATTATTGTCATTTGAGTTAAGTCATAATACACTTTTAACCAAATGTGATGCCATTTTAACAACAGTCATATCAATAAATCAAGTGCAACTGAACTTAAGCATTATAAACAGTTCTTTAGACATTTCCTGTCATGGCCGTTTGCATGGCATGCATGAGGGAAGGACTGATCCAGTAAATGTATTGAGACCAAAGTAATCAGATTTCTGAGTGTGTCATGTCTTCAACTATAATATAATATGCCTCATGTTCTGACACTTGTAGAAAAATGATCTGCACAAATTAATGAAACCTGAGTAGATAACTTTATTTTTATCTAAACACAACAAGGGTGACAAAATGATATACAAAGATTTTTTTTAAAGATCGCAATCTGTATAAACAAATGAGGGTTTTCTTTGACACAAATCACTTTCCCTCCTTCTCAGACCACTCCTTGAATCCTCCGACATAGTTTCGTGCTCTGAAACAGAAGAAAGAAGGAAACATTTTAGAACAATATGAAAATATAATGCAGCTGGAGCATGTGAACGGCAAGTTCTGAGAAGCAAAGTTAAGGAGTCGTAAAAGTGGACAGGCTGCGTGCATGTAAAATGTATAGTGACCAATAACATATTTACTTCACGTATCCAAGTTCTTGGGCCTTTGTTGTAGCAACCCCCCCTCGTCTGCCCATCTGGCAGTGAAACACCAGCTCTGGCGCGTCCAACGGTGGCTTTGTTACTCCGTACTTGGCCTTAAATTCTTCTGGCTGCATTGAAAGAGCAGCTGCTACTGTATCCACTGTAGGAATTAAGAGAGGGAGGGAAGACGGCAGAAAATGTTGTAAGATTAAAAAATGTATCCAACATGAACATCAACAAAGGAAATCAATTGTTCATATGGACAAGTTCTTTATACCTTATGTATTTTAACCAAAACACTGTTGTCCCCTTCATATGTATTCATTAATTATTAAAATAAGCTCACCTGGGATGTGAATAGATCCTTGAATACATCCTTTATCTACTTCCTCTTTAGTGCGGACGTCAACCAGAAGGAGATTCTGGCTTTTTCCCAGAAGTGCTTTCAGTTCCTCATAGGAGATATCCTTGTTTCCTGCCGATGAAAGAAGAAACACATTTAAGGCTTTGTCACAAAGTCCAATAAGCCTTTGTTCAATGTTCTCATAAAACCGCACCATTGACTTTTTTCAAACATAGGTTAGAATTTCAAGTGATAAGACAGCCTGAGAGTATTTTTTTTACAACCCATCATTTACTAATATGAAAACCAATCTGTTCCTGCTGTATGCACCTGCACACTAGGGGTGTACCTTATTAATCCAATAATATTCATGCCCTGTGAATAAAATACAAATACATATCATGTTCTTTAATATATGCCTTTATTTCACAATATTATTTTTTCCATTAAAATGCCTGGAAGGGTTCGGTAACAAAGAGAGTTGATAGAGCTGTAACTGATTATGTTAAATGGAAACATGACACCATCTCATATCAATTGCAGGTCCCTGCATTGAATTGAACTGACATTGTATTGTGCAAGACTTTGTGATAGCTGCAAATGTCATATTGCTGTCCAAAGAATGTGTGTAATATCGTACTGTGATGAAACTATATACCCCCTACCTTATTATGGATACAGAAACTGAGTATAATTATGTACCAAATAAAGGGACATTGTTTACTCTTACCTACCATGTGACATAATCCACATTAAATACAATCTATTTGTCATATTATTGAATATTCTAATAATCAACTCATTTGGATGGGAACATTTTAATGATACCAATGCCATTAATGTCTCCTCCAAGCTGTCATATTAAATGTTGTTATAAAATAGAATAAATAAGCATAAAATATATAGCTATACAAATTTTGTTACTGTTCAGTAGCAGTCAACTGTTGATCATTTAAAAAGAGAAGAAAAAAAATGATCACACACCATTTCTTAATCATACCAAACAATGTGTTACTGCATTATATATTGTGTAAAAAAAAAAAAGTTTTCATAACTGCAGACATCATGCAGTATTTACACAAATACCAATTGACAATTGATGGCCGACATCAAGCTGACAATTTGTGACAAGTTCTCAACTTGTTCCTGGTTCCGGTTGCCAGCCTCACAGCTTCATGTTGTTTTAAACAAACATGATCGAAATATCTTTCACAAAGGGAAGATTTTTCACTCATTTTTTTAATCTAATAAAAAAATGGCAGATACTGAAATCACAAGAGCATATCAGATTCAATTTCCATTTGGTCTTAAAGAGAAAAAAGGAAGTTGGCTGATAATTAGGGGGCCGGAACCAGGCAGGGGCTGAATTAGATTTTTTTTATTATTTACTTTAAAACCTGACGCCAACCTCCACCTTCAGGGTACATTCCTCACGAGGAAATTGCTCCCTTATGTTGGCACTCATACTTGTTGTTATCAAAATGTCTAAATGTGTGTGTGTGTGTGTGTGTGTTTCTGGGTAATTAAGAAGAAAGGCACTGAGTGCATCCACTCGCCTCTGATGTAACAGATTTCTGAGAGCAACCATGTTTTGCTTCACTTGAAAGTCCAATTATGAAGGGGTTTGTTGGTAGTAACTTGGGTATCCAGGTGACTTTCCTTGAGGATACAGGTAGCTTCCGGGTTGCCCATATAAAGACAATATATTATTATCAGCTGAGTCATTGTGAATCATCAAGACAGGAAACAATTTAACAGACAGTTGAGGATAAATTCTTAATCTTAAGTTTATTAGTTTGAGAAAATTGTGTGAAACTACAAAGACCCTTCATTAACACAATCTTTGTACCAAAATATCGTTCGCACACTATTAATACCACGTTACTTGCCGGTGCTATAAGAAAATTATTTATTACCTAACTTAACACGCGTTAGCAAAGAAACGTTGCGTCGTGTGTTTTGCAGAAACTTTAATTTCTAAACCAATTTCAGGGATATTTTTAGTCGTTTGAAAAGTCCAGACAAACAGCTGTTACATAAATTGCACCTGTTTCAGTGACTGAAGAAGAGGAGGACTCACCTGAACAAGCCATCCTGCATGTATGTAGGTTTCATGGGGTGAAAAAGGAATTGCACCTTCTTCCGCACATCGGTTAGTGACATGTCATTGGCTCAGACACAGGGAAAAGGCGGGATCTCTGCATTCGTGAGCCAATGAAATCAACTTCTCTTTAGTGGTATTTTATTTTCAAAATAAAAGTTGAGGAGTTGAATTTGAAGGATTCAGATGAAAGTAGGGACAGATTTTCAAAAGTAAAGAATATTATGTTCCAGCTAAAGATCACTTATTTAAATTCAACTAAAGTTATTATCAGCAAAATATATTAAACTATCACTTTATATCGTTAAATACTGAATTGATTAATTGATAACTTGTTTTTGTATGTGAAATCTTAGTTAATAAAGCTCTCAAATAAAGATAGATTTTTAGGACTTTTATATAATTTTAAAATGAAGTTCAGAGATTTATTTTAAGATAAAATAAAAAAAAAGATGAGAGGAACGCAGATGCACCCAAACAGCACGTAGCAACTATTAAAGTGGTGACAGTCATACAGCGTGGCCTCTGCAGTAACCGGATTTTTAAACAAATCAACAGCTAGGGGATATTTAATCTTGACTGGGTCCCCCCAGTTCAGTTTCAAATAGTCAATGCCAAGGCAAATTAAAGCTGTTTAAATTATTATACATTGAAGTATTAAATTGTCACCATCCAAAGAATACAAACATTTATCCAAGACATTTAACACATTTTTTATTAAAATAAGTCTTAGTTTATTACAAAAAATCAGTATCTATATCCTAAAAAATAATATTTACAATTAAATTCAGCCACAATAGGACAAAACACAGAACAGTTAACCTACAATGGTTAATTTGCCAGCAAATAAACCTGTAGTTCTAACCACAAAAAACAATGACTCATTGTTAGTGATACTGCATAAGCACTCATCTTTCCCCCAGTATGTTTACATATTCCTTGAAACAGGAGTGTAAACAAGTTTTTAATTTACAACACCGCCCTAGAACTGTTTGTCCTGATGTCCTTGTTTATGACTATAGTTGCTGTGCCCACTGTTTCCAGGGGGCTTGTTTAGTGTGAGTAGGATTGATTGTCTGTTCTGCACTCGTCTGGATCACAGAGTCCCCTCTGTGCTGTAAGATGGGTTCCCAAGTCCGTCTGCCGAGTCTCTCTTTGCCTTTTTCCGCATTTGATGCAGCGAGATGATCACAGCTGTGATGACGAGGAGCAGAAGGATGGCAACTCCTCCACCTATGACTGCAGCCAACATCTTATGGTCAGAAGATTCAGGGGGGTCATACCGCTGACAGGAGAAATCTGAGTTGGCGCTGTTTCCGGCACTGTTCACCGCCTGCACACACACCCTCGTCCCAACTTCCAGGGATTCGACCACACCTTGTCTTGAAGAGTCCCCAAACTCCAGTGCTTCTCCTCCATCTATCACCACTCTGTAGCCAGACACCACAGAAGACGGAGCACACCAGTGGACTGTTATCTTCCCTCTGTCTGCCCCTTTACTGATTGGCAGCAGCCCCTCAATGCGTGGAGCATGGGGTGGCACATCTGCCCCGCTGACCCCAGGACAGACGCACCTAATCTTTTCTGCCATTTGCTGGCAGGGCTCCTGATTCTCCAAGCAGGGGTTGTATTGGCATGGCTGCAGCGGCGCCTGATTGACTAAGGTAGTCTTTTTGGACACGTCGTCATAAATGTCCTCTTCAAACTCATCGTCATAGGACTCATCTGTGCCGAACGATGTATGTACGATCTGACGACGAGTGGCCGAAGGGGAAAAGGTTGTAGCATGGGAGAAGAGGAGAGGCGAGGTGCCCAGGAAAAGGAGAAGCATGGCCGGGTTCCCGCACAATGACGTCATCTCTGCGGTCAGAAGTGACAAATGATGAGTATAAAGTGTAAAAATACAAGTCACTGCAAAAATGAAACTGACAATATGTCAAAATAGATCACAACATTAGAAATATCTTAATATAGTCAGTCTGGCTACATATATTAAGATTATACTTAAAGGGCAGTAATGAGAAGAGTTTTGAAGTGTAAATAAGGTGGGAAAAAAAGAAAACACAGAAATCCAAATAGAGAACTTACAATGCAGACAACAATATAAAAGACATGGATCACCAGTAGATAGATAATAATATTTTAAATGTATTCATTAGGTCTATGAATTTTTTCAACTTTTTTTTGCAAGTTTTAATTAAACCCATTTTGTTTTTTATTTAAGCTACTATATAAATAAGTAATAATACAGGGCCTCATTTAATTTATATAAACTTAAATAGTTACATTAAATTATAAATTAATTGAGGAGACATTACAATTATACTTTGTAGTTGGCTTTTAGAAGGAATGTAAAGTGTAATTAAAGTGAAATAAAGGAAATGAAATCAAGAAGTTGAATTAATAGTCGTAGCAGTCACTGCGCCAAAACACAAAAACTAAAATATAGAACTTTGTTATTATAATAAGTAAGACAAGGATCCACATGAGTACTTAAGATAATGAGGCTTTTGGATGTTTTTCTTTTTTGAAAGAAGATACGAAAGATTTGAAAAGAAGTTCCTTCGGCTTGTTGACTGAGGGGCTCAGTTACCAAAGTTTATGGCTTGGAAAGGGTCCTGTGTATAGTCAAACATTTGCGGTGTTCTAGTCTCCATCCTGTAAACAGTTTTAGATAAATAAATTCTGACCGCTCGGGGAAAGAAATATAACTATTGAGGTGACCCCATCAGCACTTGTATTATCTCCTGGCACCGAGCCAGAGGAAATCTGTGGGAAC
>JAOWBC010001868.1:14755647-14777886 GCA_028566105.1 Hypoplectrus providencianus | reverse complement strand
GGAGCAAAATAAGCAGGCAATGCCATAGGGGGACCTAATTCAGATTGGCAGGGTTCATGGTGTCACAAACACAGTAAGCTATACCACGCAGTGTCACTATGCATGGTATCATAATGTGCACCTTGGTGATATGTCAGCCAGGTTTAACAGTTATCTAAATACCCAACTGAATAACCAACTTTAACTACGACTACTTCTATCTTTTAACAATGGCAAAGACTGCTTTGCTTTCAGTTGTACTTTTTAGAAGGGGAGAAGTAGTGAGCCTCCATTTAATACCAGAGGATTAAAAAAATGAGAGAAATGGGTTCAGTTTATTTTGAAAAATAGTAATGTACCAGCCAAAAATTCCAGAGAAAATACTAGTTTGACTTTATTTTTAGTAGTTAAATAAAAGCTGTACAATTGTCATCAACTTTACTACATTACAATGCCCTTTGTGGTCACAAGAATTTGAATGAAAGATGAACTGACCTTACTATTCAAATCAGTAAAGCAAAGTGGTCAGATAAGCAGCCAGTTTTATTTATACCATTGTACTAACAAAATAAAATAATAAAAAAAAAAAATGTTAAGAACCATAAACTCTCTTTAGAGCCATCTCTACTGAATGCCAAATTTGGGGTATAATTCACCCTGGACAAACCTCTTCCCCAGAGTTATAGCTCCACTTAGTGGTGGACACTGTCAGCTACAATCACATGAACCAGAAAAACAAAAAATGCTCTTGCAGCTCTCGGAGAAAAGATTGACATTTGGGGTTATGTAATTGAATCTAATTGATTGTGGTTAACCCAATTTGAACTTCTTAATCCATAATATTACAAAGTTGGCATGTCAGAGAAGATTTCACTGCACTCTCTGCTCCAGCTGGTGTTTTTGTTGCTCACTCACTTGAAGAACTTGTGAAATTCTTTCAATGAAGGTATCTCTGCTGGAACTTTTGTCTCATTTTAAAAGATGCATCCAGAACGAATATCTTTTATTTGGAAACTGTACAGTTGACCTAAATGCTTATAAACAAAAGACATTTATCACCACAGCCTGATTTTTTAATCACTGAATCACTTTCCTTTTGCAGCATTATGAGCAATTGTACATGATTTTCACTTGTGTATTTCCAATTTTACATTTATGCTCAATTTTGATAACAGTCATAGTTACTTGATAGATACATGATCTAATCACGATCTAAATAGGTGGAACTCGTATTTAATTTACAAAGTCCAAAATCACTAATTACAAGTTTGCCTCAAAGGACGGAAAGGAAGATGAAAAATGTAAACAATAATCATTTAACCCTATAATGGAATCTGCATGGGGCCCGATGTACTTCTTACTGGTTTTCTGAAACTTTTCATTTTAGATATACACTCACCAGTCCCTAATTTGGTACAACTGTCCAGCCTCTCATAAGCGTATATGAGAAGCTGGACAGGAGCAACAAATCACCTCATTAACTCAATGCATTTAGGCCAGATGGGCTGGTCTATTAGGGTTGTCACACACACGTATATCTAGGGTTTGCAGAGAATGGTCAGAGAAAGAGAAAATGCCCAATGAGCAGCAGTTCTCTGGTCGAAAGTTCCTTGTTGATGCTCGAGTCTGGAGGAGAATGTCCAGACTGGTTTGAGATGATAAAAAGGCAACAAACACTCAAATAACCACTTATTATAGCCAGGGCATGCAGAAGACCATCTCTCAATGCTCAACACTTCCAACCTTGAAGCTGATGGGCTACAGCAGCAGGAGACCACATCACCCCTTTATTAGGTACACAATAAAAACTAACAGAGTGGCAGTGAGTGTAATTTTTTCATAAACAACGTTAATCCGTATATTTAGGAACTGTATTGATTAAAGTCACAGCGATAACATTTTCTGATACATAATTGACAAGTAATAATCCATTGACATGTAATGATGATTAAAAACACAATTCTCCTGGGTCATTTTGTGCATTGATAACACTGTATTTACACAGCTGCTTTTACTTTGGTAAAATATCTGAATACTTCCTCCACTACTGTAGATGTTAAACTGCTTTAACATCATTGGAGTAAAAAGTAAGCCACCATATTTCCATTTTATATTGTAACTGTACAGTAGCACAAAATGGAGATGTTCCAGTAAAGCAGCATACTTGGCCTTTACCTAAACTATTTCTGAGTCCCTGGAGAGTTGACACCCAACCTTAGCTGCACTGGAAATGGGCGGTAACATGGAGGTAGCCTGATACTGCTGGTTCAGTATGTACAGGAAATAGCTACTGTACACGGGTTAGGAAACCATCACTAAACATACGTTAAAGTATGTAGTTAAGTATTTTGTTAATTAATAGCAAGGTTATACTTTCTCTATGGCGTACCAAATGTATTATTGATATATACCCAAACGATTTTAACAGCAACGTAACGTTATCGCCTTGAACGATGTCTGGTGAAAGATCAAAGAAGATTTCTGGACATAAGCAACGTTAGAAACATGATCTTTAATGGTTCAGTAAGGTGGCAATAAACCAACGTTTGGTAGAAACAGCGAGTTTTCGTGTTAGCTTGGCCTCATTTTAAACCGGAAATACGGTTGAAAATGATTTAACTGTCGACGGTTAACTTTGGTTACCGGCTCAGTCTGAGGAGGAAGGTGGACTCGAGTCGGAACGAAGCAGCATGTCTTTGGTCTGAAGCTGAGCACTCGGGTGTTTCCGTTAAAACCCCGATAAGACACGAAGCACAAACTCGTCCCACAACTGTACCGTAACTGTACTGTAACCGTCGCTATTGGTTAGAACCGTCCATCCGCCGGGAAAGGGAGGCGGGGGCGAGCTGTTGAATGACGGCCGGAGCTTTGTTGACACTTAGAAGCCAAGACAGCCTCCGAGACCCACACGGGCCTATCTTTTTTTAAACATTAACACCGTGTGGAGCTATCAGATGAAAGAGGAGGAGCGCTTAATCGTTTCTTTAATCACCGAGGGATGTTGCGGGCCGAGCGCAGACTGCGTGACGGGACCACACGGTATCGAGAACGAGCGGACGTTTTCACAGGTTGATGGTCCGTATTTGACACCGAGAAGGAACAGCCAACAAAAGTAAATACATGGTGGTAGTCTATAGGCTGTTACTAGTGACACGGGCTTGCATTTAAAGGCGAACTAGGCGGCGCCTGCTAATTCCTGGAAAAATACAGACCTCCGACCAGAATGAGACATTTTGCAGGTTGGGGTTTATTTGCTGAAGTTGACGCTCAGACTTGGGTTCCAAGCAGCGTGTAGGAGGCTTGTCTGTCAGTAAGAGACAGTCTGTCTTGCACATTTTGACAGATAACCAATCAAATCTGTTATTCAAATCCGTGCTCTTATGTCAGTGACCTATATCACATGCATGTGCGCCAAGAGCCCAAAGTAACCTCTCCACTAAACCAGACAGCATGGGGATCAACGGGCTAGACAATCAAGCGCAGCCGTCCAGCGGAGTGTCCCGGACGGATGAGCCAGCTGCAGACTCTCAGACGGAGCAGAGAGATGCTCCACATGAAGCAGACAGGAGCCAGGAGGGACAGGCGGCGGGAAGCGAGTGTAAAATCGTGCAGGAGGATAGCAGTCTGCACCTGATTGAGGCCGGCTGCAAGCCGCCTCTCTCCCCGGCTTCTGAGTCCGAGGTCCAGGTGGAAGAGCACGGCTACGGGGCTCCTTTCGTCCCACCTGAGGGAGGTTACGGTTGGCTCGTGGTTTTTGCGGCAACCTGGTGCAATGGCTCGATCTTCGGCATTCAAAACTCTTTCGGCATCCTACACATGATGCTGATGCAGGAGCATGCAGACCCAGACGACAAGACGTCTCAGTTCAAAGTGGGTGAGTACCAGACAGTCTGCTGAGGCGAGACTGATGATGAGATGAAACAATACATCAGTTGGTGTGCAGAAGTACATTTGACTTGAGGCGTGATTAAAATAAGGCGAATTTTGGACCTCCAGTGAATGAATTTCATTTGGGAGAACATAAGCATCATGAAAACAAACTATATATGTTCATGTGACGGCATGTATGTGTCGTCTCAGCCTCTAAAAGAGATATAGGTCAGCTGAGAGTTCAGACGGGTTTACCCTGCACTTAAAGTGGCTCACTAAACATAGTGTTATGTTACATGTGGGGCTCACCAACACATTTAACGTCTGCATGCTGCCTAAATCAAGAAAAAGTGGTGCAGAAACTCTTCTTGCCCCTTGTCAGAGCTGGTTAACTGGTTTTCAAGAGCACCATCACTCAAATTTAATCATTAACAGGCTTGTAACTGACCAACTGTCTGCTTGATATTCATTCATAAAATGATAAATCAACGCTGTTGTTTTAGTTTTTTTTAACTGGTTGCTGTAAACCAATTTCCGGCTGTCATAAACTTTGATAAAGTCCTTCCCCCTAAAAACGTAACAGAAATGTACCTCAGACCTTTATACTTTCATGTGTGACCGATACAAACCTCCAAACTTGTCAGAAGTTTCTGCTCCTTAAGAGCAATACCCAAAAGAATGTCATATTTCCCATATTTGATCTATTGCATAGATTTTTCAACACTTAATTATGTAGACTCTTTCAGAGAGAAGGACAGCATGTGACATACACATTACAGCCACTTAATACGACCCTATATGAAAAGCTGAAGATCTCGTGATCATTTAATCTCAGGAATTTACATTCATTGTTTCACAATAAAGCTGCTGTTGGCCACTTAAATCTGTCATTCATGAGCAGAACAGGGACAATGTTCACCCCTGTGTCTGCATGCAGCCTCATTTTAAACCATTCTGTTGAGGATTTTATCACAAGCTCTCGCTGATGAATGTTTCTCAGTATACATGTAGAGCATGTCTCAAGATGAAGTTGGGAAACAAAGACCTTCGAAGCCTCAATCAATAGCCAACAACTCCTTAGGAAATTATGTGCTCAAAAACTGAAACCTAAAGTCAGCATACAGTTTATTGTCAATGGATGATGTCATAGAGTCTAGGCCTCTAGCTTTGTGGTTTTTAATGTGACTAAATGAATTATTATATGAGTTCTTTTTAATAGTGATGAATTTCTGATGGGTGAAACTGCAACGTTCTGCTTTAGATTATAACAAAAAGAAATGTTTTGGAGTAAGGGAGTAGCATGTAACAGGAGTGGGTATTTTTCTTCTTCCTGTCAAGATCCACAATCAACACACCAGCGAAGGTTAAGGTCAGGATGTCGGAAGGGATTATGGCTCTAAGACTGTTCCCTGGAACAAGTTCAGCCCTTTCTCATCAGTGCAAAAAAACAGTTAGAGAAAGAAAAAACGTAAAGTGGCCCAGGCGTTATCTGACTCATTTCAGTTGTTTAAGTAAGCACAAGTTAATACCTTTAATGGAATCCTGCAACTTGTCATGTCTAATTAATGTGAAAAGATTACAGCGGATTCCCGCATGCCATGGTATCACATTACGTTGAGGTTTTTCGTGAGAATGCGTTGGGCCTGATAACTGATACAAGGGAAGATGCATTACTTATTTCTTCTACAAAGGACAGTCAGCGCTCAAAATTAAGGATATCCTGTTGTGGGGACAATAAAAAATAGCACACGGGATGCTAGAATACAATGCTGGAGAGTAGAGAAACCTTTAATTACAAATTAATGTGTTATGTTTCTATGTCAGGAATCACAATTTAAATCATTAACTTCATTAATGATTAAAAGAATAATGTAGTTTGAATGTGGCTGGGGATTTAAATGTTTGAATTCAGATTTAGAAACTTAGCAGAACTTCCTTGGTTGGACATTGGTTATTAAAGTTTGGGACAGTTCAAACAGAATTGGTGCCAGTTGTTAATTCCGATCCCTCAGGACAGCTGCTGTCAAGGTATTTCTTTTCAGCTCTCCCCTTTGTTTTCATCTCCAGCCGCTCCTTGGATTTGATTCTTGGTTGTTCTCGTATGTGAAAGGATTAAGCTAGTAGGCTGAGTGAGCACTGACCTTTTTCCCCCAGCAACAGAAGAAAACAGAGGGGAACAGCTTTAAAACAATAGTCACAGTTGTAAGGCCTTTTGAACAACTACCCAGTCTGAGAGGGAAAAGTCACTAAAAGTTCAGTATACATGTGTAAAACATCTTCAAAAATATGTTAAAGTACAAAAAACATGCAGTTTTAAAAAAACAAACTACAGTGAGAGGAGGCGACAAGAACAGATCAAGCTTGGTTTAACTGGGTATTTACTGAGCCTTTAGGGGTAAACAAGAGATTTACAGGGGTATCAAGGTGGGGGATCAGAACACATTTTCTTCATAGCAGACGAAAGTATTGGAGGAGCAGGTTATGGGCTGCAGCTGGTGTTGTTTTCCCTGATTATTCCTGCATGGCACGGTCAAAGGTTTCATTCCTGTTGTGACCACATGTACGAAAACAACGATGTGTAAAGGTGTGTAACGAACACAACATTCTTCTAAAATCAAAAACAAAAGCCTGGGTTGAGTGAGGAGGTGATGTGTAGCTGAATATGGTTGTGCCAAATGTGGGAGAGCCTGGGAGACAGCGTGCACTGCTGCAGCACAGTTTGCAAAACTGGGCATGTGTGTGAAGGGGCGGAAGAAAGGGACTTAGCGAGCGAGTGATTAATTTTTTATTGATACTTGAAATGATTTCCATCCATATGCTACTAGTGTGAGACGGATCAGCACAAAGGCAAATGTGCATTGTGTACCATTTCTCTCCATATTTTGAGCGGTGAAGTTGCAGACCAATATCAACTTTTTTTTTGCTTTTAAGGCAACAGTGATTCTGCAACACAGGCTCCATTCGAAATGCTGCTCCATCACTTTAAGTCTAGTCTGAAATGGACAGAGGATAAATCTAACTGACAACCGCATTTGTCTGCTTCCATTACATGTTGAAAAGACATTGATAATGTATATATGGCACATAGGAAGCCAGGCTTTTAACATTGTACTATAAGTGGGAAAATGGAAAGACATCAGAGGGCTACACACACCTTTATGCACCACACATACACACTAAATTAGTTCAAGCAGTAATCTTTAAGTAATGTTTGTAGCATACGAGTAAACTGAGTCAGATTGGGACATGTGTGTTTGAATTTCAATGTGTGTTTTTTTGCATGCTGTTGTCCTCTCTGTGCAACCTTGGTCTGTGTTATTTAACTTGGCAGTCATTAATATTTGGATAAAACCAGTGTCAGTTTAAAGGATTTTCTTGTATTAACGCTGTACATGAACACTGTTCAGCAGATGCTTGTCACAGTTTTTTCTTACTGGAGTTGTTTTTATATCAGAGTTGAAAATCAAACCGAAACATAACTCAGGTGCAGATTCATGAAATTTCAATGGAACTATCTGTCCTGTAAAAACAGTTTCACATTCTACAGATTCAATGCTGAATATGGCCAAAATCTCCTATTCAGCTAAAGGTAATTTCATATCTTATATATAATATATATCATGTTTGGGGTTTTTCATGGTATCAGATGTTTACTACACCATTATCACAAGCAAAATAATTTATGGTAGTGTGTATTTAGTGTTTTGTCTTTTATGGCAAATAAATTACACTCAGAATATGTAGGGAACGGGAGAGATAATCTGTCATTATATTTCAAAATGAGAAAAAAAAAGTGTTTAAGAGGTGCTGGATAATTTTCAAAACATATATAAGTGTGTGATTAACCTTATACCAATTTCTAGTTCTATAAATATTGTTATTTTCAACACCTGTTTAAATAACACCTCTGATCACTCCCTATTATTTTCTATTGTAAAACAATGAGAATATATAAAGTAACCACATAGTAAATGTATTTCTGTAGCTAAATACCAGCACCTCTGATATACTCTCCAACTTTGCTCCCACATGCAAGGATTGAAACATTAAGTCGTCATCTCAATAGAAACTGAGAAAGACGTAGTTTCAGTTTTCAACACTTTGTAATTCTTTAGTTGTTGTCAGAATGTAATCTTTACATCACACTTTGTCTTTTCTAAAAGCCGAGTCTCTTCTTGGTTTAGAGAAAATAACAGCCTGGACTCAAACAGGTGTCTGTGCCGTTACAAGCAGACCTCTCCAGCCATTAGCATACTGCTGTGCTCTGCTGTATTGTAGCTCCGCTGCCCCAGATTTCACCAGCATCTCCAGGGCATCTGGAAATCCCAGGTTGGCGGATCAGGGAGTACTGTGGCATTTTTGACATTCCAGAGAGCAGGGGAATGGGTTCAGGTCAGATCAGGAGTCTTTTTAAAGCTCCGTATACTCATAAACAGGTACATCCAGATTATCAGAAACAGGGGTGGATGGTTTTTCATGAATGTGGTATTGTTTTAACATTACTAAGTTTATTAGTTGACTAATAGGTGCAAATTTAAATACTTAAGACGAAAACAGTCTCAACTTAGAAACATGAGATAGAGGCATTTAGTATTAGAGTAATAACAAGACTTGCATCAAGAATAAAGTCTGAGAGTTTATCTGCTAAACTCACATGTGACACACTGTGCTCTTTGCAAAACATTCTCAATATGTATCTGTACAGCCCCCTCTTGCATTATTAATAGCTTTGACACGGCAGGTTTGCACGGCAGAGCATCCTGGCAGCTTTAAGCACGACATGACTAGTTAACATCTGACGAAGGTGCTCATGGTTAGTGAGTGGCACCAAGCAAACCACTCATGGAAAATCCAGAGGATCCAAACCCGCTCCATGGGCTGCATCTGACTCCCACATCTGTGACAGCTGCTCCCCCAAACAACTTGTCTTTAACTCCTCCGCAGCCTGACCTGATGTACCTTATGATAATTATTTAGTTAGAAATCTGATGCAGAGCAGAGAACATAATACCTATAGCTTGTGATGCAGCGGATAATGTAGAGATTGACAGTTGAGCTTTAATCAGGAAGTGAGCATTCATCTGAAAACATGTGGAGGTGTCTGATCTGGTAAACATGAGTCATGAAACAGTATTTTCTGGGGAACTTCAGTGACTCACACTTAATCAAATGACTTTTTTGGAGAAACACCAAGTAGATATTTGAAAAGTATCCATCGATGAGGCAATCTGATAGCTACGTTTGTTATGGTCTCTGCTGGTGTACTTGAAACTGCTGTAACTGCTGACTAGTGCTGTGTAGCTACAGACTATTAAAGTTGTTGAAGCAGCCACAATAAAAATCAAATCAAAAATACTTTATTCATTCCCAAGGGGAAATTCATTTAAGCTAATGTAATCCAATCATGATGTCATCAATTCAGATATGAAGCCCTGAGTCTGGCATTTGACCTTTGTCATATTGTCTTTTTTTGGAGCCAGAAGAAAACAAGCGCACCTTTTTTTCCGAACAAGTCAATATTTTTCTTTTTACAAGCAGCAAATAACGACCAATACTTACATTTTAGACTTTCCTCCAGCGACCTCTTGTGGTTTTAAACCATGCAGAATGTTTTTACATAAAAATGTCGGTGTCCTTGAAGCTACTTTATGTCCGCCATTTACATACATGTGGGTTCTGTTTAAACTGTTTTTTAACGCTGTACCAGGAATGTTTTTTATTGTCTATTGAACTCTTGATTGCCACATGTTTTTTGTGTTAGATCACTCAGTTAAGACCATATATTAATAAGGAATGTGGATTCAGCACAACATATTTTGCTCAGAATAATGTATGTTGAGGAAGCGTTATTCCTGCAACAAATAATATTTTTTATATTAACAATGGGTTAAACGTGTGCAATGTGAAAGGAGCTACTTCCGCTGTCAAACCAACAGGATTATAACCCAATTTTGCACTTAACACCTTGACTCAGTGTTTTGGTTTGATGGGGAGAAAATGAAGCAAATATATCCCCCAAATAAGAACCAAAAGAAATATGTTTAGTGAGGTAATAAATCTAGTGTGAAGTTTTTTGAAGTTGTACAATTTGACTGATTTTGGCCACGAGTAGAGTGAGCTCCTGGCAACCATTAAAACAATGCATGTTTAAGGTACTCCAGCATTGGCTTCACTTTTCAGACCACTTGTGTTTACCTAACTTCCAAGGTGCTGTATGATAGTAATCACAGTCTTCAGTTTCTGTGTTTTTGATGGCGTACCAACTTATTGCCCAACCATCACACCTGCCAAACACATTAAATGTGTCCTCGAGGAAATGGGCTTCCAGCTCAGCCTTTCCGTTAATGTTATAAAAATATGTATGACCATTGTTTCTTGAACTATTTGTACCCAAGAAAATTTCAAACAGATTCATGCTGCATTGTTTTCTTGGTGGATTATTTCCCCCCTATGCCTCAGAAAAATGTTAATAGTCGTCAGCAAGCATCTGGACAGTGGCGTGTTTTTTACATTTTGGCACACTGGATGTTAAATAAAATTAAGACTCTGAAGTTGATTTCTTTCAACATTAGAGGGTTGGTTCAGTTAAATAGTTTCCTACATCCTGCAGTGGCAGATATAGCGCAGTCACCCAATATAGTGGAATAGGAGAACATTTGTACAAACAACTCTGTGTATTGAAACAGTGGGCCTCAGGGGCTACAGTTTCTAGGCTGGCCATGTGTTTGAAATGTTCACACCCTAAATAAAGCTGAAATTGTTTACTTCTGCTTCTATCAGGTTATCGTGAGCACTACACAACAACATATACGGTCACTGTTCAGATACTAAGGCCCATTAGCTGCTAGTAAACAAGTGTGGCGGTCTGATCTTGGGCTCCATATTGTTACCACAGTGTTGTAGTCATCGCTTCATCACAGCTATGTAAATACTGAGTGAAAGCTGGTGTTGCTTTGAAATGAGTGAGACGACCTGGATGGCATGTATGACTCAATGTCGACAGAAAAAGGTGGTTTGTCCGTCATGCAGGATGTTTATGTAGTTATTGAACTAATCTAGGAGCAGTTTCAGCTTTGTGCTCACACATGACATCGATCAGTCAAGTGGACACAAGTTCAACACTTTGTGAATATGGTTCATTACCAAAATATATTTGGTTTGGTTTTATTATGGGAGGATATACATTAACAATGAACACAGTTATCAAAATAAAGATCACAGATGTCCACAAACCTCAGTTATCCGCTGTACATCCTGAGTACAAGATAAACTAAGTGCTAAGGGTAAATGGGTTCGTACATTATGTCCCTAACAGCGTTTCCCTGCCATAAGGAGTTTGTTCCTGCAGTGTACAGAAGGGTCCTATAGAGACTCTCTCTCTCGCTGTCAGATTGCATCCATCACATGAAGAGAGGAAGGCTTGTTAGGCCTCCAAACACGCATCTTTTCATTTTCCTTCAGCCTCCCTCGTTGTGTTCTTCTTCTTTTGTTTGAAAGTGTTCAGACCTCATCATCTATAATGAGTACACTCCACTCTCTATTCACAGACCTTTTGCTTGTGCCAGGGAAGAGAGGAATTAGGGTTTGGATGTGGGGCTGGCTGGAAAATAGAGGAGAATGTCGAGCAAAGAGAGGTGCTTATGCTGCTTTGTCAGCCTCTGATTGTTGGACTTTGAATGTTGAAGGCAACATGTTTTATAAGGAGTAACACAGAGTGCACTTTCATGAAGGTCGTGCAATCATCTACTCCTCATTCTTTCACTCAAGACAGCCAGTGGAAGAAGGCTCGAGTGAAGTCATTTCGCAATTTGTCTTAGCACTATATCAATTTATAGTACTGTTTGTACTGCTGGCACATGCATGTTGCCACACTGCCTCCAGTTGTACAATTTTCTTGCTCTGAAGTTTTCTTTTTGAAGTTGTGTAAATGATTGAGGATGTGGACACTGAAAGGAGTTAGTTGTGGTAGATTAACCCTTGAGCCTTGGGTATTGGTCCCCAACAATATGCTGCCTGTTCTTGTGTTTTTCCATTAGTCTTTACACATTGCTCTGTACTTTCTCTTTGTGATAATATATCTGACTAGGGAATGACCTCAAAGGAAAAGCTATGCAAGCTGACTGTCCTGGTTAATGAGATAACTATTGACTTCTCTTAAATAATAAGCAGTTATCACTGTTAATTACAGTGGTTTTCGTTCTACAACATATTTTTCCTTGGATTTTGTGATAAATCATCCAACATGTATCCATAACTGTAGTGAAAAAACAGACAAATTCAAAAAAGAGCCAAACATGAGCCTTGCTGCAGGAGCATATAGGGAATGCATATGACAAAAACAAATTAAAAGGACTCATAAGATCACAATGACCAACCTGATCAACTGAGGACTTCCAATAAGGATGAAAGACTAGGAGAGTGTGTAAGATTAAGGCAGAATCAGCAAATTCAGGGTGACACCACAAAGGGTGGTTGAGATGATTCTTTGGTCTCCGCAGACAAACCATGTGGCCATGTGTTAATGGACAAGCAACAGAAAGCAGTGCTGGTGATAGGCTGAGCTGTCTTAAGAGACAATAATATCAGTAACAGGGAATATGAGATGCTGGAGAAAAAACTGTGAAAGCAAAAATGATCCCAATAGTAAAAGCACATAAGGCTGTGGAAATTAATTTCTGAGGTTCCAGCCGCCAGAGGCAATGCAAACTAAACCTGACCCAATTCTGTCAGGAGTTTGGGGCTGAGCGCATTTCTTGGTTGACTAACTTTTACGGCTGTGCACATATCTGTCAATAAATTTTTGTTTTATTTCCAGCCATATGCTATATGGCTTTGCATATACAGTCAAGGCTGTGTGTGCACCGCAAAAAAAAACCCCACCATAGTCGGGAGAGTCATTTTGTGATTTCTATGCAGCGTTTCCATTAGAGCCGCCATTGGGCCACACATAATCTACCTATATGTATGCAGAGGTCATCTTCACAGTGCAATAGACCTGAATGGTGATTGGCAGCACTATTTTGAATGATTGCTAGGTTGTTGTATGCAAAACCTATAGAGAGGAGTCTGACAGGGATTTGCATTGCAGGTTTTATAGTCTTGTTTTTTCCAGTCTGAGCGGCCATATGTTCATTCCTCAGGGCAAATAAGGTGCAAGAGAACAGAACAAATGTGGTATACAGCATAACATACATTTATACTCAACAGGATAAAAAATACTTTATATAATTTAATATAAATGTATAACTATAATTTTAAGGGGTAACTTATTATTATAACCTCTTTTATAAATTCTTTTGATTGACTGTCGACGCTCTAATCACTGTCATTTTCAGCCACAGATGGCAGCTGTTTTTAGCGAGAAAGCCCTAAAAAAATACTTTGCACTAACTGCCATGAAACAAATGGTACGCAAATAAGGTACGTTTCTAGCAGGTGAAGAAAATTATGCATTTAGCAGCTAAACAGCCAAATATATCCCTAAGATAAGGACCGAAACAGATGTCCAATAATGGGGGAATTCATAAAGAATGTGTTGTGGCTACTGATACCAGCAGGAAGTGCTTATCACTTGCAACCACCATTGTCCCATGTTTTGGGATTACAGGTTTTTTGTTTTGTTTGAATTTCTTTTTGTCTTATTTGCAAAGGTTGACCATCTGAAAAATCCTTCTGTGCTTGCTTGTTGGCTTTCTAAATCAGTTATGCAATAATGTGCAAATGTAATGCTAAGGTGCTTAAGCCAAAACAAAAACTCCTTGGCTAAATGAATAAAGAGTGTTAATCTGATCTTGTGGAACATTGCCACTTTATGTATGGTAAAATGGGTTTGACTGCCAATGCAGAACAATAATCTGAAATCCAATATAGCATTAACCTACTCTGCTGTTGCACCTGTTGGTATCCAAACCAACACTGCAGGTATCAGCAGTATGCATTGAGATGTAATGTGATATGCTTTTATCAAGACCAATACAGTGTTTCTGTGAATGTTGCACCCCAAGGTGAAACTTGAGGTGTAACTATAGCTATATAAGTTACAAAATGGTTGGAGTTCATGAAGTACATGCTAAATAGCAGAATTCCCCCCTCTTGTTCCATTTGGATAAACAAACTGTAGGAAGGCTATGGGGCTGCCCCTCCCTTAAACTATACAAAATGTGACTTTGTAGTGGGAGGCTGTGTACCAGCTGATATGTACATGTATAGTACAGAATGTTTAGATCAACCTCCACAACAAAGACTCTGTTTGTACAGTGATGTAAAGCTCATGTTTCACACTGAACTCGATGCGCGTGTGTGTGTGTGTGTGTGTGTGTGTGTGTGTGTGTGTGTGTGTGTGTGTGTAGGGAGATAAATGAGTCCATCCACCTGATTGCTGGCCTCTGTGGTCTCACAGAGCTGTTGGATCAGTGTGACCTACAGCCCAGACACCACGGTAGACATTAAAGCTACCTTTGCTCGCCGGGAGACTGGACCCAGACATTTGTTTGTTTGCTTTTCAGGGTACGCAGTGTCTCTGTTGGGTCATTCTGGCTCGTTATATTTTAACACTGGATGGAGATTACACCAGAGACCAGAGCTGTCCGCTTTGATCCACTTTTTGATCTGCTTAATCACCATGAGAAATCCTATGGACGGTGTCAAATGTGCATGACGCAATAAAGAGCAGCTTTACATCAATACGTATTTCTAGGATTTAAAATGAGGGCATTGGGTGGGGGTGTTTTAAAGGAAAACTAGTTCATACAAAATTTATGTTTTAAAGCTTATGCAAGCATGACATTTTCATGACATTAAGGTATTCATGTGGTCTGGGTCATGTAATGCCTGCAAGGCAATCAGGGCACAAGATTCAACATGAAGCACATGTTTACCTTCAACTGAGGCTTCCATTGAGACTACAGGTGGCAAACAGTTCATACAATGACTTCCATATGCCAAAAAAAGAATTAAAGCCAATGGATGTGATGATATGATGTTCAGTTTTCTTATCTTTCTCCTACACCAACATGTTCTGTTCTCAAGTGGGGCAGTATGTACACTCCAGTTGTTTGACTGCATAACAATAATAAAGATGGGCAATAATAAAGGAGCTTCGAGGCAAATTCTCCTACTGCCAATAATATGGGAACTGTAGAAACTGATGAAAAATCACATATGTCCAAATGAGCTGGTGAATTGCTTCCAAACAGGAAAGGGGATACATTTCCCTTCATTATTTTCACTGTATGTCAGTTGAATTGCATGCTGTTGCATCCTGTATATCAATCACATATTGATTAAGGGTGCACAGCTCAGGTTCCATGGACTTTGATCCTGTCATGGTGTACAAACGAGTATATGATTGTCTTTTTATTTAGTTAAGCTGATTTTTTTTTTTTTTTTTTTTTTTACAACATAATGGGTTTCCACATGTCTCTCATGATGAAATGTGTCTCCTCTCCTCTTCCTCTCCAGCCTGGGTTGGCGCCCTGGCCATGGGCATGATCTTCTTCTGTTCACCTGTGGTCAGCATGTTCACAGACCACTTCGGCTGCAGGAAGACAGCTGTCAGCGGGGCAACAGTGGCTTTTATTGGGCTGCTGAGTACATCTTTTGCAAAGTAAGTCACTGAAAGTCTTAGGGCCAGATGCTGTTTTCCACACTTTGCAGCTGCAGTATGAGTTGCAGGTTCCATTGAATTTTTGTTAGAAATACTTAATAACTATATGTTAAGTATCAGGTTGTTTTATTACCAACAAAAACCTGATAAGAACAGCTGAAAGTACAGTTGTTACATGCTTTGTTTAACCACAAGCCTTAATCCAATCATTTTTATTGTTTGTTTGATGATATTGGCCTGTAAAGAGAAATGACTTGATTTGATTATACAATCATGAATCTGTCTCAAGGGGCTTTGAGATCCGTAAAGCATATGACATATGACTCTCTTTATATATATATATATATATATTAGGGGCCATGAACTATAACACTTTGGCCAACCTAAGCCTATAGCAGATTAATGTGAAGACAAATCAAACTTTGTGTAATAACAAACATTATCCTAATTCTTTTGTACTGCAGCTCCCTGAGCCTTCGCTACTTCACATATGGCATACTGTTCGGCTGTGGCTCCTCCGTCGCCTTCCAGCCCTCGTTGGTCATCCTTGGCCACTACTTCCGCCAACGCCTGGGCCTGGCCAACGGTGTGGTGACGGCTGGAGCCAGTCTCTTCTCCATGGGACTCCCAGTGTTCCTCAACAAGGTGACAAAACCTCTGGGCCTCAGCAGGACCTTCCAGATCCTCAGCCTCTTCATGCTGGTCCAGGCCCTGTTGGCGCTCATGTACAAACCTTTACTGCCTGCTGGTGGCGGCATGGGACCCCCAGGCATGGGTCATGGCCCTGCGAAACCTCAAACCCAACCAGGGGCCACTGTTCAGGGGGCAAGCAGATGGAGCAGGGTCCTGAGTGGGGTCAGGAAGTACTTCAACCTGCGTGTGTTTCACATCGTGACGTACCGGGTGTGGGCATTCGGAGTAGCCACAGCTGTACTGGGCTACTTTGTGCCATATGTCCATCTGGTAAGAACAATAATGAGTGTGCTTGTAGTTTTGTTATAAATGCATAATGTCTGTTTGCTCCTGCCTTGTATCTGAACAAAGTTCAAGATGTTAGTTCCATGTATATCACAGGTGTAAAACCAGCTTTACATTTTACATTGATTGGCGGATATAAATTAGAAATTCCCTATGGTTGCTTAGCTTTATGTACTCAGGATCGACATGTCAGAATTCTGACATTTTTATGAATATTATAGGGTTATATAAACAGCCATATGGTGATTAGTCAGAGTACAATCATGTGTCATCTGACGCAAACCCACGAATATAAACGCACATCTTGTTCTGTGCATAAACTCGATGATTGAGCCATCAAACAAACATTCACCGAGGAAAAGTGCATTGCTACTGTCAGTTTGCAACTGTTTAATGTGCCGCTCAGCTGCAGCGCATTAAACAGCTGGTAAACAAGTGTCACTCCGGCCCGTAGAGATGCCGGCGTGGTTCCCTTCAATACAACCACTAACAACATGCTGTCTGCTGACGGTTTCAAGCTACAGCAGAAGTTTGTTAAATGGTTTTCAATTCCCCTGCTGGGGCTCAGCCTGCCAGCTTCTATCAGTCCAACAAACCAACATTACAACGAATGGAAATGCAGCGTTTCTGAAAACTTTTCTAATCTTTTTTAATAATGCAAAATGTAAAACAGCATCTATTGTTTTTGACTGCAACAAAAGCATAATGATTTGTGTTGAAATTTAATCCTCATGATGGGAAAAAATGAAGGTCACGTTGCTCTCCATGATGATCAGAATCCAAAGTTCAGAGTATATTTGCACATGACCTTCTGCCGACTTTGGTGTGAAATAGTGAGACAATGAAGGATGAGCATGGAGTGTAAAGCTGCATGTAGAGCTGTGAAGTTGATCTCCCTCTATCCAGATGTCGGATGTTCCAGCTCCGGCCTCCCTCTGTCAGGCCTGTTGTTTCAGGCCCGGGCCCAGATGTAAACACAGCCCCGGTCTTTGTATTGGCTCAACCACCTCAGGAAACCTCTCCTGTATGGGCTCTCTGTATCCCTAAACATGCCTATCCTATGGCCATTGATGAATGTAGAGCCCTTCAAAGCAGAGCAAATATTTCACAAGTTCAGGAAAGACTTCAGAAGGCGGTTTAATGTTTTGGATCTGAGTTGGGGGGTCAGAGCTGAGGGGAGTGGGAGGGTCTGACCTATATGCGTTGGCTCTTCCTGTCTTGCTTTTCTAAAGATTTGTGGATGAAGCCATTTGTTATTGTTAGACCTTTGCTTTGGGGTTATGGATGAACAATTCCTCCACCCCGCCAAATAAACACCCATGTGCTGTGTTAGTGACTCCTTAGGCATGAAGCACGTAAACATAAGAAAGGTCACTTTTCATGTTATCTCAGGGTTTTACAAACACAAAGCAAAATCTAATGCAGACTGTCTGATTTTGTGTCTGTGTCTCAGATGAATTTTGTGAAGGAGCAGTTTCAGGGGACCCAGAAGGAATGGGTGCTCCTGGTTTGCATAGGAGCTTCATCTGGGGTGGGACGCCTCGCTTTTGGGAAGATTGGAGACCTCATTCCTGGTCTTCAAAAGATTTACATGCAGGTGAGGAAAAGTCTGCAGGCATAACATGTGAAAACTCATGCATTTAAAGTGGTATATGGTCCTGGAGCAGTGAAACTGACATGCTCAGTGTCTAATATCCAATCTCAGAGATCCTAAATATTGCACTTTTTACTCCATTACTTTTATTCTGACAGCTTCAGTTACTCAGATTCACAGCCTACCAGTCCAGTGAAAATCATGTATCTCCACTTGTTTATTCTGAATGTTTTTGGTAAACTGGAAGGTTGTCCTTCTTCTTAATTTGAAAAAAATAATTTAAAACCCACATTTGATCAGCTAGAAAATAAATTGCTATGGATTAAATTATCCAACATTATTAAAAAATATTTTACAACAATCTCAAACATCTAGAGCTTTAAAATGCAACATATGTATTTATGCACCAATAATATTGTTTTAAAAAAAACTGTGTTTTTGTTAAAAATGAACTGAGAACATTTTATGCACCGTGAATTTTCACATTCTGATATTCGTACTGAAAAAAAGGGATCTTAATTATTCTTCCACCTCTGCTTTTGTCTCACTTTCATCCTCTTAACAGCTTTGGTTTGTCATTATACCAATTTACAACTGTTCAAAAGTAATTGTTGTCCTAACAGGTTATACAGGCACAGCTGTATACATTTCTGTGGTATAATTACACTCCCATAACAGCCTGCAAAATAACAGTGTAAAAACTGTGTGAACAATTCAAGTTAAGTCTGTACATTAACTTTAACCTGAAAAAGAGGACTTGGAGTTAACTATTAACAGTTTTTAAGGCTCTTTTTCAGTTGCTGTGCACGTTCTCTATGCTTTTACATCCCTCATGACCCTAAACCAAGGTTTTTGTTTATAAAAAGGTTCTAAAAAGTCTTTAACAGCTTATTAGACTGAGTGTAAAAATGACTCAGATGGTACTTTGCACAAACTTTAAGTGCCAGAATATAAAGAAGCTCTGGTGCTGCTGAAAGAATCACCTGCCTGGATAATAGTAAGGATAAAAGAAGCACTGCAGTTTGGAGCAGTTGCTCTGTGAGGTGATTGCAAACACTGTTTGTTATTTCTTGTGTGTATTTGTAGCTCCTGCAAGCACATAGTGGATCTGTAGGCCGTGTTGGCCTGAAGCACCAAACTCAGCCTGCATTGTGTTCATCAAGTGTGGTATTGCAGCGCAGGAACATCGAGTCAAACAAAGAAAGACATGACATGCATGCAAATAATGTCAATGTCAAACATGAACAACAACAGAGACAAGTTTCCTATGTGCCTTGGTACACACTGGAAAAATGTTTCAAATAAAAAAAGACACTTTGTTCTCTACCGTTACAAATGTTCTTTATTTTATCCAGAGTTGAACAGAGTGTACTTTTTAATAGTTGATTACTTGTACAATGTGGTAATTGTGAAGGATTTTAACACTTTTTAGTTCATTGTTTAGGCACAGAACACCCCTTCACAGTTCCCGGTATTAAACTCATGAACTCTGAGCTCAGCGTAATGCAACCGTATTAGCTGAGTGTTTAGATTCGTACAAACAGGCAGGCAGCTTTCAGCAGCTGCCAGCACAAACACAAAGCACAGACCTAAATTCCTCGCTCAGCCTATAGAACAGATGGTGTGATTGAGACGTATAGAAAGCTTTATATTCCTTGATCTTATAATTATAATCTCCACAAAAATCTGTGTTTTGCCACATGCTCATTGGGAACGATTTAATGGCAGTTAGTTAGTCTGTTTAATGCCAGGGAAAATATTTTTAACTCTCTATTAAGATGGCTTTTTACAGACAAATCAGGAAATCACAAGTCACATTTTTTCCAAGATAAATATGTGGATATGGTTATGGTAAATATGGTTTCATCATGTCCTTACAGTAGCTGGAGGGTGTAGTCTGTCACACCATTAATAAAATATTCACAATGAGGTCAAAACACGTGTAGGCCTGTTCTCTATGAGCAACACATACATAGAAACTGTTTCAATTAAAAACAGCCTGTACAGTTTATTCTGCTCTCACGAACTGCCTTCAGTGTGTCTGTTAATACTAAAGAAACAAACAGCTTAACATAGACATAGCCTTGACAGACAGAAACACTGGAGAGAATTAAAGCCACTATAAGAAACTATTTTACTTTGTGTTGATTTGGTGGCCCCTGTGGACAAAAGACAGTAGTGTTGTAAAAATGTCTAGAACTTTTAGCTCTCTCTCAAATCCTGCAATCCTGTTGACTGAGTGGCTGTACTTCCATTGAAGTCAAATTGAATTTAAGGTGAAATTTAGAAATGATGCATGAAAGAAAAGAGTAGAATAAGAAAAGATTATGCAAGATAAACAAAATTATAACATAAGAGAGGTTGCTAATTGGAAAACAATGGCCAAAGTGGAAAAACGAAAGTTAAATAACTAGCAAGTGCAATAACTTTTCTTGCATTTATGAAAGTTTTATCAAAATGTGTGTGTGTTTCAATCAAGCTTTGTAATGCAAATCTTCAAAGCATGCATTGAAACTGTTGATGAAAACATGATGACCAAAAGTCATAAATTGAGAATAAAATCTCCTCCTGCTTCCTTTTAGCTGGCTGGTCTGGTTTTGCAGACGGCTGACCTCTCACAGATGGTCTTATTTGCTTCCGTAGCTGTTATGGAGGCATCAGAATTAAACTGAACCTGATGTGTGGTATTGTGTCTCTTTCAGGTGGTGTCCTTCATGGCTCTGGGTCTGATGTCCATGCTGATCCCTCAGTGCGCCGTGTTTGAGGGGCTGGTGGTTGTGTGTGTGTTCCTGGGGCTGTGTGACGGCTGCTTCCTCACCATGATGGCTCCCATAGCGTTTGAGCTGGTCGGGCCCATGCAGGCCTCTCAGGCCATCGGCTACCTTCTCGGCCTGATGTCTCTTCCCATGACTGCGGGTCCACCCATCGCTGGTGAGAAGCAACACACAGCTCTGATTTATTCAAGCCACTACGAGCTCACAGTGATCTGGCTCCTCGCACGGACGTCAGGATGTTGGCAGAAACAGTGCACAACAAGCTGATTGATATTTACAGAGCAAAACAGCATGTATGTAGTCAGGGAGAGCAAGATTAATGCAGCGCAGGATCGTCTGTACAGCACACTGTATTTACTGCTGAGAGGTTTGGGCTCGTGGCCAACTGCAGGCTTTCCCTTGGGATTTGTCCACAGGGAAGAAAAGCATATATAGGGTCAGATCTCACCACTCAACTCCCCTTATGTGCTCCTCCACCCCCCCCTCTCTCTACTCACACAAGAGTATAGAGGAGCAGTGAGGGCAGACCATTCATTTAATGACTCAGACATCCTTCTGCTCTCTCTTGCCAACTTAAGATCTCGCTCTAACCTACATTGCTCTTAATATCAGACACTCTGCAGTCTCCTATTGCAGCCTTGTCTTAGAGCACCAGAGGTTGCCATTAACCTTTTGAACCCCAAGCAGTTTCAGTCCTTTTCGCTTCAGCCTCTTTTTTCATGCATTGTATCAGTCCTGCACCTCTATGGAAACAGCAATATCATGGCTATGAGTACAGAGGACTGACATCACACTGTGATACAGTTTTATTCCATTAATTGGTAGAAAATCACAAGTTGAATTGATGTGATAATTTATTTATAATCTAATAATCTAATAAGTGCAGCCAGTCAGTCTTTAGCAAATTTTAAGCACATTGTTTTTCCCAATGGAAGTATTTCCCCAAATTGAAAAAAAAAACTAAAAACCAGAAAAAGAGAAACAATGAAGCTTTATTAATAGTCAGTGTGTTTTTTGGATGAAATTAAGGCCAAAATAAACATTAAAATACAGGGAATATTTTAGTTTCACAGTTCATTCATTTCACTAATGAAACTGGTGTTCACAGTTAGAAATGTGAGATATATTCGAAGCAGCAGTAACATTTACAGAGACTGCAATCACCATGTGCCCTTTCTTTTGTGCCTTAACGGTGTTTACCTCTTTAAAAGACAAATTACACTTTCCGCGCCTGTGAAGACTAAAACAGCCAAATGATTGAACTTTATGTCTGTGCACACAAAGACCTGCATTCAGACATCAAGTGCAGTGTACATGCACATGGTTAAAATGTTCCTTTTCAGTCACCACAGATGCAGATTTTATCTCCTGCAGTAACGTCACATTTAGTTTTATATAAAAAGCCATCTCTATATATGTGTGTGTGTGTGTGTGTGTGT
>JAOWBC010001868.1:14715904-14743372 GCA_028566105.1 Hypoplectrus providencianus | reverse complement strand
AATGTGTCATTACTTTTTCACGGGGTTATGCAGGTTTTCACTGGGCCTTTTTTCTGAGGGGGTGTATATGTTATACTGCCATTCAAGTTATACAAAGAAAAATGCAAATATTAACTCATGCCTCCTCAGATGTCTGTCCTTCCAGTGTCTGTTATTATTCTATAGAAAAAGTATGTGCACACACAAACATGTTGCCACTTTAAATGGTGTCACTTTTACCAAGAAGAAAATGAAGAAGAAGAAAAGTGGAAAGCTAAGGTCGTGTTCGGGTTTGTGTTATCTCACAGCGAGGGGCCTCTGGGTTCTCAGGGGTCTGAAGACCAAATCAGGAAGTGATGGAGGAGGGAGTGATAAAACTGTGGTCATTTCTTCTGTTTTGTCACACTGTTTTCTTTCCTGTCCTCTTCGTGAAACTTCCTCACTAGTCTGTCAACAGAGAGGCAGATTTCTTTTCACTGCTGTTTCATATCAGCAGGTTATGACGGTCCATATTCACAGCGGGGGGGAAAACGTCAGAGAAAAGTCACACATTTGCCATGTTTTGGAAATTTCTATTCTGATGAAGTTTCATTATTGGGCAATTTTTGTCACAATGGACGGCCAATTTTTCAGAAAGAGTATTCAGAGGCTGAAACAGTGAGAGACGAGGCTCTTTGACACTGCCAATGATGAAAGCCTGACGAATTTCAGAATATGTTCCCTAACTTTGTCATCTCCGGGTGAGGCAAACTCGAGTTTAGGCAGCTGAAAGAAGAAGAAAAAAGAGGAATTTGAGGTTTAACATTTTTAAGGAACCTCAACCACAAAACCTAGAGGACATACTTAGAAAATGAACTTTCAGAAAGAAAAAGTAAATCAAAAACAGCTTGTATTTGATGGTTCCAGCTTTTCTTTGTTTTATTTGATTGTTAGCAGAGCACTTTTGGACTGTCGGTTGGGCGAAGCAGTTTCAATATAGAAACTTGGATTCTGGGAAAAGGTGCATTTTTCATTGTGCTATTTTCCACAAATCAACCAATTGATTATGAAACAAATGTCTCTCTGTGGTAAATTAACTGTCTCAAGAAAGTTTTAATGTATCTGCATGATGATTTTTTTAATTGCAAACTGAAATCTGAAAAGGTTCCATGATGGCAAGAGAAACTGATTAACTTAAATCTGCACAAATATGAAGTTAATACAATAAATGGAAGCTCAATTAAAATTAAATGATTTTCCTCTTACCTGCAGTGCTACTAAATGTTATTTTGTTTTCCAATAGTAAAATACATGGAACCATGTGGCACTGTGTTTCAAATGTTTTCTGTGTGTTTTTTATTTATTTATTTATTACATTTAAAAAAGCAAAATGCCTCTAAAAACTTGTTAGAGTTAGGGGTAATGTAATTTATCTTAATTAATCCCATTTTAAAGTGGTTTATAAACTTTGTTCTTGTTTTTGAGGTGGCAAGAACAGAACAAAGATAGTTTTGAACAGTACATTTCATAGGTCTAAAGACACTCAAATGCAAAAAACTCCTTGGAAGTCCTCATGGTCCTCATTTGAAAGTTATAACCAATCACACAAAAATTCTTGGACACCCCAAAAACTCTAAGCCCAGATGATACGTCAAGAACAGGGAATTTAATTCTCTCTCCCAGGGCTGCAACAGAATGAAGTCATTGAGTTAGGAAACACAAAGTATGTGGTCGTACAGGAAAGGAGGAAAGTCCCACCAAAACAATCTAGATTGATAATTAGCACTACAGGTTAGAGGAAAATAAATCATTTTTTAAATTTTATTTTAGATGGAACTGTCCTTTCTTCTGAGTAAATTGTGAGAAAGCAGCAGTTTGACCATCTGTATTCACTCTGCTGTCTGTCTATGTGTGGTCTGTTTTTGTTGCTGTGGGCTCTTCAACACACTTTGAACACAATCCCTGCAGCTGATAGGTAATCACACCTGGGCAGCAGGCCATGGCCTCTGCTCACTTCTGTTTCATTTGGGTCAGATCAAGTCTATCAAGCATTATTCAGCTGCATACAGGTGCTCCATGTAGTGAGATTACAGGCAGAGTGTTTGTGTTTTCAGAGAGATAATGCGTGACAGCCAGGCCTAAATATGCGGCTGCCATGTCTCTGCCAGCGCATGTCCTGTCCTCCAAACGAAACACACCCCTGCCTGGAAACTTCCTTCACCGATAATGAGGCGATAAAGGCCGCTCGTGTTTTTGTGTTTCACACAGTCAGGCCCAAAATATACAACTTAAGACACACAGATGCACACACCTTGTTATTGTTAATGTTTCCAGTTCAGTCACCTCACCAATTTATCCTCGGCCATGGACGTTCTTGTTTTTTTCCTCTGTTTAACACGTCTGCAGATTTTAACTAACAGAACAATGTTTGGAGCAGAACTGTTCATTGTTTCTGCAGGGAGGGCCTGCTGGAGGTGGATAAGCCAAAATAACAGTTCAGGAACATTTTGGACAGATTAAAGACAGATGGAACGAAGAAAGAACAGAGATAATCTACTGGAAGGAGGGAAGAAAACAAAAGCAAAATGAGAAAGCTTTGTATCCTCCCCTGACATCGACATGTAGATCAGGACAAGCAGCAGTGCATCCAGAGGTTGAAGTTGTTCAAACACACACCTGAATTTGTTTTTATAAAAATTATTGTCTGAATTTTTCAGCATAAAGCAGTGTTGTGTGTTCAGTTTGTGTTTGTGTGCACACATGAGGAGTTAAATAAATACCAGTGCAATAACATGGGAGTTATTGTTTATATAAATTTTAATAAAGCAAAAAAATACATTAACACAAACTTTTCCAACAATATACATCAGCCATTCAAACTTTATACATCCATCTGTAATATTTACACAAGCTTACATTCAAAAAGGTTTGCTCTGTAGTTTAAGCAAAGCAAATACTGTGTAGCTCACCTGTGGCTCTATTTAAAGGTACTATGTGAAAACATTTACACATATTATTTATGGAAACCTTACTGCTGGGTATGCAATATTTTGAAGTTGTGATTTTAGATGGCTAATGTTAGCTTTGTTGCTAACATTGACAAATTACTACACATCTAATATTAAAATAATGTATTGAATTGATAATGTCTATAAATTAATCCACACCCAGATTGGCTGATAAACATCTTGGCAAACTATTGTCAGCTAAGTTAAAGCTAAAGCTTTGGCTTAAATAGCCTGTTGCTCACAAACATTATTGCTGGAAAAAGAAAAATCCTATTTTTTTGGCTCCCCTACAGCAGCAACTGTGTGCAACACTAACCAACATTAGCTTTAAAACCAGGGTAAAAATCTACCCGCACTTGAGTAAGCTAACATTACTGCAAAGTATGCAATTTCTTTGATACTGTGTTTGAAGATGGCTAATGTTAGCTAACTTTAGCAGTGATGGTACTAAATTGTTGCCTAGCTAATACAGCTAAATTACTTTACCCGCTAATGTGGCTAAGTTAGGGCTTTTATTCTCTCTCTTGCTCACTTACGTAATCACTTGCAAAAGTACTATCTGAATGAATATGTTAGTTGTTTAGCTAAATTACTTTACCAGCTTATGTGATCATTGACACTAACTAATGTATTCTGACAACTATGTTTTTTTTCACTAACAAAAACGTAAGATGTAAAGAAATATAAGAACTAGTGATTGCTAGTGAACTAGCTTTCTAAGCTAAGCTAAGGTTAGCCAGCTAACTGTAACATAACCTTTTGAAAATTCCACATAGTCTTTAAATATTTTTTTCAAAGCCATCAAACATGATTATTTGTTAAATAAAGACACATTCATTTATAACATAATTTATCCTAATGAAATGCCCAAATAATGTGTAATATTGATATAATATGTTGTGAAAAAAGGTGGTAATGTAAACAAAGAAACGTCCACAGAAGAAATTGCTACAGCTACATGTAATATATAACTTAAGAGGTGCTCTACAATATAAAATAACATTCTTCCTCCCATTTTACATACTGAAATATGGTATGCTACTAAAATTACCATATTCAGTATGTTGGTGATTTTTACAGCGGTGTCAGGGCTGCGTGTCACAGCCCAGGACTTCCAGACGCAGGGCGATGTCGTTGATCCAACCCCGCGGGTGGATGCGGATGAATTGGCCAAACAGAGGAGAATCAAAAACAGTGAGAGCTTCATCATCTGAATCGTTATTCCCTGTGAAGATCTGAGAAAGCACAGAAACAGGAGCTGGATGAAAGCACTAAAATAACACTGAAAACACACTTTAATAGGATTCCTTTAGTGGACTGTCAGCACCATGATAGAGTGACTCATCCATGTGTGTAACAGTAAAGGAAACTCTGAGATAGATTAGGTTTTTGTGGTAATGATTAAACGAAAAAGTGAAATGAGTAAAAACATGTTAGTCATGCTCTTCTAATGAAGCTGTAGTCAGACAGGAGCCTCATCATGATCACTGGCCTGTTTTTATTGGTAAACTGAGTGTACCTTTTCTCTCTGGGAGCTGCCCTCTAACACACTGCTCCACGAGTGTCCGTCGTGACTGACGGTGACTGAGAACTCGGTCACCATCATTTGGGTCCAGCCTGATCGTGCTCCTTGGGTTACGACCCCCGTGATGCGTTTTACTTTCCCCAAGTCGACCTGCAGCCACTCGTGAGGGTTGTTGTTCTGAGGAAAAAAAGAGCACTTTTAGATCTCATAATGGAAAATATGATAAAAAAAAAAAAAAAAAACAAGTGTAGAAAACTGTCAAATTCTACTTTTCTGCTTATTTGGCATGAATGAATAAAATATATGTGATTTGGTTTTTACACAATAGGCCTGCAGGTCTTTATTATGGTCATAATCGCTTAATGTGCAGATTTTTTTCTTTTTAAATAACCAATCATTAACTTTTTTAATATTGCATCTTGTCCAAAGCCTAAACATATTCAGTTTGCCATCTGGCTAAGACAAGGAAAAATCAGCAAATTCTCACATATTTCAATAAACATGATTGAAGCAGCTTACTTCCTTTTAATTAAGTAATCAAATATTTTTTGCACCTGCAGATTTTAGTAAATAATTATTAAATAATAATTATTTATATATTTTTTTTTACAAAAAGTAAAAATATTTAATAGGCCTGAGCTACAAGTTCCATGAAAATCGTTTTTTTAATTTAATGTTAATAAACAATCAGAACCACTTTGGCGTGGGTATAGGTATGCAGGTGTACATAAAGTCTGAGTCAGCTCTCAGATTAATCTCCCTCAATATTCCCTATGAATCACATGTTGGAGTCTCTGCCAGTTTGGCTTCTGTATATTATGTGAAACAATATGACAGGAATCACAGAAGTCAGATTGTGCATGAAATAACAAGAGGGACACTTCATATTACTGAAAGAAATAGATACCAGTTTCAGAAAGAAGCAGGAGGAAGGAAAGGAAAATTAAAAACAGATGTAGAGATAGCCAAAGGGAACACCGAACCACTTCCTCTCCCACATTACGATTAGGAGACTTATAAAACGAGGGAGGTGTTTCTGGCAGTGCATCTTTTTTTCCACTGGCATTATATGGCTGCACGCAGCAAACCCAGAGACATATAACAACTGCTTGTGGGGGTACATTTTCCCCCATTTAAATTAATTTAACCACCGTTCATGAATAACTGGTTTTCACTGATATGCAAAGTGCTGCTTGGCGACACGGAAAACCCAAACAAACAAAATGACTCCAGCATAAAACTCAGTGTGAAGAGGGACGATTTTATCTAAACTCACATATTTATAAACCAGGAAGAGTTAAATCAACAGTCGCCCCGTTTTTTTTGTTTTTTTTCCAGGAACATATTGCCAAGAAATTTTCCTGTGTGGATTGATGTGCAGAACAATGAAAAAACTGAATACTGGCTGCAGCGACTGTTAGTCGTCTGATGAAGCCATTACAACACTTTCAGGACACTGCTCCAGATTATACTTGGCCCACAGTGTTTGACCTCTTTCCATGGATCACAAGTGCTTCTGTTTGGCATGTGACCTTTGAAAGGGGTCATCAGTTTGCCAGAGGGAAAATTCACACCTCTGCAGCTCAGTGCAATATGGTGTGAAAGTGATAAGATGAGAAGGAGGAGAAACTACAAGACCAAACAATTTAAATTGAGCAGAATAGCAGCACATAAACAACTCTGGGGTGTATCAGTGCACTACTTTGCTTGGTGTGTGTGTGTGTGTTTGTGTACTTGGATGACTGGGGACTGTGGTTTGAGTCTCCAAAAAAAAAAAAAGAAAATGAATAATAATTTACTGTGTATGTCATGAGAGCATTTGAACTCATGAATAACATTTCACAACAGCCATTGTGTTTTAAATGGAAGAAAAAGTTCCTAATGTTACAGTCAAAGTGAAATACACCTCACAAAGCCAGTTTGGTGTAATATTTGATGAAACATCTCTAAAGGCTGTGCTTCAATGAAGTGTCAAGTTTTGACATCGCTTGTACCAAAAGTTACTTAGCGTATAGGTTTTAATCATTAAGCTAATTCATAGCATGCTAGGGTGCTAGCTTTAGTATTAAGCTAGTTACAGGCTAGTTTCAGCGTGCAGCTGCTTGAGCCTGTTGATTAGAGAAGAACTAGACTGGCAACTATTTTTCAACACAGTGTACATTAATAAATATGCATATAATTTATACCGATATGTTTAGCCAATAAGTATTTCTGGTGCTAACTAGCAGTGTTAGCATTGTCTCATTGTCTAGTTTACTAATTACACGCATCCAGTCTTTCAGACAAGCTGTTTTCCGACTAAGCCGAACGCTAGCTAGTTAGCTAGCGTTCGGCTAAGTCTACTAGTTAGTTTCGACGAATAGCTTCATCTTTATCAGACTGAAATGGTGCCAATATTGTGTTTCTGTGTTCACCTTTGGCCTCCATGCATTGGCGCTGCCCTCCTGGCGGAGGCGGGCGAGGCTGGGGCTCCAGGTCCGCAGCAGAGATGAATATGTTGTAGAAGCACTAAAACTGTCATCAGGAATCTGCCTCTTCTGAAGCCCGAGAGGGAGAGAGCAGCCTGGCCACAAACAGACAAGAAAGTCATTCTCTGCAATTCCAAAAAGACAATTCAACTCATAACAGTGCTGTTTACTCACTGTTGAGATCGCAGCCCAGCAGCTCCAGTCGGAGAGCAGGCTGTTGCTGAAAGCGAACAGGGTGAATCCTTACATAGCGAGCCACAATCGGTGGAAAGAAGAAGTTGTTCTTCACCCTGTAGCTGTCCAAGTTGCCAAACAAGACCTAAACAGAGACGCAAAAACAGTTCAGCTCAGAGATCGAGGATTATTGAAACGTGCTAGAGATGGGCAGCCCATCATAGTGAACAACCTGAACCAAGTGTTCTCAACCAAGGTTGAATGTTGTTCCTTCAAACTTTTTAAAAACTTACAAATGAAATATCCTATAACTCAGTATTGACTTTATTATTACTGTATTGACGTTTTAAATGGTCTAATTGGTGAAAGTCAGTGTTTTTTTTTTTTATTATAGGTGACTTGACTTCCTCCTTTGTCACCATAATAAAAGCTCAGCCACAAGAGGTTGCTTTCGAAAAATGTAAATGTAAATCAATAATTATAAACATGGGTTGAATGTTAATAAGCTGCTTACAGAAGACCAATATGACATTTTTCTTTTTTTCCTGAGGGTAGCTTGGTCTTTACTATATTTATTTATCTGAACATAAAATATCTCATGATGTCATTGTGCAAACAGACACCACAAATTACTCTGGTACATTTACAACATCTTATACTCTCATGTTCAGAGAAATCATTTTTTATTGTAATTACATTTTCCTATTGCTTGTATTTCTGCTTCAATTATATGAATGCAGATGATCTATTTATCTGCTGATCTATTAACTTGCTCGTGTTCCAGGTTCAGCCCTTGTAAATCAGAGGAACTCATTTCCTGAATAATAAATCAGTCATTTCATTGCTGTCACCATGGCTGTAAGAGATAAACAGTGTGTGTGGCCCACAGAGAGGGACGTACTCCATTCGGCAGGGTATTGTTTCCTCTGTAGGTGGTCCAAGTCTCTTGATCCAGGCTGTAGGAGACGTTGTAGAATGTAATGAAGTTTTCTCTCAGCTTGGCCCGGACCCCCTGAGTTTCCACACGGTGCAGCAGGGTGGGCCTCTGCAGGTCAACCTAACAACACACGTTATCTTTTTTTTTATTCAATTATATTTTCCACACAGGACCCTACATTATGTAGCACAGCTAATATTTTGCAAAGGTTACAAGGAGAGTGGCAGTACCTGTATCCATGACATCTTGTTTCTGCCAATCCAGGCATTAATAAAACCAGACTGGTCCAGCCTCGCCAGCGTTGGCTTCCAGTTACCTGGACACACACACACACAGTTATAAACCAACTCAATGAGGTGCATTTCCATGCTTTCAGGTGAAATAAAGCTGCCTTGTTGTGAAATAAAGCTGCCTTGTTGTGATAATACTGTGTTTTTTTTTGTCTTGCGGTTTTTCCTTTTCCTGGTTTACTTTGTGGCTAGCACTTCCTCTCTCTTTGAGTAGTCACACATACTGAGGTTCCTTTTTGAGTCCTCTTAAATACAAAAACCCAGTCCTACCTGTGTAATCTGATGCTGTGATCTGGGAATCCTCGATCCTTCCAGATTTCATCCCCAGAGGAAAGACACATTCTGCATGTCAGTATGAGAAAATTACAGCTCAGTTACACATTCTTCAAATCCATTTCTGTGCACTTAATACAGCTGGACAGTACAGAACTATATGTACATCTGCTGTTTGGACATTCCTGCAAATTATGATGTGTACCGCTGCAAGTTAACCTCAGATATTCAGCTTGGACTTTAAAAAGCCACATCATTTACATAACAGTACTACTTACACATACTTTATAGTACGGAAAAAGAGTGGAAAGCCACCGGTATGATATGACACATTTTCAAGTGAACTGACTTGTACAAGTCCAAATATTTATGGCCCAAAAAAACAAATTATTAAATACATTCTGCAATTATGTGGTGTCAAATCAGTTCCCAACTACGAAATTAACGTAAATCAGATAGTATTACATATTGGTTTAACTGGGTAAGAAATCTTGTAGAAATGCATCACATTTATGCTCAAATGTAATTTGTACCATGGTGACACAGTGTACCTACGTGGGTTATAGACCAGAAGTCTAGCCCTCATGCCAGCCAGCTGGTAGTCTCCGATGGTGCACTCCACCAGCCACGTACCAACGTTGGGGGGTCTCATTTCCACCGTGCCAAACACTCCTAGGAGACAAGGAGGCATGTTTCAAAAAGAGCTTGAAAGAATGAGATGTAATATGAATGTTATTATGTAAAAAAAAAAAGTATACATGCGTGTTTACCAGGGAAGAGGTTGTAGACTCCCATACGGTGCTCCTTCTCTGTGTGCACAGTGAAAGGCAGACCGTGGAACTGCACAGCATGGTACTCCCCGTCACTTCCCACATTCAGCAGGTGCCACCGGACCAGCTGGTGTTGGGCGACCAACAGACCAGGAAGTGTCTCTGCCACATACCCATTAATTGCTAAGGAAGAGAGTAGGCATTGGTCATCAGAATGTTTTAGAAAAGTAAAAAAAGAATTTGAAAGTACAACAAAGAATCAACATAATTTCCAAACCTGCAAACTTATTGCTGACGTGGTACCAGGGGTCCTCTGTGTTGGCCTGACAGGGCGGAGCGCAGTGCTGCCGTAGGTTCTCCTCCAGGTACCAGCTTTTAGTTTCATCGAAGGTGTTGAAGAGAAGGGCGAACTCCTGCACGCCTCGCTGCGTGTTCTTACGGGTCCGGAGGGTACCGGGCTTACAGATCACCAGCGGACCAATCAGACCTGAGTTAAGGTCTCTTTCCTGGAACAAAGAACGGAAATAAAAAATAAAACAGAATAGATGAGACTTGTGAATCAAAACAGAAAATGCTTTTTGACAGGCTAAATGTGAGGACCTATCCAGACCTTGTCCACAGTGGAGTAGTAGGCCCCAGTCTTGCAGTCAAATTCACTGTCGGTTGGTCCTTGTTTCTTGGTTACTCTCCAGTTATAGGTCCGCGCCTCCCCAGGAGCCACAGGCTCACCTGGGACCCCGGATGGAGCAAAGGAGGCCTGGGTTTGGCCCATGCCGGCCCCTTGGCTGCGATCATAGACTCCCTGAAGATGAAAGGAATAAGGCCTGGACGCCTTGTTCTTAAAGACCACCTTGAATTAGATAAAGAGAGGAAAGATCATCATCAAGCACCAATAAAAAAAGACAGATTTTATTTCTTAAACTGAATCTGAAATCACTTCATTCAACCTTCTTTGATTTTGCCCAGTGAGAGTATAACTCACAGTGAGGAGGTCATTAATCTCTGCACGGATGAAAGGTCCCATGATTCCCAGGTGTTCCTGCAGCTCTCCACTGTCTATGGGCAGCAGGAAGTCCTTATCGCTGTAGGCTCGATACACCACCTTCTTATACTCTGGCAGGAACTTCCTCATCCCTCTACGCATCTCTCTGGATAGACAAGTGAAGTCAAAGCCATGGCATTAGACAATAATCAGGATTGATTTTAAAAAGATCAAAGGTGTGTCATGAAGTTCAACAAACAAATATGAAACAAGACTTTGCTTTCAGAAGTGTTCTGGTTTATGTTTTAGAACATTTGTAGTCTGAGTAGTATTATTTATTTATTTTATATTATATATATAACAATTCCTCTGAGGCCCTGCACTGAAACCTGGATGACATATTATTCCTACTTTGGCTTGATGAGCTGATGTGGTTTTCTGATGCCGTAGTCCCAGCTGATCTCCTCTGCAGCAATGTAGTACTGACGATATTTGGACTCTCCAGAGCGCAGGTCCATGTAATCTGTGCCAAATAGATCTGATGTTCTGTTCACCTATAATGAAATTTATAATTAACTGTGGGTGTAAGATACTTTTTACCACAAATCTGACTCCAAAGAAGTTGAGATGCTGTAAAAATATAAATCAGAATTCAGAATTTATATTCACAAAAGGAAGGTTTCTTAGTTTCAACACAAACCTCTTTAAACACGGTGGAGGAAACTTTTAATGAGACCTTAAAAATGTTTCAGCTAAAGCTTAACACAAAAGAACTGTGAGGCCAAAATTATTTGAATGTGGCTAAAACACAGCTACATTAAACTACATGAGTTCAAGAAAACAAATTGATTTTCTTGGTCTACCCCTAAGTTAAATTTTCTGTCTCTGAACAGTTTGGAATTGACGATATGCCACAAATGATTATGAAATCATTGTACATGTTTAACTTCTGTTTGAGAGAAGGTCCAAACTTTTTGGGAATAAGACTTGTATTATATTCTTAATAAAAGTGCATAAGTACCTCCAGGCTGTAGTCATCATACTCATAGGAGAGCTCAATTCTCGCTGTGTTGTTATTATTAGTGTTGTTGTATTCCACATCTGCCGTGAGTCTCTCAGGCTCAGAGCGAACAGGGTTTAGTGGTATTAAGTTTCGATCCATCTCTTCTGAATGGCTCAACTCTGCAGCCGCGGCCTTCTCGCTCAGCTGTGGATGGCCGTGTAGTAAGATCTCATTGCTCTCTTCCTCCTTCGTCTCATTGTACACTCTTAAAATGTCATCTACTTCCTCAGCTTCTCTCGCCACACTGGTGTCAGTCCTGTTCTCCACTGCATCTTCTTGAATCTCAAGCCCAGCTCCTAGATCTTCTGATGATCCAGAACTGATATCTCCATCGGTCCAGTTGCCTTCTGCATGTCTCCTCTGTCTGCCACCTCTATCTTCTCCAGGTTCACTCATGTTGTGAGATCCCGCCTGCTCTACATCCCTCTGTATTTCTTCTAGGATATCATGAGGGATTTCTTCCTCTGGCACCAGGTCTGGGTCATCACCTTCCATTTCCTTCAGCTCACATGCCAACTCTCCTTCACCTCCCTCAGTTTTATCAATCGTGACATTTTGACTGGAAGTGTTTCCTGATTGAGTAGAGTTATTACACACTCGAACCAACACTGTGCGATTTCCTGGTCTTCTGCCCCGCGGCTGCAGATCTAGCTGATCGATATAATCTGAGATATCGTCTTCAATGCCATCACGATCGACTTGGTCTCCATCGATGCTGTAACGGACGGTGTAATGGATGCTCATGCCCCGGCTCTTGAGGCTGCCATCGTAGGCGCTGATCTCCCACTCACCTGAGAGAAGAACATTATGAATCCAGAGCAACAAACACTGAACATGACGTGTGAAAAAAAACACCTGCATCCATTGATGATCCTCCACACACCAGCTGTTTGTTAAAAAGTATCCTGATGGATTGATGTGTGACAGTGAAGAAGCTTTGGTACCCTAGCAACTGCTTCTGACTGCATGATGCATCTTGTGATTAAACTTTTATTTTGTAATAGAGTAAAAAATTATATTCATTACCTTCACCAAGTTATTTTTTCAATAATGTTTGCTTGATTCTCTATTTTTCCGTCTTTTACATAACTCTCTTGGCTTTTTTTTTTTTAACCTATACTTGAACTCTCAAAGTAATAAAATTAGTAACTTCCAGTTTTGCTTAGCCCATCCATGATATCTAGTCTCACCCATTAGCTCAGTTTCCATTGGAACGGTGACACCGGTCATGGGGAACAGGGTGAGGACGGACTGGTACAGGCTTCCGTACTGGAAGAGGTTTCCAGTGAAGTAGACAGAGAGGAAGTCACTCTGGGTGCCCACGCTGGCCACGTGCCAGAAGGCAACATCAGTTTGAGACACGACAAACTGACGCCCGCCAAACATGATACCATTTATACCTGGAGATACAGACAGAAAATTCACTGTTATTGAATTTATAAAGTGATGGCTCGGTGTATATTAATAGTCTTATCAACAATTACAATCATACAAAATGTAAAGTCTGCCTGCCTTCTGTTGTGGACATTTAGAGGATCGATTTCAAAAATCACTTTATCACTTTAAAGCAACTGCAATAATAACATTATTACAAATTATAAGGACAAGAAAATGAATCCAGGGTCACTTCTAGTGATTAAAATACAGAGAATTATTACCAGAATTTTCTCTTATTCAACTTTATAGATTTTTATAGCATGTTTAAGCTAAATTGATTAGATGTCTGGCAACTTAACTTTATTTTGGTTAATACTCAGCTATCATGGTTTTTTGCAGCAAACTAAAAAAAATAAAACCTGTATCCTAGCCCTATGTCAAGTTGGTGCTCACTACTTGTTTTTGCTTCCCTTAAGTGACCTGAAAACAATTTCTTCCATGTTTAAAAAACATTTCAGCTCACACCACACCATTTGTTTTATCTATAATTCATTCTGTCCATATTGGTCTGTGTTGATTAATTAAGTCACAACGGTTATGAAGAAGAAAATATATAAATGTAACCCAGAGGTGAACTTACTGTAGATGACATTAGACTCGTAGAATTCAGGGTCCGTAGTGTTAGACGAGGTGTGACTGGACTTCTGCATGTTTTCATTCATGTACCAACTTCTGTTCTCATCAAACACACCGAAAATCAGACTCCACTCTTTATCCGGGCTCAACTGCGCAGCAACATATTCAGCAAAAGGCACAGGACAGGGGATTACATTGCATTCGAGAAAAAGCCTGGTTGTTGACATCATTTTACAACTTGAAAAGATTTTTTTCGGAAGACAGAAACTCACCAGACGTCCTCTGGTGTCGATGGTGTCGTAATTGCAGATGAGCAGCATGCCCACCAACCCGGAGGCCAGGTCCCTCTCAGGGGAGACGGTGCTCTGATACAGCTGGGTCAGACACTGGGGGTCTCCCTGCAGGGGTCCATCAGCTGTGGTTAACTTCCAAACGTAGCTTAACGTCCCATTAGGGGGCACGCCCATGGAGCGCAAGTCCTTCTCTGCAGCTGATTAATTGGATGAGATCAGAATTTAGGGAATTGCAGCAACAGGAAAACAAATGATATCACTGAAGACACACCAAGGAATCAACACATTGTTATTTTAACAGGCTTGTACTGATGATTATTGATATTGACTGTTGATTAGTCTGTTGGTTTATGTTGCTCAACTTACCATTTACAGGTCTCTGCAGTAGAAAGACCTTAGAGAGCCCAGTGGGGTAGATGTTGTAAGGACGACTGGCCAGGTTTCTGAGAGTGATCTGGTGACACAGTTCAAACCAAACAACCATGTTATGAGTGGTTCATAAGTTTGCTTTTCTATTTTATGATTGATCATTCCTTGTTTTAGTTGTGTTGCCAGATCTCACGTAAGTAATTCTCTGTCCTGTACAAAGTAAATTCGGAATTTTTATGGAGTTTCAGTGTCAGAATGTAAAGAAATGAGTTCAGTGTTCAGACGCAGGAGCGGTTACTTCACTCCTAAATGGGCGGGACAATTGAAAAAGCTTCCTTCCATACAAAAACGGAAGGATCAGAAATATTTGTCTGACTTGCCTCTCTGGGGTTCTGTCATTCATGCACAAATTGCTAATTCACATATTTTCCTCACTCACATGGATTTGGTCGTTGATCTTCCCTTTCAGCAGTGGACCTATTAGTGTGTTGGCAGGATTCTTCCTCTGAGTGAAAGATCCGTCCGTGTATTCCACATACACCGCCTTTTTATAGGTGTAGTCCAGATGATGGGGAGCTGGAGGCAAATATCGGCTCTGCAACTCACTGATGTGCCAGAGAGAAAGAAAATAAACAATCAGTCCAATTAAAATCCGCTATTGCTTTCTTCTTCTTTTCCCCTCTCCTTCCTCCCATCTTCCCCTACCTGTCTGTGGGATTGAGATGGGGCGCGTAGTCCCAGGTGACCTCCTCGATGGCGATGTAATGCTGCCAGGTCATGCGTGGCTGTCCCCCGCTGGCTCTTGCTTGAACTTGAGGTTTCCGAGGCTGAAAGCTAATAGTGTTGAACAAGTTATCGTCTTCGTCTTCGTCTTCATCTTCGTAATCGTCATCTTTGTCTTTGCTGCTGTCCCCGTCATCCTTATGTTTGACTTTACGCAGGTCCGGACCTGAGACAGGCTCTGGGCATTTCTCCACCGTGAAAAAAGCATTCATACCATCTGGGGACAGAAGAGGGCACAATAACAGCAGGAGTTATCATTTAAATAGAGGACATGAAGTTAACTGAACCCTGGAAACACACTGTGGTAAGTCTGGCAGACTTATCGGGCGCCTCTTACTGTCGCGGTGAGCATGTATCTGACAGCTCATGAGGAAGCGTCCTGTTGTTGCAGGCTTCATTTCTGCAGTGATGAAGGACATAGGGGTCACCTCCAAGGTGACTTTACGATGAGTCAGCACCTGAAAACAATTGACATGAAAAAAAAATGAACTGATTGAGGTCAAAGTGAGGTCAAATTGGTTTTGTCACTGGTGGTGGAGCACAAACTGGCTTTAATTCTAATTCTATAAAAATATTGAATTTAAGAGGTATAAGACACAGCAACCCTTTGGGTCTCTTTTTTATGACTGTGTTATATCTGAAAATTAAAAGTACCTGGAGAGTGTGATCCTGGAACTGAAGGGAGTGAATTTCTGGAGCTGTGCCCATCCCAATCAGGTGCCAGAACACATGATTACGGGCCTCACACATTGTCAAACCTGCGGACAGAGACAGAGAGAGAGAGAGAGAGAGAGAGAGAGAGAGAGAGAGAGAGAGAGAGAGAGAGAGAGAAATGAGGCCAAAATTCCTGTGTGGACCACATGCAGCGCAGCCACTGATACAATGAACACAGTGTTTGCAGCACTTAACATTACTACACGACTTCATGGAACAAACTGTGTCTGCAGCCAGTCTGCTTCATTACCGGGTAACGTGGAGTTGACATATCCATTGATGGTGTGGTATTCCTTCCTGCCGATGCTCTTCCTGAACTTCTCTCTGATCTTCCTCTCTCCTACCTCTCCATACCAGCTCTTGGTCTCGTCAAACACAGCAAACAGCAGGACAAACGCTGGATTTCTCCTCTGGCCATCTTCTGTGAAGGCACCTGGAAAACACACACAGATAAAACATTTAATGCAACAGTTCTGTGCTGTTTTAAACCAGGCTAAAGGCACAGTCAACAATTTGTTCCAGACTAAAATATCTCAACATCTGTTTGCTTAACAGCTTCAAAATGTACCCAGATTGTTATATGTATTCTAAATGTATTTCTAGATATTTTGTTTTGATGCATCTCTGCAAGCAGTGTTTAATTTAATGTATAATCACTTTCAATTTATCATGTTTTTTTTAAAGTTTCCTTTGCATAAATAGTAACTTAAGCTGGCAGATAAATAGTGGGGTAAGGAGTTCAATATCTTTCTCATAATATAGTGAAAAATTAGTATAAGGTTACATAAATAGAAATACTCAAAACAAGTGAAGACACCTCAAAGTAAATGTACTCAACTACATTCCACCACAGAAATATTTCAAGAACAATAAAATTAACTGACTCCTTTTACAGATGAGCAGGGCACCGATGAGTCCCGAGTTCATGTCTCGCACCGTGTCCACCTGGGAGGAGTAGGAGTAGGTGAGGCATTCGGGGTCGCTGCTGGTGGGTCCGTCTTTGGGGCTGATGTCCCACACGTACTCATAGTATCCACCGGGAGGAACGGCATCATCTTCCTTCTCCTGGCCGGCTGTGGAGTCATCATACCCGGCTCCTGGAAAGTCAAGACGCAGCATGATGACTCCTCAGTAGTCATTCAGGAGCAGAGGTCGGTCAAAGAGGGAAAACGTGTGTCACAAGAATGCATTACCTAAGGATTAATGTGTAATCTATAAAAAGAAGGACCAAATGTTCAGGAATTCTAATAATAAATCAACAGTAATAAAAAAATGGAAGTAGCTTCAATTTAAATACATCCATGGAAGTGCTGACTCATGATAAAAATGACTTACATTAGACATGTGTGCACACACACACCTACAGGGCAGCAACATTTCCCCTCATCCTCTAATATCACATGTTGGTGCGATTAGATCGGCTTCATGAAGCCTTATTCCCGGACCTGACAGGTGAAGCTGCTCAGATTAGATGAACTCTATTACATGACTCTACCCTGTGGCAGAGAGACCTGAGCCGTTTTACAGGAACTGAGTGCTTCAGGAACATATGCCTTCTGTGAGGAGCATTAACCCTGAAAGCTCCTCAGATCAGGGATATTACCCTCAACAGTTGGATGTTGTAACTTAAAGTGGCCATGCTGAAACACCGACCGTTTGGCTCTGCACACACAAGATAATGATAACTGCTGTTCACTGAAATTTCTCAAGAATGAGGCGGCAACTTTGCCTTTGGTCCCTCAATAAAAAGCTGTTTGTTTCCGATTATGGTTGGTAGTAATTTCACATTTGCATCCTTGCTTTGAACACATTTTTTGTTTTGGCTTCAAAATTGGCTCAGACTTTGGCAAAAGAATCGAGTGAGTCAGAGGATCAGACTCGGATTTCCCCTCAAGCCGTTAAAGTCGGATTGGACCAGTAAGCGTTTTGCCATTGACTCATCTGCACTGTAACATGGACTTCACATTAAAATGCGATTATGAGTCAAAACGCTGAGTCTAAAAATGATAAAGATGAAGTTGGCTGTTGACTCACATTACATTTATGCATAGGAGAAAGTTGAAAGGTTGGCAGCAGTTTTCTACCTTCTGACTGTTTCCAGTAGGAGATCCCCACAGGGCTGATGCTGTAGGACTGAGACGCCAGGTTCTTGAAGTGGACCACCACCCGGTCACCAGCCTGGGCAACGATCACCGGGCCCTGAATACCTGCAGCCAGAAAACTTAACGTTCTTAAAGAAATCAAACATATGATCCTATTATTTCAGACAACACACAGAACAAACACATATTCTGTTTTGTTGTGTTTTGAAAAGACAGGCAAACATTATAATTATCCACAACATTATCTTCAAATTACTGTCCTGACTGTAAAACAACTGAATTGGAACTTTAATTCATTCATACATTACATGTACTCCATTAATAGGAGGGTATTAACCATTTATAAAAATCTGAAACAATGACACAAATCCCATGAAATTGTTGATTGACCAAGAAAATTGTCTAAGGCCTACCTGTCCATGGTGGCCTTTGCTTGGGGACGGTGTAGGTGGAATCTGTATACTCTCTGTAAACTGCTTTGACATACTTCTGAGGGATATCCTTGGATCTCCTCCTAAATAAACAAAGTGAAAACAGCTGAAAACACCCCCATTAAATGGAGTCATAGGAGTGTAATAAAAAAGTTAATAAATAACATAACAACTAAAGTCACACATTATTTCAAATGAGAAATAAATGGTTGTGGAAATAAAAAGACATACATACAATAATTATAGGCATTTTCATTTATTTTTCTTCACTACTATACATACTAAGGCATATAAATTACTTTTGCATTAAACATAGACATAACAAAAACATGCATACATATATTACTAAATATATATGTGACAATAAATGAAAATTATTTCAAAGGTTTATATCAAATAAGAGATAAATTACAAAAAGTAAAAGTAAAGTATCTCTCAAGAAAAAGTACACTTTTTACCCATAATCGTTTTTAATTATTTAACATAATTTTAAACAACAACTCTTACTGACAGATTTTTCTTTTCCGTTCAGCAAAAACTGCTGTTTGGAAACGGGCTACTAGGTCGTGAGAAACCTGTTTCGCAAATTAAACAAAAGAAATATTCACCTTTGGTCGGACGCGGCGTCATCATCGCCCAGGTAGAGATAGTCCCATCCGATCTCCACAGCCGCCACATAGTAGTCTCTGACAGCGGCGGCGGTCGGCTGAGCCCCTCCGCCGGGGCAGCGGAGCAGCAGCAGCGGCAGCAGCAGCGCGAGTGTCGCGGCTCTCATATCGGTCATCTCCACCGTGTCCCGGGTCAAACTCTGTCCCGGCTCTGCTGCTGCTTCTGTGGGCCGAAACTTTTAAAGGAAGGTGGGGTGGGGAGAGGAGATGTGGGGCAGCTGCAGTGGCACGTGGGGGCGTCTGGTGGTGAGAGGGCGCGCGCTCTGCCCTGATAAGATCAGCGGAGGCTTTATTGTCCGGAGGGAGGAAATAGTCCTGAACACACTGACCACTCTGCCTCACAGTCCACTTAAAAAAACACAGTAAACACACGAAACATGGATATTACTCACAATGATGCCTTATTTAATGTACAAATACATCAGTAGGACATGTATGGATCTAGGTATTAGGTTATGAATAAGTCTACTAGCTTCTTTTTTTTTTCCAGCTCATTCATAAATGCAACCTTAGGCCGTTAGATAGTGAAACACATGGGAATATTAGTAATTGAAGGATGGCCAACATTTATTAAACAGACAGGGTAGACAACAGTCAAATAATTGTTAGTACTAATAACTGATGGTAATTAATCATTAATATTTATTTATAAGTCAGCAGCTGCTATGTATGAATCTTTCATAAAATAAAAAAAATTACTCGAAAGCCATACCATTGTGCAGTCTGTTTTGTGAAATAAAAAAATTGAATACATTTCAAACAATTTCATCATATAGGAAATGAGTACGAAGCTGATCATGTCATTGACTGTCAATAATATAACAAAATACAATGATAATCCGCTCTTTAGAATGAACAAATAATAGATTTTGGTATTCCATCATTTAAGAGTGAACTGATGCCCAGTATTAGTATCTAAAAACATCAATGGTCAAATAACGTTATGGGAGGATTCCCGAGGTCGTCATGACCTGAGAGAAATGCTTTTATTACTTGGCTTCACTGCCACCTTGTGGCACACGAGGGTACTGCAGATATTTTGTATTTGACTAATAAAGAACAGTTAGTTATTTAACCTTGAAAAATGAAGTGGCAGAGTAAGATTCATGTTTTCAGCAATTTAATGCAAATGTGAAAAGTATGGATGACTGACAAATCTTAATACAAGCATGAATGTGTATAAAACTTATTTAAATAGATAGCAAAAACAGCATAAAAAAAACAACAAATTGCAATACAGTCATTCATTGTCTTTACCGCTTTATCCAGGTAATCCTGGGTCGCGGGGAGGCTGTGCCTATCTCAGCTGGCTCTGGGCCAGAGGCGGGGTACACCCAGGACAGGTGGCCAGCCTATCGCAGGGCAGACAAACAGACAAACACATACATGCGCACATTCACACCTACGGTCAATTTAGAGTCACCAATTCGCCTAATGTGCTCTGTGGGAGGAAACCGGAGTACCTGGAGTAAACCCACGCACCCACGGGGAGAACCTGCAAACCCCATACAGAACTTGCAATCCCCAGCACCAAGCACTCTTGCTGTGAGGCCTGAGTGCTAGACACTGCGCCACCGTGGTGGTGTACTGCAATACATCACACTCCAAAAAGGGAGATGCATGGATTAAAATGCTCATGTTTGTGTAAAATCTGTCAGAAAGGCAAGCATTTTTTATTTTTAAATAGATAAGCACCAGAAATATTTTCAAAACAATGCAGCACTATGTGCGTGCAGGCAGCCTGAAGACCATGTCAGTTTCCTAAATTCCTGATCACAGTTTCAGTGAGTTGACCTCTATGATCTGCTGCAGGATGTTGTCAACATCGTCCGTCTCCAGGCTGATGCCGGCCAGGTCCAGCTGGGGCAGGAGCGCCGTGAGGAGCACCACCACGTTGTTACGGATGCTGTGCAGATTCTCAGGTGGAGATCTGATCAGAGAACAGCTTTTTGTTAAAAACTTAAGTCACTCAGGTAAAACTAAAACATTCATATTTTAAGGGAAAATAGATCAGAGTTGTGATTAAGTATTGCATGAGGTTACGCAGGTTAAGTAGAATAGAGCTAAAATAACCTTGACTTTTAGTTACAGCTGCCTTTGAGGACTTTCTCAATCTTTTTAAAGTAACTCACCTGACTTCTTTCTTTCCTCATGTCATTATCAATAAAACCATTAGAGGCCACCACTTACAAAAGAATATCAATTCATGGCTCATGATGACGTGAGTTATCTCTTAGTTTACTTTTCATAAGTATAACTACCAGCAGTGGAGCGCTCTGTGCCTGGAAACCCACCTGCTGTCTTCACAGGCCTCGCTGTCTCCAACTCTGATCCTGCTCGGAGTTTCTGTCTTCTCCTTTTTAGATATATTTTGCTCAGGCTGCTCCTTCAGTCCACAAAAAGCTCTCTGATTCATGACCACCACCCCCTGACCCAGGCTGCTGGAGGACGTAGAGCTCTGATGAGGAGGAAAGAAAGATACTCAGACTGTTATCACTGTGCTCATATGTGACTGTATGTGGTTCATCATCAGACCTAAAACCCTGCGTATAAACTGACCTGAGTGACGTCCGCCTGGCAGCCGACCTCTCTGCTCTCTGTGGATGTGGGCGGAGCCACCAGATCCCTGTCCAGCTTGTCAGCGTCGCTGTGGTCAGTCGTCATCGTGCCCTGAGTTTCCGTTGTGATCTCCAGACCCAGAAGCTTCCGCAGCCTCTTGGCCTCTTTCTCCAGAGTGGCCAGCTTCTGCATGTTCGCTTCCCGGTCGCTCCCATCAGGAGGCAGCGGCCGGCTCCGCTGCCCTTCTGATCGACTCAGAGGGGACACCATCACAGTCTGGGTGGAGGTGAGTGAGTGGGTCCAGGGGAGGCTGCTGGGGGTTCGCTGTGCTGCCTCACCTTGTTTCTCTACTCGGCTGCTGCTGCTGGCCTGTGTGCTCTTCTCTACGGACGCTGTTTCTGCTGTTTGTTTCTCAGGATTCATCACTTCAGTCATATCTTCTGGGTCTGGCGCCAGGACACGTTGCTTCTTCTTCGTGGAGTAAACTAATATTCCTAATTTCCTTTTGAAATTACTGAGGATGAAAAACATTTTTTTTGTTTAACACCTGAACTTTAACTTAGAAAGACTTTGAACATCAATGCAACAGGTCATCCACAAACTGAGCATTTAATGGGCCTCATTTTGTAAGAAAAAAAGCTCTGAAAAGGGGCTTAGATATCATCTAATCTTTCTTTCTTATTGAGAAATTTTGAATCTAGCCCCTCTTCGCCCAACGCCACAGCTACTTTGCATCTGGTCTGTTTTCTCCCTTCAAGCAAACAGTAGCCGTGTTTGGAATAGAGTTTTCAAAATTTTCAAGCACAATTTTGGAAATGTATATGAGCGATGTTTTCATGAACTGGTTTAGAGCAGATAAACAAAGCTGCATAAAGGCACTTTGGTCAGAAGATGGCAGTGTAGCGTAATGTATCACTGTAGGCTAATCTGTCCAGGAACCAGGAGAAGAAGAGATCATGCAAGAAAATAAACAACAACAAAAAAGCACTGTATAACTATTTAAAAAAATGCAATAAGCACCTCAAGCGAGTGTAAAACTTTTATGCTCTTTTTCTAAAATTTTATAAAAATGTTTCTTTTCTCATGCAAATCTTTAAAATGTGCACTTGTAATTATAATAAACATACGTTTGCACAAAATACGGGAACCCGCCTCACCTAAATAAGCCTTTGTCCTCCTCTTCTCTGTCCTCTGTTTCCGTGGCTGTGGTTTTGTCATGTGTGTCATCATTGTCTTCAGTTTCCACGTATGTCTCTGGTGTCTTGTCTTTAATGAATGTGCCTCTTCCAACCGGCTTCAGCTGTGTGTGTGTGACATCAGCTGTGAGTGCAGCGTCTGTCTGGGCCTCATCACATACATTTGCGTCTGTGCAATCTTGTGTGTCCTCCTGTGTGTGATCACGTGTGTGTGTGGACTGGAAGGTGGGCTGGCTCGGCTCTGATGAACTGCGGGAGAGGGACTGATGTCTGGCCTTTTGTTCCTCCTGCACGTGGAGCACAAACAAACCAAGCATACAAAATAAAAGCAAAGTAGAGTGTACATAAAATAGGTTGTAGTTAGGTAATCACTATGTATAGGTAATCTCTAGTTTTACAAACCTCCAGTGATTTTTCTCTTTTTCTGCTTCTGGGATGCTCCCTGCAGGGAAAAAAAACAGATTATTGCACTGAAAGAGAGAAAATACAGAAAATTTTAACTTGACATTAAATATCCTGCAGAAAAAATGCTGTTCCTGCATCCTAACAACTGTCTTGACTGCAAATGCTTGAGTTCATGCTTATGTAGCTTCAGAGCCTCAAATCACTGGTTTGTCCTATCAAAGGGCTTCACAGGCCACAAGTTTGTGAAAAAGCTATATAATGGCTTTAAGACTGTATAAGAGTCTGTATATGATGCATGCACATGCTGGTTCTTACAAAGGGATTTTCAAACCAGATGTCAAAATTTGGGGTTTGAAATTGACAAAGTGACCAACACAAACAATCCCTATCTAAATTTGTTTGCATGTATGAGTTTAAAATGTTTCAAAGAGGTGACTCGGCCCTCATTTCAGTCCTTCTGTGTTGATCTGGTCTGACAGAGTGAGCAACACTAAACAGTCACTCAAACCGGAAATAAGAGCTCAAAAACTGACAGATGAAAACCGCAGTGGCACATGAACCCACACATGCACACACAGGCATGCAGGGAGAGTAGCAGTGTGAGGCGCCTGACCGTGCACACATTCTCACACAGAAAAGTTAGAGTGAGAGAAAAGAAATGGGAAATTACTGTTTCTTGTGGTTTTTCTGGTAGCTAGGTGTCAACTGCTCCTCGCTGTCTTCTGCTTCCTCTGGTGAAGAGCAACTTCTGAAAGACACAGAGATCTGGCTGAGCTACACAGCTACTTGAGTTCAGCCCAGACCTTCCTGTCACACACACACACACACACACACGCACACACACACAGCAGACCCTGGTGTCTGGTTAAGGCACATGTAGATATCTTGAGGCTCTCGTGACAGCTTTAACTAGTGAGGTTTTGTATCTTATAACTCAATCAGAGTGTGTGATCACTTTTATTTTAAGCCTCTCTGCAGACTGTGAGAGCTGACTAGAAACAAGGGTGAGAAACAAGCTTCACATGATGGACGGACATGAATCAGAAAGGTTATGCCTGATGTTTAACGTATTGAGCTCTAAACTGCAGGGCGGCCCAACATGTAAGCACTTAAAGTAGCTAGTAATACAGTATTGCACTTAGATAGTTAGGGGGGCACTCCATCGTTAACATCTGAAGTCTCAAGTCCCATCCAAGGAAAGTAATGACTAGAAATACACACCTGTAGCGTGGATTGGGGTTCTGGCTGCAGTTCCAGCTTTCAGGAAGCTCACTGTAATGACCTGAAGGGACGCTGCGCCACTTCAGGCACTCTTCACACTGTAACCACACTGGACCCCTGTAAAGACAAAGTGTCCATTCATATAAATAATTATCATTTAAACAACTGCCAGAAGATCTCAGTGAGTCCGTGTTTGTGCACATGAACATCTGGGTGCAGATATTTATCTCCCTGAACGAAAACATGAGGCAAAGGACTTTAATTATGATGATTTATAGATGCAGCACTGCCTCCCTTACAGTAGGGGGCGGTAGGCAACTTTTTAAGCAATGGTTGCAACCTAAGCTTCTTTAATGTTTAATTATGAATCCCATGGCAGTTCCAAATAAGATCTGTAACGCTACAACCGGCCTGGGTTGTGCCTCACGTCTTTCTGGTTTAGGCGCTAGCGTCGCAGGGCGTGTGGAGCAAACAGGCACATTAGCTAATGCACATTAGCGAGAATAAGATCAAATACGAGGTTGAAATCTAGTCTGTCAACTACAACAGAGTATAGGGCCTCTGCTATCAGAGTTTCCCTGTTTTAACATTTAAAGAAAAAGAAGAAGAGGTTGCTAAAATTTATATGTGCACGTTTACGTGGATTATGACATTTCACCAAAAACTGGTGCATAAAAAGTGTTTGTACAATGTGTCCCGTCGATGCTGGAACCAAACATAAAAATGTCAGTTTAAAAGCGTTGCTAAAATGCTGCTTCACTGGTTGTAACAACTGTGGAAGTTCCCTGCCTCAACATGTTTACTCTTCTTTCCAACGGTCATGACAGAGAAGCATAAGAAGTAGCGTCTCAGCTCTGGTTTCAAGCTTTGTGAAAGATTTATCCATTTCCACTTTCAGTTGACCTGACGAGTTCCTACATGAGAGGCTCCTTATCGCTCTGGACTGTTACTGTCATTAAACACAAAAAATAGGTTGACTGTGGACCAGATATTTTACTCTCCTGGTGTATTCAACAGTTTTGGGGACAGACACAAACACAGTGAACAAGTATTTTGCACTTCTAATAAAACACCCTAATTTAAGTGCCTTTCATGTGTAATAGAAGCAAGTTATGATGACAACTGTAGGTGGTGAGAGGAATTTTCTTCTTATTATGCACAACACAACAAGGGTTGTGTACCAAATTATGTTAATTAGAAAGTACAGGTAAAATTACACTTGTAGTCCGCAGAGTGCTTATTTAACTTAAATCCACCGGTACCAAATTATCAGTACCTGAAAGTGATGAAAGTAAAGGAAGAAAGAGCAAGACTGTTACTCGTGCAGCTTGTACAGAGTCAACTTTTCATGAAACCAACAGAATGTGATTTGCACACCATTTATTGATAAATAATACAATACACACTCATAGAGGGAGATTTAGGTCCTATCAGATAAAAGCAGTCGGCACTCACTCGTCAGCGTCCTGCCGCTCTTCGTCTCTCTCCAGAGCCTGAAACTCTCGCTCTCTGGCCTTCTTCTCCGTCACCTCTTTCCAGTAGTCATTCAGCTTTAAGCCCAAAGCACCGAGGGTGAGTCTGGAGGGCAGAAAAAGAAAAAATGATTAATTTCTTTAACTGCTTTTCAAAACACTACAAACTCAACAGCATAAATAAGCTTGTTTTAGGGATATATGTGTATTTCTTGTATGTTCTCCTGAAGAAAACAAAATGTGTGTTAGAAAATACTCTAAAGCTTTATTGGCATCCCTGGGACAAACACTGGGCTTCACATTAATGGAAAGCGAAAGCACTTCCAGTAAAATTTGCATGAGTCTCTATTGCTGCCTCCTCATTCGTTTGTAAACACAGTTTCAGATTTCCTGCTGCTGTTCACAGCTCACCTCAGTTCAAATGTGCCTTACCTGTATTCTTTGGTGTATTCAAAGTCTTGCTTGTTGTGTGCAGGTTTGAGAAAGTTACACTCGATGATGCCGATGACCCCGACGCCTGCCCTCTGGCCAGAAACCTGCAGGGAGAATTTAAGAACAAGTAGACGTCTTTTCATGTTGCATCTGGAGCGGAGCAGGAAGTAACAGAGTGAAATATCTCCGTCTACCTTCAGCTGGCAGCCCACTTTCTCGTAGGCTTTAATGAGTCGGTTCTTGTGGTACATCATGATGCCATAGTGATCTTTGTTTTTCGGGTTCAGGCCAAAGGTCACCTTCACCTTCTCTTTCTGACAGGCACGAGTCAAGGTTAAAGCACTGAACACTGGCAGGTTTCGGAATAATCTGTCAGTAAGAAAGGCAAATTTACAAAAAAAACTCTTAATGTATTTCTGAAGTTAGTCAATGTATTGATCAGAAGATCAACAGGACACAAATCAGCCACTACTTTAATGATTAAAGAATAATTTTAGCCTTTTTTTTTATTTTTACAACAGCTAAATATTTCCTGTTCTCATTGTTCTTTAATTTAAGAATCAAATCCTTTTCTTTGTCATACATATTAATCAACTGAAGGTCTTCAGATTTTTGGATGGTTGTCAAAGCCAAATCGATCAAAACAGTGGAAAGTCGTCACCAAACTTCCACCAAAGCTGCATTCACTGAGATTAGGCCAACAACACATCTGAAAATGAAAGAATAAAACAGTACAGATATAAACAGCTATGAAAACCAGCTGAACTGTATCTTCCTCTTTCTAACTGTTGATTGGTCAGATCCTACTAACGCATCACTGAAATTATCTCCAATAGCAAATGCAGATAACGACTTCATAACAACACACAGGTATGAGAGGGATACGCTGAAGTGTGGTTTGTAGACGTCATGCTCGATGTGTTTCAGCCTCTTGGAGACCAGTTTAGCCAGAATCTTCTGCCCCCTCAGTATGATCTGCATCCTCGGCTTCAGGTACAAGATACTGAGGTACGCCTGGGACACACAGAAGCAGAGAGGGACTGAAAAAACAAAACCATGGAAATGTAAAACATGCCCTCTATTTGGCCTGACACAATCTCTTTTAACATTTTATAAGCTTTTATTTTTTCTTTAAAGTGACATTTAATTAGGAATCCTATATTGACTTTTTGATCGTTGAAACAGCGACAAAGCAATTTAAAGAAAGTTTCTGAAGGGAAACTGGGGCAGTGTTACTACAAAACCACAGGTAATTCCCCAGATTCCGGTTTGTAATCGAAATTGGCACACACACACACACACACACACACAAACACACAAACACACACACACACACACACACACACACACACACACACACAC
>JAOWBC010001868.1:14645230-14661285 GCA_028566105.1 Hypoplectrus providencianus | reverse complement strand
GAGGAGGTGTGCAGCTACCTGAGCATTTTGTTAAATAATTCCTCAGGGAGAAATCTGACTTTTCAGCTGATTAATGCTCTACTATGTTTATTAGCTTGGTCTGTTATTATTTTGGTGCTGCGCTGGATGTAAACAGGGTGTTTATCGGAGCTTTTTCCCTAAAAACAGCTGCCTGCTTTTGGAAGTTGTGAGAGAGAACCAAACTAATAGAAATGTGATATTTAAATGCCTGTAACTATATATAAAAAAAAACAAGTCATTTTTTCCCATTGTTAATGCAAAAGTATTGATCAAAGCTTTCCAAACTATCTTCATATGTGATTTAGCTGCACAGCGAGCGGTTATCAAGGTTTTAAAATCTGGATTCTAGATGCAAGTAAAGGACAAACCTTTCAAAGGAAAGCACCAATGCGACAGAACCACGAGGATCTGACGTTAGAAATATTTTATTCTGGTGGCATCATTTTATGCCTGGAGTGCTTCATCATTATTCTCCTGCCCTCACAGTGCAGCCCTATTAGTGCACATTTCTAACTAAGATGAGGCTCACACGTGGGTCAAGGACAGTTATTTATATCATGAGCTGTATCCAATTAAGTCAACATGTCAACCTGAAACCGTCAGCTGCTAATGGGCTTCCATCAGCATGAAAGATGGCTTGATAAATATCAAAGCCGAGGACAGACAAGAGAGGAGACAGCTTGATGTTAATGATAATACAGCAGATCATTTAGATGGAAGTGCTTGTGTTGGTGCACGAATCAGATATGTGTGGATCAAAGTGTCAACACGGTTCACTTGACAAAATTATTGCGCTGCGCTTACTTTTGATTCTAATCTCCCCAGAGACTGAATTATGTTGAGAGTTTGGATAATCAATCATAGCTGAGTCACTAACACTGTTCTTATGAGCATGTAGGCCTCACATGTCCAATAATAGGAGCCTGCCTCCCATCGGCTGTAGTTATACTGCTCTAAAAACGGCTTCGACAAAGCTCACTTTCCTCCACTAAACCTCTGATGTCAGAACACATTTACTTTCTGTAGCACGGTGGCTCAAGGGGGATTTATTCTTCAGAAAGGGAATGTTCACAACTGTCTGTGAAGTTCTGACATTTTCATTTGGCTCTCTGTGTATATAAGCTTTTTCAACAAAGGTTATTTCATTTTCTGTCACTGTATGTCTGCAATGCTGTATAGAAACATATGCACAAGATGCTAGCCTCACCAATCTCTTTGTCTCTAAACGTCAATTGTAAAACGCACTGTAAACCACAGCCTCCAACTCCTCAGTAGAAAAAGTGTATTTTCTTAATCCATTAACCTGTGAAAGTGGCTGTAGGGGATGATGAAGAGCTCCTCTGGGACACTTTCCCCCCTGGCTAAACCAGAACCTCTTCTGGACTGTTTCATCCAAATAGAAGCACTCAATCTTAAGGACAGCTTGGTCAAAAGCGATGCAGCACACTGACGGCAAGCTCAGGTCACCTATAAGTGCTTTAGATATCATTTTATAGAGCAGAGGTGTCAAAATGATGTGGAACTGATACCCAATCATTTTATCTTATCCAGGCATATCATAGAAACCAACAGGTGCATGGCATCTCTGGAACTTAAACTCATTCTGGTAGATCAATTAATGCAGGTAACATTTATCAAGAGTGTCATTTAAAAAACAAAAAGGGCCGTTTCATACAAAAGTAGGCTTCCCATTTGGTTGATTTTATCAACCATAGCTAAGTGAAACAATTAAGCTAGCTCCATGGGCTGGTTGAAAATGCCGTGTTTTTAATGTTTCAAACTGACTGTATTTTAAAAGATTTACCATAACCCAGTATGACTGGGTAGCTTAGCATGTCTGTTTAATCCTGATTTAAAAATAATAATAATAAGAAGAAGTGTAAACTTTAACATTTTGATGATGGAGATGCTAAGATTTCAGTACAGTGGGGGAAATACCGCACACTGGACGTAACCTGCAACACAGACAGCCACTAAGTTTATGATTTGAACTTGAAAGCTACAACAGTAGGTGTAGTAAGGTAGTTAGATGGACCTGCTCAGGCTTCCTCATACGGCTGGGTTATTTCACACTTACAATATACCATCCAAACAATATAAAAATAGCTAAAACGTCTCTTTCTTTCATGTTATTGAAAACCTGTAATTCCCATATGACCCAGCCCTTCTCCCATACACATTTTATCTCACATATGTTTGGTTTAGGAAAGGCTCAAAGAACACAACACTATCCACACTATGAAACTGTTGTTGAGATATGATTGGATCACTGCTGTTCAGAGGGGTTTAGCTAACAATCAAGAAGATAGAGAATGACCCTGCAAACACCCACCCCATCAATACTATTGTGAGGGTTTACTCCCCAAAATTGTTCATCAATATGTCAGCGATTGCAGCAAAATCTCTATGAAACGAACAGCCTGTCATATCCATAAGGAAAGATGGAAAGGCAGAGATTTCCTGCAGAGATCTCTCTAAAGCACCTGGACATATCTTTCTCTTTCAGCAGCACCATCAAACCTCCAGGGCTCTCTGAGACGCCACCGGGCCGGTTGATTGATTCCAGCCTCAGAGATTAATCTAGATATTGACTGTGTGCGGTGTGAGTGTTAGTGTGTGTCGGGCTGTTTGAGTCTGAGAGAGAGACAGTGTCTGATAGAGATGGAGCCAGTGGGCCTAGTGATCTACAGCCTGTTTAGATCCTCATTTCCCAGAGTTCATAGCTCTCTTCCATCAACCCCCAGGCAGGGAGCCAAGCCTTTGCTCTCTCCTCCATGGTGGTCTAATTCATCCTCACTTAGGAAAGGTAAAGGCTGCCTCTGTCTGCCCCAACAGGTCCAAAGGCAACTCATTTTTATCACTTCACTTTGATCTGCGTTCTCTGTATTTCTTATCTTTGATTTATTGTGCGGATTGTCTGATGCTGTTACTTTTTTGTTTTGATGCTCAGCAGAAAAGGAAAAAAAAAAAAAGGATCCTCAGTGTCTGAAGAATTTTCTTATGCAAAAGGTTAAACGGGCGAAAACGTAGCCAAGGGAAGAAAACAACCTTATTAAAAGACACGTGCCACCCACCCACATATAAGCAGGCCTAAATACACACAGAGCACACATGCAGGATCGCGCACACTTGCACTCCTACACACACTGTCAAACTCTCCCATTTGAATGCAGATCAGCCTCTAATTCAGACAGATTTAAATAACTTCCTCCGAAGCAGATGGTAATAAAACGAGGCTTTTTTTTTTAGATATCACTCCACTCCGGGCAGGTAAGTGCAGCTGGAGCAGGTGTGTGTCGGTGAAACAGGGCCAGGGGCTTGATGCACATTTTCAGTTCATTATTTCCAGCTGTGAATTTGTAGCTCTGACAGACCTTCACTGCAACGACACCTCGCACAGATGGTCATCCACAGCTGATGACAAATCTGGCAGGATTTTGTAAACGGGACGTATTACTGTGATAGGAATATTAATGACATGTTTTAAATGTAGACTTGTTGCAAATGTGCCACACAGATTGACCCCTTTGAATTCAGTCCAATATCCTTCCCATATAAGTTATATATATTGACAAAAGAACATAATAAATTATTCTAACACAGTCACTGAATTGACCTGCCAATAAGAGTTTGTGTTGCTCAATTTATAAGGACTACTAATTAGGTTTATTAGAGCTGCTAATAATCCTTTTTTCACTTTGCATTTTTTCATTTACATCTATAACATTTAAAGAGAAATGTACTGCTTTGAGCCCCCCAAAGTATCATTTAAAACCTACAAAGCTTTTCAAGCTGCAGCGGCAACAACAACCATAACTTCATGTTTCAATGTTCTGCTAAGTTCCTTAAAATAACAATCAGACAACACAGAGCCGCTGTTAAACAGTGTGTTGGAAAGGTTAACATCAAGACAAAATATAATGTGATAACAGGCCGGGATATGACACTCATACATAAATTAAATAACCCCTTTAGGCGACCACACATATGGCAGCAAATGTCAAATGATACACAAGAGGAACATCACACCACAGAGGCCTGATGTCCAAACCAACAATAGCCTCCTTAATTCCTACCAAATGTCCATGGATGGCACTTTGCAGCCTGTGTGTACTGTAAAGCTAATTATCCTTTATAAATATACAACTGGATTACTAACAGAAACCTCATTAGATTTAACCCCCAAAGAGGACAAACCGCCAACAAATAAAAGGAGATATATGAATGGGTGCAACAAGCAGTCACATTAATTAAAAAAAAAAAAAAAAAAAAGGCTTTATCGAGTCAACAGCAGAATAAAACATAAACAAGGCAGACAACAAGGTCATGAAGGCTTCCCACAAAATAAACAACACACATTAAAGCTCAACTAACTGCACAGATTTCACACACTGCAGAGCTCGTTTGGTGTTTGCTACTCACGTGTCTGGATGTTATTATACTGACTGTGAAGTCCTCAGTCTGCTCCAGGTTTAGAGTCTGTGCTTGTTTACTCCCAGTGCATGATAAAATCCAGCGCATTGAGCCTCTGTGTCCCAGTTCAACCAGTCCAGCCAGCAGGTCCGCCCCAGCGCGCTCCTCAGGGTGCTGCAGCATGTTGAGATCAACTGTCTGGGGGGAAAAGTTCCTGAAGGTCCTCAGAAGCACCGCTGCAGGATCCACTCTGTTAGCATTTAGCATGTTAGCTACACCTGGAAGTGGTCACGGACCAGCTTGGGTGTGTTTGATTTATATAGCTGAGCGTGCAGGCCGTGTGGACCATTAAAGTTATACACAGCTTCCAAATTTTTATGTTTACACTTTATGCTGCAGCTGCTGATTGGACTCTTTCTTTCTTCTCAAATCAGAGCAGGAACTCATGCAGACAATTGCTTTCCAATTAATTGCAACACACTTGGGGGGCTTTTATGCAGCCACACAGGAATATATACAGAATATGACACAATGGGACCCATGTGCACAGACATGCTAAAGACCCCACCGCCTCTCCTTCAGGAGCCAAACACACATTCAGCCTCTTGTTGTTGTTGTTGTTGTTGTTGTTGTTGTTGAGTTACATTTGCTTTTACTTTGCAGGTCTGTACATGTCTGTAGTTGTTTAGTTTTGGTCATGATTGTCTCTTTGAGGTCATTTTGAGTCTCTTATCGGTATAGTTCTCTCTGAGGCACATTGTGGAGGTGCTGGTCAGGAAGGGCCCCGGCACTTTGGGCCCCTTCGTCTACTCTGGCTGGGTCGTCCAGTAATGCATCCATGCACAGAACCTAAACACTCTCTCATTGGTTAAAGAGTGTCATCAGAGGACCTGAGCACTCTGTCTGCATTGTGTCTATGAAGCATTTTCTGATTTTTAAAAAATGTTCTGCTAAAACAGCACTCTCAGTTTTAGATTTGTAGCCACTGTCTTTTTTTTTTGGGAGACCAGAGGGGAGTACATTACAATAATCTATTGCCTGCTGGTGATGAAAGCTTGCATTAGTCTTTGGGTGTTCTCTGGAGAGAGAAATTACCTGACCTTGCTGTATTTCAAAGGTGAGAGAAAGTGGTTTGGCCATATCTCTAAAGCTCTGTGCTGGGACCACATGCTTACACAGTAGATTTTGATTAGAAGCATTTAAAGATTTAAACTTTGCTGGAGGACAAAGGAATGGCCCATTTAGAGAGAATATTCTTGTTATAAGAACAATAAAAATAATCAATAGTTTGAATGGATGAGATTTTCTTTATCAGGCAAAACTAAAGCCACAGGTAGTGATGAAATGTCCCCCACCATGTAGCCTTTTTTTTGTTATTTGATGTAATTAGAGAGTTGTTGTGCGCCATATTAGAGACTTCGGTGACAAATGACTTAACGAGCTGCACGGGGAGTCCTAATTATTCTGCAATTAGAAATGTAATTATGGGTTGCTCCAAAGGCTTGCTTGCTAGTAGTTGGCTAGCAGTGTGAGGGAACGGAGACAGAGTGAGCATCGCATCTAAATGCCAGCTAATCTGTCACACAGAGATGTTGAAAGGCCTCTAATCACAGACCCAGTATTTAAACTTTTGGACTGTAGTCGACAGAGTGAAGGCCCTGAGGTTTTTTGTAATCTATCACTGCACACCCACACTGGAGAAAAAGCACCAAATACTGCTATTCATGCACCTAAAACTAGAAACAACCAGAGTTCAGGCTGCTGCCCTTCTAAGCAGACAGAGTAGTCCGGTGTTGATCTAAAGGCAGCTCGGTAATGGCTTGTAATTGGATTTCCTTCAGCCTTTCAGTGTTAAGTTAGCACTCATTAAGTTACTAAGCAAATTTACAAATTGCACAATGTGATCATCCCAGAGAGGTCTGGAGAATGCGAGGAACAAGAGGATACAACAGGCTTTTTACCTCAGACCAATATTATTCCGTCAGAAGTGAAGTCAGAGTCTGGTCATCATTTGCTGATGTCTAATTACTTAAAACATGTATAAAAATGTTTTGGCTCTATCAGTGTAAAACTGCCCCTAAAAGGGTCACATGTTGTCCCACAGAGCAAAGAATTGAGCTATGAACCAATATTGTCGCTTTTTGAACCTGAGCAGGAAGCTGAACAGGTGTGCTGTTTGTGAAGATTGCAACTAATCAAATCGATTTACAACAAACTAAAGCAATCAAAAGAACAGTTTCAGAACGCTGTATCTCCTTTTCCTGTCATTTGTACCAAATCACAGTTCTTTCTATGAAACCTTCATGTAATTATGAGAAAATTGCAGACTGGTAGAATCCACTGTGTTGAGTTTGAAAGCAATTTGTAGAGTATTTGCTTCATTCACCACAAGTAAATATTAACTTCTCATGAATCAAGTTTAATTCTATGTTTATCTGTAGAGAGTTTTTGTATTTTTCAAATTCGGTTGACCTGCTGTGCAGTGAATAAATGATTTAAGGATCTTTTAATTTGGTAGAATTAATGAGTTGGAAGTATAGCGTCTGAACTCTGTTTCTATTTGACCCATAATTGGATGAAAATTAGAAAGTTCTTTATAAGACACAACTTGAAAATTAGCTGGAATGAAAAGCCATTAAATTAGGTGTTACCATCTTTTTCACTGTTTTAGACATTGAATGTAAAGTATTTTGTTTTGATAAAAAATACTTTCCTCCTCAATAGGTCTGTTACTGCTCAAGGCAGCATCAAAGTTTCCAGACTCTTTGGAGAGGAAAAAGGTGCAGTTCAGCTACAGTGCTCCTGTAGATGTTTCTTTTACCAGGCTTAAAATCTGTTAAACTTGAAACTCAATAAACTATCCTGGCCCATTTTTATATGGACTTACAATTTGTTTTAGCACATTTTTTAGCTTTAGGTTAGACATTTGCACAGATTTGGTCCAAACTATCCAAGGTCATGGGTATGATGTATGTGTGTGATGCAATATTGATCCCTGAGGGAGATAATTCATCTTTTCAGCGGGGGCAGCAGTGCAGGGTCAGGTGCACAACAGTGACCTTGGAGCTGATATGGTTTCAGTGGGTGGCTGGAGGATATTTCAGGGCAGACAGTAGGTCATGTGGCCAAATAATACACATGATACACCATTATTCGTATGTCTCTATATTCACAGATTTTTTCTGTGTTTTTTTTTTTAAAGGTTTTAGCAGCTGAGATCCTCCTGTTCTCTCCTGACATTGTGGAAACAGTTCTGCCTCACAGGAAAACAAGCTACAAATAAGTGAGCATATTGCTCATCGTTTCGGGGTCAGTGTGTGTGTGTGCCATGCTCGCAGGCTGTGTTGGGACCTATGCACTGCAGTACTATGTTGTAGTAATGAGGTATTCGTGCCAGTGCTGACAGATGAGGGCTAAGAGGGTATAGTCCTACTAACCCCACCCTGAGCTCTGGATGACCTGCCAGCCTGGCAGCCTTACTCTGCCTTTAACTGTTCACAGGCTCAGCCCTTTTGGAAGCTTTGGGCCGCTTTTTAAATTGGTGACCAAACCACATACCAGAGTTCGTGGATAATATGTCTCTGAAATTGAAAATTATTGTGGATATTTATATTTTCATGAGCCAGGCTGCAATTATAGAGGCAATAAAACATCAATATCTGAAAGGAAGAGTATTTAGCAGTGGTAGCCAGAGTGTGGGAACAGTGGTGCGTTCACTGACTGCTAAGGGTGGAATTTGACAATATTGGCCCCTGGGCATAGCCATGCAAATACAAAAGGGCCCCAGAACCCTTCTATATGGGAGGACAACTCACTCTCTTTTTTTCCTGTTGTTTTCTGTCTCTTTGTGGTCCATATGTTGTCTAGTTTGTGTCCTCTGTGGTCATTTTATGTTGCTTTTATAGCCACTTGTCTCTCTTTGTGGTTGTTTTGAGGCTTTATTCTTTCTTGGTCATTTTGTGGTTGCTTGTGGTTCATATGTGCCGTTTTTTTTGTCTTTGTCGTCATTTTGTGTTGCTTTGTTGTCCTTGTTCCCCTGAAGGTTGTTCTGACTCTTCTCGGTTATTTTGTTTCTCAGTAGTCATCCGTGTATTTCTGTGGTCCTTATGCACCTCTGTGGGTTAGTTTGTACCATTTTTGTTCATTTTGTGTTACTTTTTGTCACTTGTTTGTCTTTGTGGTTGTTTTGATTAGTTTTTTTTGTTTGTTTTTTTTGACGGTTTTGTGTCATTTGAGTCTTTTCTGGTTTTGTTTCTTAGTAGTCATCTCTGTCTCTCTGTGGTTGTTTTGCGTCAATGAATGACATGTTGCAGGTGAAGGATCCTGACACGTGGACACAGAAACAAAGCTAGATAGAATAAAGAATCATGACTCCAGTGTATTTGGGATCAGACTTTTAATTGGACTTAAATTCACATAAATAACATTGGTTCATATATATTTTGTATATTATACAACTTTATATAATATATATTTCCCCCTATGATTTACATTCCTCTCTGGCTAAAATTATCTCTCATATATGGAAACAGAAAGCCTTGCATGAATGCAACGCTGCTCTTTTTTGTGCTGTTTATCAAGGTCCAGATGCCAAAAGGAGAGGAGTGTGTTTCTCATGAGTTGTAAAAAATAATTTCCCAAGTTACACAAACAGAAAGCAAAAAGGAGAATCTATTGCATTGTCTCTAGGGTATTACACTGCACTACAAGGAGTGGGTAGCTATTGAAAATCATTCACCGTATATATTTTACTGTATTGACTTGTGACACAAAGAAAGAAAGAACACTGCAAACTATCTGATATGCATGGCAATGAACATTTCGTTTCTGAGCGTTCTTGTCATGGTTTCATTTTTTTTTTTTGCAAAATAAAAAAAAAGAAAGAAAAGAAGAGAATATGCTTGACTCAAGATAAGAAACCTCATCATGAAGATAAGGAAAGATTTATGAACCTGCAGCAAGGTCACGTAATCATGCAGTGACCCAGCCAAGCACGCTTGTACAGATGAGTTGAGCTTGTCAGTCTGGATCACAAATCAACACATGGCCGTTTCGAGCCTGCGACCGACATTATTCAACAAGATGGGTGGATATCTGAAAGTCAGGTAACAATCAGTAATCTACCTGACAGAAAAGATGATAACCCTCTCCTCATACTGGAGCTCCTCCTGTGCTGACCAGGGGATTATCTCTGTTGTAGATAATAGATAAAATGTAGACCTTTGCTGTTGTAGTGCTCATGCAGTCAATACTTCTATCAAACAGTCCTGACTGACGTATCTTCACACTGCTGCCCTGAAGGAACACCGCAGGTTGAAAAAGATCCACTGGGAGGTCATGAAATGTCAGAATTCACTATTTTTACTATATCAAAGTCTTGCATCACTGGATCTTTGCTTGAACGTATCAATACGTATCCATCGTTACTCGTATATTACTGAAAACAGTGTGTTTGTTTTCAAGGTCTGGCATATCATATCCTGTCCGTACAAATGTTACATGACATTAAAACGTTAAGTACATACCTGGTAATGTGTTTAAATGGTGAGAATGGCCGTTTGGAGCCTGGTCTAAAAAATTATGTTTTAATGCAACGAAGCAAACTGTCAATTTGTAGGAAAATTTATTTTCTCCCAGATTATGTTTGTTCTAGGCAAATCAAGAAAACAGACCGTCCTCAGCCCAACAGCCATATAGGTCATTGTTACAAGCAGGTTAATATGACCAATGTTTACGTTTATACTAGATGGCGACCTCTAGTGACCAGTAATTATTATGAGTGGACAACAGGAAATTTGGAGCATAAAGAGTTCACTGGGTGAGTGGGAGTTGGTGGTGCAAGGCTCAAACAGCGTTCAGGATTTTTCTTTGTATTTTGAAACTAAACAGTCCTTGTTGAGTTATTCTAATTTAATTGACTTTGAAATGGCCATGTGTTTTAAACTTTGAGTGTATAACTGCTCACCAAACTTGATCAGATCTATATGTTGTTTTGAGAAGTGAAACAAACACAGAACTTTCACATTTTTAACCCAATCCCCAATCTTTCACAAAAAAACAGGTTTGGTGCCGAACTGTGTCTATCTAACAACATAAACTGTAGTTTTGTGACAGTGATTTTTGAAAAAATCTGTTTTCCTGGAAACCTCATTGAGAATGCAGTTTCATTGTATAATGACTACTTTTAGGACGCCCGGTTGGCCATGAGGTCTCAAGTTTAACTTTGTCACAATCCCTTCCTACTGTTACCCGCTACACAATCTCTAAAATCTGCATAAACTATAATACATATTTGATTGTCTGAATCAAAAGCCGCTACCTGAATATCAAACCACAGAGAAAATGTCACCCACACGAGGCCATCAAATCTAAAGAAAAAGCAAACAATGGATCCAGCTTAAGCCGCTGTCTGAACAGTGATGGGTGACAAAAAGAGATCATCTAATGTGCAGGTGAGTCAGGATCTGATGAAAAACATGATTTAGTGAACTTGAAAGAGCTACTTAGATTACCCAGTGAACCGATGTGGGATCCTACAATGTCTCATGCATTTATCACGACAAGGCCAACCTAAACGAAACATGACGTGTGTCGGTTTGTGTGTGTATGTGCATATGTGTGTGTTAACATATCACAGAGGAAAACACAATCATGCCATGACATTGCGACAGACAGCAAGTTAAAGTGTTAACCCCTTCCTTCCCTGAATAGTCGACAACAGAGTGATTTTTTTAAAAACAGCTATTAATTTATCATAATTTCATCATGATAAAAAACGCATAAACATCATCATAATCATATCCCTTTTCTAAACAAGATAAAGTTACTATATGCTTTTGAAAAGAGCCATGGGGAGGGAGAGTCACTGGTTGTGATCACGGTGAAAAAACTATTTAAACTCCTTTTTTACTTCACCAGATTGCTAGCAAAATGAAAAATAGAGTTTTTCAGAGGTGTGAACACGACCAGCAGTAGTGCTAGTTGTCACTTTCCCTCCCCACAACCTCCCTGCAACTCTGCTCCATCTACGTTAATACTCATAGAGGGGAAATAGTGTTAATTAAAAAGTGCTTCATGAATATGTTGAGATTAATAATAAAAGTAAACCATCTCTTTTGTCATAAATAACACCTTTTTTCCTCTAATATTCATTAAACCTCTTATTATACAAGTCGGGCAGCCACATAATGCAAATCTACCCCCTCTGTGATCTTCTTCTCATATCTGGGAGCACAATAACACTTCACAAAATTTGTAAGTGTCAAACCACCGATACAAATAGGACTGCTGCGTCAAAGCTAGGAGGAAGATCAAGGAAAAGACTTTAGTGACGACCACTTACAGCTACTGAGGCTACGACACGTGAACAGTGATGTGAAGCAACACAGAATGTAAGCAGCTAGCATGTGTTTGCGCTAACAAGAGGACACAAAGGGGATAACTCCACATTTAAAGTATATATTTTTGGGACATATGCTTATTAGCTTTCTTGCTGGGAGTTAGATTTTTACTCTAAGTATGAAGCTAGAGTCAACAGCCTTACCTTAAAAACAACGAGCAATAGCTAACGTTAGCCTGGTTTTGTCCATTGCTAAACAAAAAAATTCACCCTCAAAAGCTCATGATTGCACACGTTATACTCTTTGATTTATAAAAAAGAGAAATGAAAAACCAACACCAGTTTTACAGAAAGTCAAGTGCTGTAAGTAGATTAAGACAGTCAAGTCTTTGTGCCACGCTAAGCTAACGTAGCTACTGGCTCTAGCTTCACATTTAGTGAAGATCGATACCACTAGTATGGTGGTATCGATCTTCTCATCTAACTCTGTAATTTTCAGTGTAAATCTCTTTTTGTCAAATTCATTTGACATAAAGCTTAACCTTTATGAGACATAAATAAATTCAGTTAAAATGTCTGTAGTCAGACAACCTCCCACTGGATTTTCTTGCTTCCTCTGTCGTGTATTTTTAATCCTCCACAGGTTAGGATTAGATTAATTTCACTGTTCACATGTTGTAACTCTTAACTCTAAATGGCTGACAACAACTTTCCCTCCTTGGTCTTCAGCCTAGGATCAATTCAGGAGGAAGATAAATCAAAAAGGAAGACCTTAATGGTCATAAAACCAGACATCCAGCCTGGGTCTCAGTAACTCCAGGGCATCAGAAGAATTTCAGGTCGACTGACATTTGCAGCCAGGAAACCTTGCTCCCACTGATGGATTTGCAAAGCATTGGATGGCTACAAACTAACAGGACTGGTGTGCATATCTCCAACACTTTCTAAATCCATAAAAAAGTAACTGGTCCTCTCTTAATGAAGAGGATAGAGCAGAACTCAGTTACACTGTCAATGTCTTTCAGCTCCCAATCAACCTTTCAGTCACTGGGCCTGAATGGACTCTGCTAAGCCATTGAGTGGGCCTTTCTCAGTGGCAGGTCTTCATCCCGGTCAAGTATGGCGACTCTTGTCGGCACAGGCCCATCTGCTGCTGTTGCTGCTCTTGAAGATCTGTGGCCACACCATCAACAAAGTCGGGGACGGGCAGCCCTGAGAGGATCATGACTGACTTGTTCCAGATCATGAAAGTGGGCACAACGGGCAGGAGGAAGGAGATTTCAAAGGTGTGAATGTGCTGGGAGTTCATGGCGTCGTGGAAGGAGAGCGAATTGTTGTCGTAGTCCAGCAGGACACCCAGCCGCCTCAGCTGCAGACTCGCCTCCACCAGCATCTCCTTGCCGTCATGGCGCACCATAAAGTTGTTGTTGCAGCGCGAGAACACCCATGAGGACGAGTTCTTGCCGCTCCACTCGTTTTTCGGGGCTGATTTGTAAGCCACGCCAATGGCATACCTGGAGGGTAGGAACATTTTGGAATGCATTAGTCATCTGAAACCAGTGTCCTCCTTAATGACTTTACTTGCACAGTCAAGCTACCTCATGCTGAGGACACACAAGATAGGCACGGGCCCTTTGGGTCTTTCCTGCATGAAGAGGTCTACTTCAGAGCCAATTAGTGAAAAGAATATAAATAGGGTAAGAGTATACACTGTGTGTGCTGAGTGTGTGTCTGTTGTGTGTGGGTTTGCATAACAGCCTAGATTTCAACTCCCTAAAGAAAGATATTTCAGTTTATCGAGCCGCCTCACAGGCTTATATAATGTACTTTTGTGCATGTGTGTTTCTTACCATGTGGATGCTCCCAGCAGCACCTCCCAGTAGTGGCACCCGCTGTCGATGAAGACATTTCCAGCTGCACCGTACGAGCCCGTGCCGCTGAATCGCTCCGGGGTATGGCTCTTCTTCAGTGAGCTCTCGTCCTTTTCCATGGTCAGACAGTCGTTGGACAGACGCAGCTTCTTGTGGGCCGTCTTTGGATCCAACTTGAAGGGTTGACCTGTGAATAGACAGCATTTTGAGCTTTAAGGGCTTTATTACTGTGTGTTGGCAGCTAATGTTGCTAATGATAATGATAATGATCACATAATCATCATTATCCCTAACATCGTTTAACATCATCATGTTTTTTATTTGGCAAAATAGCAAGTTTGCAAAGTGAAGCATAAAAACTGTAACATGATGTGACACACATGGAGACACAATCACTAAAGGGACAGTTTACCCAAAAACCCACTGGTCTTATGGAGCACTAAACATAAAAAATCTTACCTGCTGAACTTTAATCTATCTACCATAGTTCTTGGCCCATTGAGCACCACATGTGAAGTGCCATCTTGTTCCATTATATTGAAGAGAGGGCAGAAAACTAAGATATCTCCAACACCACTTGAACACAGTGGATATAGATGGTGCTAGGCTTGTGGAGCTCAAAACACTGAAGATACATTTTTTTAAAAATTCCCCTTTGAACTGTTTTCTTTTTACCATAATCTGTGGAGGAGACATTGCTGTTGAGTTTTTCAAATGTGTTTTTTGGCCCTTTTAAGTACCACAAGCCAAGTGCCATGTAATTTACTTTTAACTTTGTACAATATCTCCAACACTCAGCACCTCACACCAGAACAGCTGTACAGGTGAGGGAAAAAATTATTTTGGGGTGAACTGTGTCCTATTATTAGTACATCAAATTTAAATTCATGAAAATAATCACCTTTTTTATTTATTATGCACACAAACAAATTTGCACAATTCCCTCATTTTACCATTTTTCTAAATATTTTTTTTCGCTATTTTGCACTCATGAAAAAAGCTGGAAGATACCACAGGATCAGAAGGTAAAAGAGCTGAGGGTGAGAATAAAAATTAGGGCAAGATTTTTAACTCAGAGCGGCAGCAAAAGACAAAAATAAATAGAAAGTGGGATGAGAAGCGCTTGCAGAGAACTCACAGAGAGAGACAGAAGAGGAGAATGTTTGAAATACAAGGGCGAGAGTCTAAACTTCAAAGCCTCGCTCAGCCTTTGGTGAAAACATTTCAGAACAGTGGAGGAAGCCACCCGGCATTCTCCTCCGTGCCTGCCATCACACAGACTTGGAAATTAGCTGAAGGAAATAGCCTTCACTTCCACTGCAGTAGGTAGCGGCCGAGGCTATTCAGTGGAAATGCTGCTATCCGGTTGCAACAATTCAATTTGCAATGACACCCGTAATTTGGGTGTAATGGGTGGAAAATTGAGAGGGTAAAAGTAGGTGAGTGGCAGAAAGCGGCAGAGAGAGAGAGAGAGAGAGAGAGGGGAGAGTTTGGGAGTGAGGAGGAAAGTAGAAGTTGAGGGGATAATAAGAGGCCGAAGATTCAGCAGAGGATCCCGTCTCTACCTCTCTCTGTCCGAAACGTGTGTGTGTATGTGTGTGTGTATAGGCTTCGTGGAGGTCAGCCACGTCCCTTCCAGACCTGACATTTAACTCTGACACCTCTCATCTCATCTCTCAGCCTCCCTGAGCCTCCCACGGCTTAATGAGCGACACAATGAGGACCCCGACTCCTCCTCCCTCCCTCTATCTGTCCTTCCCTTCATCTTTCTTCCCCCATTCTCTCATTCTCATCCTCTCTCACACACTCTCCTCCAATAATCCGTGTGGTGAGTGTGTGTTACCGCGTGTGGATATGAGACGACGAGGCCAATGTGCTGCTGGCAGCCAATTACATTAATGCGCTCTCTTCTTTGAACTGCTTATCGCTGCCAGCGCAGCCATTTCCAAACACTGGGGCTCTGTCATGCCTTTCCAGGGGATGACTCCTGAGAGCCCAGGCTGGGCCCGAGGTTGGGGAAGAGGAGGCACACGTGATGGTAGAGGACAAGCAGACACACACACAGACAAGCAGACATACAGTAAGTGGCCGAGTGGAAACGTTTTGAACCGAGGCCAGCAGGATCCTTGTAAATGGAAAGAGTCATGCACATTAGGCTTGGGTTGAATGCTGAATTCATCGTATGGGAATATAAATGTGTATGTACATAAAGCTGGTCGGATACTCCAAACGACTCGAATTTGGAGCTTTGCACCGACAAAATGGCAGCTGCAACACGAGAGGAACTCTTGCACTCAGTTTAATTGCTGTCGTGTTGGCAGGCTGGCAAAGCGAACTGTTGCCAATTTTCACACAACCTTAAATGCATCATTGTCTGCAACTGTTCAATGCTGTCATGTGATGTTGAACTG
>JAOWBC010001868.1:14625594-14635982 GCA_028566105.1 Hypoplectrus providencianus | reverse complement strand
CAGTTTTTTTTATTCTGTAACATCTGTGATCACAGAGAAGCTGTTAAATCTATCATGTATGCTAAAATGTATAATATACATTTGAATATAATGACCCACAGAGGCTCGTAATGGCCATTGCGGCGCCATATTGACTCATTTGCAGCATTGAAACGTCTTAATTTGTTTTAAATATACACAGTGCAGCACTTATGAGTGTACTTTGCTCTTTTGAACAGACAGGCCTGTGATGCACTACTTTCCAGTATCTGTGCGACTTGTCACTGCCTTCTTTGCTTTGCAAGCCTCTGCCAGAAATATATGATGAGCTTAGGCTAAAAGCCTCCAGAGCCTCTCATCTTAAAAAATGTGACAGCTAAACCCTCCAATCTAGCCACAGACAGAAAGAGAGACTTCAAGTGCAAGGAAAAGAACTCTTGGTTCTCGGCTCAAAAACGCTCGCTACGAGAGCTTGTACATCAGCCGAGTCTGGAGAGAAACCTAATAAGCCTGTCAAAGCGAGATATTTGTGATCAGTTTTGTTGTGACCCATTTTTAATCCATAAACAGTGCTCAGCTTTACCAGGAAGAGGGAGGAGAGGGAGTGGGAGAGGAGGGAAAGAATGGGGGACAAAGACACACATGATGCAGGTGACATGATGAAAACAGCAAAACCTCAATCAGGGATAAAAAATATTGAATGTTTTGTGTGATTTTGATGGCTTGTCTAAACTATTACAGTAGAGAGAAAAGCAGGTTGCCAATCACAGGCTCGCCATCTCAGCCGTCACACTCTGGTGTGGGTGGACAAGCGTTCCCCCCTGATAGCAGCGACTGCCAGAGAGGAAGATGACAGACAGTGGGAGTGGAAGAGGAGACACGGGGGAATTAGCTTTTAGCACTGAACTGACATTATATACTGTACTTTACTCTAATTACACACATACATTGCTGCCTACATGATGTTCACACGCGGCTTTTTAAGTGAGGAAATGGTATGACACCGTTTTTTGTAATGCATGCATGTCTTTGGGAGGTTAATGTGGATTTGTGGATCTGTAAAATTTTCTTTGTGTTTTTAACAGCATATTGATTTCACTGCTGCTTAAGTTCTTGTATCTTACAGGCTTTTTATGTTACTTCTCTCCACATTATGGGCATGTTCCAGAGGATTTGCACACAGCACCTATAGTGTACAATGTTTAGTTTTTTGTGGTAATAAACAATTACGATCAAGTGGGATTTATCTTTACGCACACCAGGGTGAGAACAGATTTGCATGGTTAAGAAGTTCACTTCTTTAATTTTATCTGAAAAAACATACATCGCTGCATGAGGCTCAAAGAGCACGATCATTTTCTCTCTTCAACCCAGCGCTCTCAGTGCGACATAACCCAAGAATATTTAATAACACTTCAGTTGCTGTGAGCAGTTATTGTGAGGAGAACAAATTAAACAACTTCAGAAACTTCAACGTAACAAAATGTCCTCATTACCTTGATAAAAATAATCCTGGTGGCATTACACTTTCTTTAAACATGTTTGCTCTTGCAAATTAGTGTTATATAAACCTTATTTCTGGTTCTATGATGATATACCTAGTAAAACTCCAGCGTATGGTCTATACTTTGTACAAATGTTGGTATAATTCAGATTTAGTTTTATATAATGTATCAGTTCAATATATATGGTGATTCTGACATTATTTTATTGTTCAATCAGTTTGATGTTGAAGCTAAGAAGACATGCTATATAAAGGTAAGATGTTTGGTTTGTCCACTGTTCATAGTTGTCCTCTTAACTGATCAGTTTATGTCATAATCATCAATGATTTTTCTCCTTTATCCACTATTTTCTTTTTTATACGCTTTGGAATCACAAACAGATTCACTTTTCTAATAAATCATAATGAAATGGAATAACATTAAAACAATTAGATAAACTTAAAAATAAAAAATAATAAAAACAAATAAAATAAAAGCCTGCTTTTATTTTTAACTGGTGTTATTACTAATTAGCTGTTAAATTTCATATAGTTATACAAATACAAATTGAATCTATTCTTCTTCTTTATTTGTTTAAATATGTAGTAGCAACATGACAAGCTTTAGTAAGTGAACTAAGAGACATAAAGAGAGACGCTGAATATATTAAAGCATTACAGATTCATCATACTTTGTTGCGTTTGCACGTGGACAGTCACATGAAACTGGTTATAGAGTGAGCAAAGAAAACTGATTTACATGCTCAGATGTATCATATGCAAGTATGAGATCAAAACATATGTCACTTTGTCACATGTAAGCAAGAGTTTGCAATCTTCTCAGCTCTCCACAACATAATGTTCATTATGTTTCTTAACTATACCTCTGTTTTTTCTAAATCATAATTCCCTTGTGTCATGTTTTATTGTTTTAATTCTAATTATTTTCTTCATCAAATCATTGCTTCATCTCCTCAAACGCTGTATTGTATAACAGATGTTAGTTTAACAATGAAAACGACACCCATACACACTCATCCCACTTATCTGTGTCGAGGGAGCACATTATAAATTGAAGTGCTACTTAGTGTTATTTATAATGTGCCCAGTAAGAGCCATGAGTATCAGTGACAGCGAGCTGACTGCCAGCTCCAGATCGCCTGCACTTCACCTCTGAACGCTCCCTGGCTACGTGTCATGGCCGCATCACACAGAGGCAGTAATCCACTCTAATGCCATAAAAAGAGTTCAAGTGGCGGCATGCTCCGTGTCCCACAGGCAGGGTGTGTCTGCACGATTCTGACTTTGGGGGGGCAGAGATTCAGATGAGAGGGCCTGCTGAGATTTGATGGATTAAGGTTCACGTCAGTGTGCCAGATGGCGGTATCAAATACGCGACAGGTGAAGTGGAGGAGACGGGGTAGAGCTCTCTTTAGAGGCCCCTTATCACTCTTAACTGTAAAATGTATTTAATTGGCATTATGGACATAAAAAGCGGGAAAATGCAAAGTATGCCCATGTGTCCTATACGCCTGGAACTCACAGTCTGCTTTAAGTTACTTAAAGGGAGGCCTTTCCTAACAGAAGGACACTTTAACCAACAACATATACTGTAAACTACATCTTGCTGTTGACTTGCAGCAAATCTTTGGGAATAACAACTGTAATGCAGTCAAACATGCATTAAAACAGTAAATATACAGGTTATCGCTGCAGTCACAACACTCCAAAAAAAGAGCAGGCTATACGCTGTAAATTCCCACTTTAACAGTCTCATCTGAGCTGTTTAACGGCAGCAGGTACTGGGCTCTAATCAAATGTTGTCCCATAAAGAATTGAGTGCTTCAGCAGCTGTGCAGACTTTTCCTTTAAACCTGCAATAACTTTGTCCACCTGCAGGCAACTGAAAAAACAACAACAACGCGGACATATCATCACCTTCTTAGTTGATTAGTTATTTACACGTTCAGCAGAAATAGCATTAATTTGGAGCCATCTTGGACTATCTGATGCATATGTTTCCATTATTTAGTCTCTTCTAGCTCCCATTTTGGTCTCCACCAGCTCCCGTGGGAACTACTTTGCTCTTTAGCTGCTACACGCTCCGCTTGCTCAACAGCTAGTTGCTAACTGTTTCTGCCTGCTGCTTGGTGCTGAGTGAGTGGTGTACGGCATGTTTTAAAGGCCTTTTTGCTGCCTGCTGGGGCTGAAAACAACCAAGAACATTGGAGCGGCTGCTGGACAGCTAAACATTGAGCTGAAACTCGCTTTTAAGGTCCAAAAAACCGAGGGAAAGCTGCCGATTCATGTGACAATTCTTTATATATCTATTGCTATATTACCATTTGAAGAATTTTATTAAAAAGTGATTATATAGGCTTCACTTTAAGCAACAGAGCAGATTTTCTGTCACAAACATGCATGAGACATCTTCAAAGCCCTGATATAAAGACGGTAATGCCCAGCAAGCAGCTCTTGTCATACAGTATATATATATTTCTTTCTCTGTCTCTGGTCATGAAGTTGTACTTGACAGGTTTAGGATCACGTGTCACCGCCGGACCGACCCCCTGCTCGCACGCCCACTCAGAGCGCAAGAGAAATAACAGCAAAGTGAGAGAGAGGGTGTGTGTTTGTGTCGGCGAGTGAGAGAAACAGATCATCCCCTGACGACTGCGGTTTCCCACATACCTATTTTACTCAGCAGAGTGTATCCAGATTACAGTTAATCCTAAATGCCACAGCCAGACTCCTGACAGCAGCTCAGAGGAGTTGGCATATCAACTCCTTTTTAGCTTCACTGCACTACTGCTGCAATTTAAGACTGGTTTTAAACATTTTATTGAGCGCCCTTAAGGCAAATCCTAAATTAGCTATATCGCTGAGGTTTTAACCCTTTATGTGCTGCGTATGAGCCCGGTGAAGAATATTTAGGTAATGAGACGCTCATATTGTCTCTCTTAACTGTTTTAAAAAGGCAAATTCAAAATTCTCTCACCTCAACTAGGATCTGTTCATTAGCTTCCTGTAGAATATATTTTCTCTATGAATGGTTCACAGAAACTTGACCCAACCAGCTTCAGTTCATTTTTGCATTTTCTCAGTTTATTTACTCTCATTTTCTTCCCCTTTCCTTTGTTTATTTTTCTTCTTTATATTTATTTACTGTGTACCGTTACAGGGAAGAAAACGCATATAAAAGAAAAACAGAGTTCAACTACAGGACAAGATTGTGCAGCAGAGATTTAAAAAAAAAAAAAAGCGATAAACAAAAGAGACACAGGGCGTCCATTAGACACAATCATTTCAAAGCGAAAAACACTGCATTCCTCCAGTTAGATAAACATCTACTGTATATGTGCCAGGGACACGAAGAGAGCGAATATCGTAGAGAGGATGTCAAAAGGACGACTTCCTCTGTGTTTAGAAACTCAGTGTGGAAACATGAAACTGAGTTACCTACAGAGACAGACAGGGAGAGATAAAGGAATATTCATCCAAAACACACAAAGAGAACGACAGTAAGCGATAAAAGATTAATATAATGCAGCCTATTAACATTCCCCGCCTGTTCTGGTGCATCAAACCGCGAAAAAGTGAATCTATTAAGAGTAAAAGTGAAACTTTTGCAGAAGTTGACACGAGTTGACAGGTGTGTAGGAGAGGAAAAGACAGGCGCTGTTTACTGAACTCTGCTATTAGAACATCATAAATACCGCCAAACTTTTGACACTAACACTTTTTAATATCCTGAGATTTAACGCTGAAACACAGATGAAACATTACCCTATCGAACTTTGCTGCTGATATATTGGGAACTTATTTTTAGATAGAACATTAAGGCAAATCCAAAATTCTCTATAAAATATCACAAGTTTACATAAAGAAAGTAACCTTGAAATGATTCCATATGTAAACAGTGAAGGGAGTTAAAGCACAGGTTACAGAACAGTTATGTGTATTGTAGGCTAATAAAGAATTAAAAATTTTTTTTTTGTTAAATACACTTTGGGCTTCCATAAAACAAGTGGAAAGCTTAAGAAGTACAAATAAATAAAAGAGGAAAGTTTTTACTTCCTGCTTTTTCTGATAGCTTCATTCAAATTATATTAATTTTGGTTACCCAACACTAGTAAGGCTAGTTTGTGCTACTGTGTTGTTATAGAATTTCATTTCTACCATGTACAAACAAGCATCTACAGGTTCATTCACACACTCATACACAACTCACACACACTTTGGGGAGTGGCTACCTTTGATTGACAGGTCACAAGCAGCGAGTCGTCATCAGGATAAAAGCAGAACAATGAGCATCCATGGCACATATAACACATACACATATATGTACATATAAAGAGCCATGAACTTGTTTTATTTGGGGGCATTTCAAAATGTCTTGATCGGCATTCAGTTGTGCAGAATGAACATATATTTAGTTTGAGCGTCAGGGGTTACTTTTTTAAGATGCAACCATAAATCCACCTTTCGCTCCTCCCTAGTATAAATATGGTCACTCTGGGTTTCAAATAACGTAGCCGGCAACGGAGGTAAAGCAAGACGGCGACAGCTGTAACATCAAACTGGATGCTTCAAACAGGCAGCCCACAATCCAGGAGGTGATGTCACGGTGACTATGGGCATTATTTATATACAGTCTATACTCTGAAACAGGAACTCTCTGCTGAGACCAATGATGAAGTGTTTACAGCATATGGTTCATGAGCTCTCAGGGTGTGGCTTCAGTATGGGAGTGGGGACACTGATGAAACAGGAACGCTCTGACTCTCTCTCACTGAGTGCAATGATGCCGCTCCCATTGTATCATCCCCCTTTAAAGCCAGTTAAATGACAAACACAAAACTCCTTCACACACAGATGCTTAACCTTCACGCCAGATTTCAGCCTCCTGGGCCAGAATCTGTGGCCGACTAAGGTGGGGGAATTGTTTTTATGGGCGAACTGACAGATTGACCTATAGAGCTGCTAATGAAAACGTCTGCTTTCAAACTCTCTGTTAATAGACACTAAAGTGAAAGCCCATAATATGCAGATTCTCTGCTCTCAAACCGGCGGCTTCCTGATTCCACACTTTCATGACTATAAATAACTGTTTCAACATGATCCACTTCTTTAAGTAACACTCAAGTCATTCAGGAAAGCACTGATGGTACACAAATTAAATGTTTCTGAGTGTTTGTCAGAAAACTGTCAACTACTTCAGGCACTGTTCCAGTTTGCTCCTTTCATATACACCTTGTTGCCTGCTGGACAGAAAATTCTGGACGGAAACCAAAAGCAATGCATAAAGCACATATTTTTCTCAGAATCAAAATCTAATCTAAATTATTTCTCATTATGTGACACGTCAGTCACTCGTTATAAATCAAGGATATTTCCCCTGGGGGATGTTTGTGTAGAGGCAGCATGTAGGTTCTTGCACACATGAAACAGACAGTTAAAGACTTTGTATTAGTATCAAAAAAACAAAAATAACCAAGGCTTGTGAATATTCATAGAAAGGCAGGCAGAGGTGTCACATGAGCCTTCACTTACTGTTGGTTTTGAGGCGGGCTGGCTCACTGTTGCGGCTTCCTGCCTGGTTGATGGCCTTGACAAAGAAGATGTAACGGGTGCCACTCTGCAGGCCGTGCACCGTGTAGTGGTTCTGCTTGATGTTAGGTACGATCATCCAGCTGTCTGCAGAGTTGTACAAACCTGGCACGGACACACACAAACACACACATGAGTAACCAAGTTCTGTTGGCGTTTTCAAGGTTGACTCCTGCTGAGAAGACTTTTCGGTGATGTTCAAAGAAAACACGAAAAAAAACCCAAAAAAACGATTCGCCCAAAAAATCTGACCACAGCAGAATGTTATTTTGTTCTCTGAACATCGAGTGAGTCATCACCCAGTAAGAAGCTCAGAAACCATACAGCCCACGGTGTTATGCAACATTTATGTGTACATACTGATCCACCCCATTACCTTTCCATCAGGTTTATCATGGCTGCTCCCCCGAGGCGGTGTTGTGCGTTCGCTAAGCTGAATCTATAACCCATTAAGAGCAAGGCACTTGCACAGTATGACAAAATGTCTGCAGCGAGCGCCTCGGGGCAAAAGAGTGTGATACCTTTAATGTTCAAATGTATGGAAACGTGAGCAATACCAACATGACCCCAGCTGGTGGGCGCTTTGATTCGCAGGGCCTGGCGGAGGGGGTTTAGTAATGGCTGGGTTGGCGCCGCAGTCACCTGTTTCTAAACACAGTCTTTTCAGTCTCTCAACTGCAGCCGACTGTGAAGGATAAAAAGGAAATCTCTGCTCGGGGCTGAGGGGGGGCTCGTCTACAATGGGGTTCTTCGTGGCCTCAAATTTTGTATGTAATAACAGATAAATTTACACACCAGCGTGACTCCTACTTTCACCTTAACCCGCTCGCCTGATAGAAACTTGATGACCACATTAAATGACACTCATTTTAGCAATATAATATTTTCTTTTAATCATTGACTTTCCAATAGTTAAGCTACTGGACTGGGACCGGATTGTTGCCTGTCAACACACTAACATTACTTTGCATCTTGTACTTGTATCTGTATGTTTCCATTTGTTGTGCAACAAGAGTGACTTCAGGAGCATCATGTGTGATTCTGCTAAGTTCCCTGATCTCTAGCTGCCTTATCTTTGCAACAGACTGAATATTCATATTTATATCTAGAATTAGATTGCAAGCAGCTCAAAGTAGCACCAGAGTGATATCCTGGTTGATTGATTGTTAGCCTTACAGGCTTCCAGGCTCCTTTCTCTCCCTTTGTCCTCTTCTGGAAACCATTCAAAAGCTCATTGTAGAAATGTTATTCTTTGCAGTTTAAAGTTTGTTACAATCTAAAGTTAATGTTGTGTAGCGACCACGAAAGAACAGATGTAAAGCAGTGTGGTACATGGAAACCTCCCAGTGATGTTAAAGTGAAGCACTCTGGGAATCCTTCCTGCAATTTAATGCCTGGTTGGAAATTGCTGTTGTATAACAGTTGCTATGAGCCTCATTTATATGGGCTAGATGCCTGCTCCACCTACGACTATGTGCAACATGTTCATCTGCTTAATTAATGGCCTGACACAGTTTGGTTAGGTTCCACATTCAGTTTGGTTAGGCTTAGATTCAGGAAGAAAAAACAACCTGTTGTCAGGTTTCAGGTCATTTGACTTTAAAGTTGAAACACAGAACCTTTAATATAAAAAGAGAGGTGTGCATGTAAGATGGCAAAGTTCATATGGAACGTGGCTGTTTTTTTAAAAATCAAATATTGCAAAACAAGACAAAGAAAATGACGGCTGCTGTTGAACTTGTGCCTCCAGAAGACGTGTGAAAAAACAAACATGGTGTGAAATTTGCCGCTGCCAGCGCTCTGGCTTTCCTGGCACTGTGAGAGAGGACAGGTGAAGAGAAAAGCACATCTAAAACCACAGTGAACAAGCTACTTTATGTAGCATTGATGAATATGAATGAGTTATAATTCCACTGATAACTTCGCCAGCAGCATGACTAATATCACCATTATGTGCCAACAGAAGGGCAGACAGAAATGATGTTTTTTGATTAAATATTGACCGCCAGCCTCACTGGTTCATTCACCTACCTAAAAAATTCTGAACACATTCAAATGCACCCTCTCCAAAACAAACAAAGCATCTTGTTCAGTAGCACTAAAGCTGAAGTTAATGTTTGTAGAAATGAAGGTAGAATAACAATCCTTTTCATTGTCTCATCTCCGCTCCCCCCTGCAGATTTGCAGGGAAATAAAAAATCCTGAAAGGGAGAGAGAGCTCTCAGGGCCATGCCTGCCGTGTCCCTTCTGGTGAGGATGCCTTGTGAATTATTGAACAAGATGGCAACAGCATGCATAAGTAATAGCCCAGAGTCTGCTTGTAAATATAAATACTTCACAGGACGCAAATAAGGCCTTTAAAAGTGAGGCGGCTTTAAGAATGAATGAGAGGAGGGGACTGTAAAAGTTAGAGTGAACGCTGCGAATTCACATATCTGTCGACTTCCATGAGCTTTTCTCAGACAAAGAAAACACAGTGGAGGGCCTTTCATCTTCCTTTAAGATGAGAGAGAAAGGAAAAGTAGGGAGTTTAGGAGAAGCTTCTTTACACCGTGCGTGAACACGATCCGTTTTGTATCCGGAGATGGCCGGCAGAATTATCAGCATTTTATTTTCAGCCTGTTCTTACAAATATGCATCCCACTGTCAACAATCAAATCCCCACAAAAAGCAAGTGCGTTGTTCTACCGGGACAGCTGTCCCTTGTTGTGGAAATTATGCCTCCCACCTGTCATTTCAGCCGCTTCCTGTAGAAATTAGGCAGGCTACGATGTTCTGTGGGCTCTCGAAAAAGAGATACAGGGGAAAGACGAGGGAGAAGGACTTCACGCTGCTTTCCATTTTTAAAGCTTTTGATCTCCACAGCACCTCTTCCTTTTTGTAAAATCAAATTAGGTCAGCACACAGAAATACTGCTATTGCTACTTTAACCACTGAAAAAGAGGCTTTCTGACACTAACCGAGTGCTGCTGCCTTGGAGAGAATTGGGACTTCAAAGTGTCGTGGAGCAGTAACTGAATGTGCCATTGTGAAAAAAGAGAAAGAAAAAGGAAACAGGGGAAACAGATCGGCTTGTGTCTTGCATCCAGACATCAAGTCTGAGCGTGTGTACGTACTGTGTGTGTGTGTGTGTGTGTGTCAGGTGGATAGATGAGAAGGGAACAGAAACACAAAGCATCCTGGGACCGGAGGAGGGCTCGTCTTTGATGATGCAATATAACGACTTTGTATGTGTGTGTGGGAGCCTGCATGAGTATGTGATGCATGTGTGTAAGTGCTACATTTCTTCTGGAGGAGCAGACAGTGTGTGTGTGTG
>JAOWBC010001868.1:14551449-14572268 GCA_028566105.1 Hypoplectrus providencianus | reverse complement strand
AAACAATCGCCAAACTGTGAAATACTCATTTTGTGTGTTCTCATCACTGCATGTGGGAAGAAAGCAGAAGCAAACCATAGAGGTGCTGTCCATCATGTAGAGTATACAAAACAGGCCTTACCACGTGGTTATTTCATATAGACGGTTACCAGTAAGCAAGCTGTATTGTCATATACATCATTATCAAGATATGCAATAACCTATATCCAGGCAGAAGATGTTGGCCTTCCAGTGAGATCACACACGTAAGATTCAAATCTTTGCTGAGAGCACACAACACACTTCAGCTTCTTAATTTTGTCTACCCCTCCCCTGATAGGGGATGTTAGGCTGCCTCAAAATTACACTCTAATGAGCCGCATAGACTTCCAAAGCAGCAGGTGATGAGACATTCATTGCTACAACAGAATGTGTCTTAGCTGGAAGTGGTTTCAGTCAATCTGAAAACAAATAAAAAAATCTAAAGTGTTGTGCCTTTAAGCTGCAGCCTTTTAAGAATATCAAAGTAAAACACTATTACCAAGGTCTGCCAATTATAAGACACAAATGTCGTTGCATCCAAGCAAAGAGCTCTGCTTAGCAGCTGCCTGGGGAATTAACTCACTTCCCTGCAGTTTCAGCTGTGGCACATTCTGTCCTTTACAGCGCTGGCACTTGTTGGCGTTTTCGCTCCTGAAATATCCCCCCTCCTCGCCCGAGGGAAGCTTACCTTTCCCTTAATGTGTGAGAAATCATTTAGTGAGAGAGCAGCTCCCAGCGTACACAGCAGACACAGGAAGTGATGTGAAGGGTAATCAGGGGTCAAAGATCAACTGGAGGGAGGCAGGGGTCAAACTGAGGCAATGGAGTGCAATTATATAGTGGAATGGACAAGTGGCCAATTATAGGAGCTGATGGGGCACTGCAGGACACAAGTCACTAACAGGTTTGGTTACATATGACTGCCAACACAGCCAACAGGGCTCCAATGAATATTTGTCTTTATAAGACAGAGGAAAAAGAGAATTCGGGAGAAGACACACGCCCCTTTTTGACCTACATCTTCCCTGATTAGCTATGCACAAATAGGACTTCCTCTCCTCTGCACTGCCACGAGTGAGAAGAAGATTATAAGTTAGCTGCCACTGCCACTGGTGAGCTGAGCTGGAGCTCGGACTGGGGCTGGTCTCCTCCCAGATTTGGGGTAGATTGGGGATTTCAAAGTCAAGCAAGTTCAAAGCCTTGGCTGGGGAACGTTCAAAAGAACCACAGCCAAGTGGAGAGGAGCGGAGCGGAGGGGGGAGAGCTAGCTAGCTACTTACAGTAAACTCTCCCACAGTCTGCAGAGAAACTTGTGGCAGAAAGGAGGGGGGTGTAAAATAATAAGGGTGAAAGCTCGTGAAATAAACTCCAGTGGGGTGAGTTGACGAGAGGCTGCTGAGCAGGTGGAATTTGGCTGACATGTTGGTGCAAAACAGAAAGCGAGAGCCAAAGTTTTGATAGCGTAAATCATGAATAATACAGAGTGTACAGGGTTGCATTTTTCACTGAATCTCACAATGAGATGGATTTTTGTTGTACATGTGATGTTAACAACGTCTCTGGGAACAGATTCTCACACCCACACTTTTGTGATGTAGCTGAAGCGACAAAAAGCATACATGTGAGAGCATTAAAAAGTACTTTCTTTGTATAAAAAAAAGGACAAACATGTATCCTTTTACAGAGGAAAGAGCCAATGCTTTGCTTACTCAGGTGTGTATTTTGTCTCTAAATGTTATTCCCTTGATGCTATGGCAGCACACTTGCACCCCGGGGACAGAAACATCAACAGCATTTCCTTAATCTAGACGACTTTAGGGATTTATAGTTAAGCACAGCGGATCATGCCTTCAATGAGGAAAATCACTTTTTAAAAAGTAAATAATCTTCAAAATACCACACCAAGTTGTCTATATTATGTTTTTGTTTTTTTTACCGAGTGCAGTGAAAATGCAGAGCAGCTGTAACTTTCACTCATTAAATTTGAAGACAGAATAGGGGGAAGTTATTCTATCAGACTACAGGGCAAATACCAGACGGTGCTCCAAATTCATCCTCTGAATATCACAATCTATATGCACAGATTACCATTCTGCTACTTTTTGTTTATGTTTTGCAACACATACCATAGTTAGAAAAAGCTCCAGTTTCGGTGACTTTTGGCTACTAAACTGATGACCTACGTCTAGGGCAAAAACTTCCTGATCAGATATTTTAAAAGACAGTTTAACAAATAAATAATTGTACCGAAATGGGACATGACCCTGTTCTCTTGGGTGAAAGTCCACTATTTGTTCGATCTATCCACCTCCTGTCCTGCCCCAAGTCCACCATTCAAACTCTGCATCGGAACGGGATCAGTTTCAGGTCATGTGAATGCATCGTTGGCCCTGGCAGAGGTCTGCGTTCTCTTGTGCCGCTCTGGCTCTGGTGATTGTTTATTTAGTAGCAGTAAGTTTGCACATCCGCAGGGTAAGCATTTCAGGGCATCACCAGAGTACAATAACTGAGCTCTTCTGTCAGTATACAACATATAAGCTCATAATCCAATATGGTGCTGTTGGAGTTGAGTATAACTCACAGAAGCAAGACCAAAATTATCTCAAATTCTCAATTAATTTGACTTATGCTTGTGTTCAGTCAGCTACACAGCCAGGTTCTGGTATAACATTTCATAGGGTACATAGAGAGGCACGTAAACACACCAAAGACAGACGTACTTGTGGTGAAAGTCTAAAGGCCAGCTGATGTGGCCGGCTGCTTTAGGTCTTTAGTGGTGGAATTAGCTCCAGCTCGTGCCCCTCTCTGTTGTTTTTCACCCTGATTCAGCAGTCCTGGACTTTACACAGAGCCTCTGAAAGCTCAGTGACCACAGGGAATGCCAGCTCATCGACTATTATAATGACGGCCTCCCTATTGCTCTCCGTCTCTCTGCCCTTCTCACCAGCACACCATCCCAATTGTTTCTCTCCCTCTTTCTGTTTGCCATCTGTCTTTCTGTCCTTCTTGCTGAACAAAAGCTGGTGTGAGTGTGTATGATGCAATTGTGGCAGCGCTGAAAGTTCGCAGTCAACAGAAATGCACAGAATGAACATCCCCAAGGTGGGAATGGATGGATTAAAGATTTTGCTGTTCGGCAAACTGCAAACAAAGATATCATACTGAATGTTGCAGGCTATAAATGAGAACGTCTGTGTGAGCGTGGGAATAAGCTTCGGAGCTCAAGAGTAAATCATCAGTCTTTTTCAATCAGGTCTGGTTCCAGGTGGTGACTTACCTTGCTTCAGTGATACACAAGTCAAACAACAGAAAAAAGGAGCAGTACATTGAAATAGCTGCTGATATGACATTATCGCATGCTGTGTCAACTGAAAAGGACGCAGGGGACGTACCTTGAGCTTGTCAAAGCGTTCAGTCAGCGAGGACACCTGGTGCTCCCGGTGGCGCCCCACCAGCTTGCAGAGGGCACAAATGAGCTGGTCGTCCACCAAGCAGTACATGTTGACCTTCTCGTTCTCGTGCTCCAGGCAGGTCAGGCCGCGGATGTGAGTGTCTGGAACGGGCTCCACGAGGCGGTGGCTGGTGAACGGCTTCTTGTTGGGGTGTGTCGCGCGGAGGCATCGGTCGCAGTACGACACCTCGCACGTGACACACGTCTTGACGGCCTCGCGTGGCGGATCCTGCTCACAGAACTGGCAGCTGATGCGCGGATCCATTTTAGCAACAACAGCCGGGCTGTGGTTGGCGTTGGTGTGGTTGGCGTGATTGGTGTGGTTGGCGTGCGGATGGGAGTGGCTGGAAGTGGCCGGGCTGCCGCGGGCGCTGCTTCCACTCGTGCCACCACCACCGCCGCCAATTGTTCCAGCTATTGTACCGCTAATGGTGGCGGTGTAGGGCCGCTGCGGCTGCAGGCGCCGGCTCTCGGTGGGGGAATTGGGGCCGCTAAGGGAGGCCTTTTGAAAGCGGTCAATGATGTTCTGCAGCGTCACATTGCGCTTAAGGCCCTCCAGGCCGCGGTGATTCAGCGTGATGACGTAACGGCAAGTGGGGCACTGAAAGGCCGATATGGACTCGAGGGGCTTGCTGGTGGAGCAGTGAGACACCAGGATGCGGTGGGCGCAGTTAAAGCACAGGCTGTGGGCACAGGGCAAGAGAAGGGGGTCTTCAAACAACTCCAGGCAGATCGGGCAGGTCAGCTCAGACTCCAGTGTTTCCATCTTCAGTTGAACCAATCTAGAGGTGACATCAAATCCCACGGAAGCTGGCCAATCACCTGCAAAGAGAAAAACAAGATGAGTATTTCCTGTCACGTTACATAGACCTCTGAGACAGTACATGCACTTTTTTTGTGGTATGTTTTATTAAATACAACAAAAGAAAATGTGCACAACCCAATAAATCTGCCAATTCACCCATTTCTGATTGTAACTGCCTCAGTCATGAAATACTGGCTCCAGGTAAGCTGGATATGCCTGTGCAGACTCAGCAGAAACATCAATAACACACACATATTCTTGCACTTTTATATATCGGGACCTCAGCTCGCACAGCTCAGGCATGAACTTCCACGTTGCAGCCTTTAACAAGCGATTCCTCCTGCAGAGCTGTATCAGAAGAAGAGGAATGGCTGCACGAGCAGGCAGGAAAAAGGCAAAGGTTAAATGAATGCTAGGGAAGAAGCAAAAATCAATGGAGTGAAGAGAAGAGTAGAGAAAGGGAGAGACAGATGCTCGGCAGCAGAAGAAGACTGAAGAGACAGGGGAACTTGTAAAACACTGGACCTTTCTATTTCTGCTGAACTGACAGACTCTTTAACCTTTCATCTTTCAATCCTTATTCATCCTCATGAATTTTACTTTTATCTGCGCAGTTTCCCTTACCATTTACTAAAATAAATAACTGCACCTTTTGACCTCCCTGACGGAGAGTAATAAAATACTTTATTTACATTATTTATGTGCATTCGTTTAATTTCAGCTCAATATGAAAGTTTTTCTATGACTGTACCAAAGAGTTGAAAAATTCTGATCTTATTTGTATTCTAACATATCATCTGTAGTTACGGCTGAAAACTAAACATTTCCTACTGCGACAGCTTCACATTAAAAGCATTTAACTGGTAAAACAAGTCCATGTTTGTTGTGAAGCAGTCACAGTAAAAGTGTTTCTCATTTAGATTGACACTAATGGCAATTCCTCATCATAATTACACCTCAGAAAAGAAAGTTCCTGCATTTTTTGACAGCAGGTTAGTTTTAAATCATGCAAAAAGAACGGAAATATTAGGAGCAGCCAGGGTGAGCAGATAGATGAGCTGCAGGCTGCACGTTCAACTTCTCAGCAAGGTAACCAACTGCTTTCATTTACACAGTTTATGGACTCCTGCTGTGTGCTGCGTATATAAGCATGATTGAAAATGCTAATTATTAACCGGCTTTATTAAAGGGCCAATGGGTTGTTCGCAGAAATCTGACAGCACATAACATTTATACAATAAATTTGCTCTAAATATGCTATTCAATGTTAAGTTGAGGGCTTTTTGTGGGTGATGATGTCATAAAACATGATGACATGTACACCCCGCCCCCCAACATCCAATCTCCCAGAGCAGCCAACAAAAATACATCAGCTGCAGCTCCACACGATGTCTATTTTTTATGATATCCGTTGTAAGATCAGCTTGCCTTAAGCAATAAATATTTAACTCCAAGGACATTTCAACTTTCAAACCGTGATCCCAACAACAATTTCATGTGGGTCGGTGAAAACAGGGCCTGAGCTTAACGAGAAGATTGATTTCAGATCCTTCACCTCTTTCTCCAAGCCTTCCAAATCTCAGCACCTTGTAGCCTGCATATCAAGCTGGATCCCACGGGTGGCCCTAAAACCACTGACATGAGAAATCGCCAATAACCCCCATCCCACCCTACCGCATCCCACCATCGCACTTGCTGATTCAGTGGCACAGCAGCGCAGCTTGCAGTGTCTCTCTATTCTTTTAAAGAAACAAAGCAGGCACCGTGAAACTACAGTATTAAACTGGACGACCCCGGATAGCTGACAGAGACAATTTCATTAGCTGAGGTTGTTTCTGAAACACTGCCCTCGTCTCCCCTCGCGCCAGTCATGCGGGATTTACTGATGACTGGGTTTTACCGGTTATGAGTAATCAAAAAGTACTTTTCACCTTTAGGGCAACTCCTGTGAGTGATCCCTCTGAAGCTTTAGTCACTGTGTACAGAAAATGACTATGTTCAGAGGCTAAAAATAACTTTTAACTCACTCAGGTGAAAACGTGTCATCAAGTAAAGGGCAGCCGGCAGAAAGGACATTGACTTATTGAAATAGTCTAAAAAGACACTTCCTCTAGGCTTTTAAAGTACAAATTCAAAGTGAGGAAGTGCTGAATTCAGTCATTCATATACAGTGAAAAGATTGAGATTTTTAAAGATTTTCAAAGTAATACCCTTTTTTTACAACTCATAACCCAGGGAAAAGCAGCAAATCCTCACATTTAAAGGGGCTAAAACATGACAATATATGACAATTTTACTTGGATGAAAAAAACACCTGAAAACAATAAGTTGGTTTTAAAATGTGCTTTCTGTTGATTGCCTAATGAACTGATTTACTAACTGTTGCACAACATGCATTGTGCATTTAGCAGCTGAAACCTGCTGGATCTCTGACCCTAACCAGTTAAGCCTGACTCCAGACGGATAATGACAACTTGTTGCCAAAACATCATGAGGACGTGTGTCATTGTCCCCCTATTAAATCAGTGTAATTCCTTATAATAAGATATATTAAGTTAGCTCTGCCATCCACAGCTCATTTGTAATGCTGTGCTGTGACTCTTTTCTGTCTTGGTCGTTTGAATTCACATCCTTTAATCTGTGGGACCAGCGGAGTACAAGCTGAAGACAGGACTATATAAAGACAGAAACAGAGCTCAGAAGCTCAAACTCATTTGCACCAACAAAAGTCTCCTCCCTCCTGCTGCACCACAAACCATGCCCCGACACTGAGCTGTGTTCAAAGCAAACATGATTTGAGCTGCAGCTAAGTGCCTGGGAAAGGCACTCAGCTGAAGAAAGGAGCCGTGTGCATGCAGCGACTTCTTTACCAAGTTCATTATCTGGAAAGGTAACAAATAACTCTTGCAGCCAATCATGCAGGTATTACACTGATAAAAGGCAGTGGGCATTGTGTGTATGAGCACATGTTCAGGTATTTGTGTGTGAGAAAGCTGTGCGTTGCATACATGTGCACAAACATCCCTCCGATATTCACCTTGACTGCTATTTATCAGATGTTTAATGTGGTTGTTATCGCACAGGCTGGCTGGGGAAGGGATAAAGAGAGAGAGGGAGTTCAGGGGCGAGCTGCCACAGAGCAAGCGAGCGAGCATGAGGTTCTGCTTCATCACGCCAACAATAGGGCGAATTTATCTCCACTGTATCAGATAGTTGATAACCAGGGGCAGACGAATGGAAATAACCAGAGGAACAGGATGTGGGGGGAGGTGATGAAGGGAGGCAAGGACAAGCTTTGAGACCTTTGGATGACAAGCAAGGCCACTGGCCTCTCCGCCCGTCCTCTCAAGTTACAAATATGATCAAATTCTGCAAGTAAACCTTTACCCTTTACACTTTATGCAACCATTAGCCTGTCACTATCACTTACTTTAACCTGCAGCTATTTTTCAGTGGAGATCATGTTTTATTTAAATGTTTGTTTGTTTGTTTGTTTGTTTGTTTTTTTACAAATGACTGCTATTACAATTCTGTAACACTAGGGACATTTTTGTTCAATGGTTATTCAACCATTTTTAAAAAAAAAAAATACTGACTATACAATGATAGTTGCTTACATCAGGGTTCATCCTCTGCATTCGTTCAAGGTCCAGACTTTTTCTATGCAGACACTGTGGGTGCAGCACTTTCAAAAAGAAATGATAATGTACTTATGCTCACTTAGCAGTAATCATTGTTTTATATTCTGTTGTTCTCACTTAATTCATTCATGCCATTTGCATTTGTTGGTCTTAAAACATGGTACTTTGTAACCAAACTATCGTTAAAAGGTTTAAAATAAATTAACATGTTACAATGATAATCTGGATTGGAGTTTATTTATAATACTGATTAAACTTCATAACATTCAGACATTTTTGTCCACTAGACAAAACAGAATGCACAATGGTAGAAGGTTGAGCAGCCGGTCAGCTCCATATGACAGCTGGTTCGTGGGTAAAATATGTCAACAGCAGGAAACAAAGCACACATTCATTAAGCCTCTCAGGATACACATTGAATCAAGATCATCAGGTCATTGTGCACCCATGTGAACTTCACCCTGGATCCAGACAGTGCAGGGAGAAGCATTCAGATCCCTTACTTACTTAGTACAAATACAGCACTGTGAAATACTCCTCTACAGAGAAAGTCCTGCAATCCTGAATCAGCATTAAAAAGTACTTAAAGTAAAAATAAAAGTACATTTGGCAGTGGCTCCACTCAGATTGTTTCATATATTGCAAATATATGTTGGATTATAATTATTGATGCATTTTTTGAGTGTTAACGTTTTCTCAAGGTTGGGCTTATTTTAGCATTTGCCTCAATATTTAGCGGAATCAAAGCATAAAGTTAGATAAAATTGAATTTCTAAAGTAAAGAACAAGTACCTAACCTGGCAAAAATGATGCAGCAAAGGACATCACTGTCTTTTCATTACAGCACCTTGAACGGCCACCAGAGAGACAAATCCAGCCAATCAATACTTTTGTTATTGCACTTCAGAAAAAGCTTTTGTAAAAGCCTGCCTTTCTCTTGATCAATGTTTGACAAACAAAACTGAGAAAGACACACAAGTCCCTTTAAATCACAGAATAAAGCCACACTCGCTGTGGGACTTGATCAAAACAGCAAAATCATCCACAAAACAACCAATTATATATACATACAACACAAAAATGGATTAACATCCCTCATTAACAAAGACCATCATATCAATGGAGAGGAGTCCGTGACCCTGATACTGGATTTGTACAAATGTTGACTGAGTCAGCAGTCTCACTTTATTCTCTAGGACAGAGCTCAGCAGTGCTGCTAATGCTGATGTTAATGTGACTGTGCTCAGCGGAGCATGGTGTTATAATTAACACCGCGCTTTAACACACCATCACCAGGCCCATTAAGCTTTAGCTATGTCACTCTGGGGAGACGGTGGCAGCTATGATAGGAGCCACTTGGGGGCTGAAACGCGAGCTTCATGGCGAAGGTGTTTCTCCTGCAGACAGGCAGGCACACACACACACACACTCAACACGCAGAGCCAGAGCTGCACATTTACAAGCACAAACTCTTTCTGTCTCGTTGCCTCTCTTCATCTGCCATTCTTGTAAAGTGAAAGTGTCCCATCTGGAGGGAGAACAACTTGGGCTAGTGTTTGAGGAATAAAACTAGGTCGAAACCCAGGCCCTGTTCAGGACTGCTATTAGCATACGTCCGGACTGATCCGATTACAAGTGGACAGCTCCGAGTGCGTCAGTTCACACCTGGCAGTGAGTGAGTCTCTCTATACGTCTCGAGTGCTCACTTGGGATCGGATCTCACTTCCCCGCTTGATATGCAAATAAACACAGATAATTTATGTTATTTTTAACTGGCAGGAGGCAGCTACACACTTCCTGTTCCTAGTCTGCTGGAAATTGATGCTAAATTGGGACTATGACGTTTTTCTGTGGGCTTTTTATATTTAAAGACATTGCGAACAAGTCAGCTGATGCAATGAGAGGAATGCAGCGTACATGGAGGATGTCGGTTAAGTAGATGTCTTTGAATGTGGCCCAGGACACATGGTGTCTGTGAGATCCCCCCTGATTGAGTGTCTTCACATCTGTACTCTAAACTGTCCACTTGTGATTGGGTAGCCCACGCTGCATGTGAATGTCAGTTTGAGGGAAAGTCAGCTGTAGTGAACCGACACCTACACTGTTCATTTTAGAGCTCCCCTTAAACCTCTAAAATGAAGCTGTCTGGGTCTCAGCTTTGCTGGGAGAGTAATGAAGGACCTTTCACATCAACAACAGCCACGTATGAATTGAAAAAGTGGATAATTGAGATTATTCAGAGTCAGATAATTGATTGCTTGTTACCCATGGAAACACTGTTGCGCATATTGATGGAGAAGTTCAACTTGACCCACCAATGGTGTAACTTCATTATTCACTGTCTCACACACACACACACTGCATACACACAGTCACACACAAACTCCCAAAACAGACCTGAAGCTGTGAGGCACTCACTGATTTATTGTTGTGCTGATTAATGTGGCAGGATTTTAGGTCTCACTCAAAGCTTTTTTGCAAAGAGGATGAAAGAAGAAAACAGGGACATCATTGATGACTCATCAGACAGTCTGAAGAGGCAGAACTAGATAAATAACTTTCTTAAGTGTGCGCACACACACACTAAGACTGCCTGTGCTGTGTGGCTTTATACTTCTGCTCCTGATATCTTTTTAGCAGGTCCATAAGCAGAAAGCCATTTCAGCCACTGGCTCTAATGACGTAGACAGTAATACATTCAAATCTGACACACTCAAAGTAACACACTGATGTTGTTGTTTGTGTCAGGGACCTGAGTGTGGAAGCACAGCATGTAATTATGCATCTGATGCCTGGCCAGGTCATAAACACAATGGCAGTGAGAACATCTTGCTACTGTGGAGGTCAAGAGTTGAAAGAACATGTGCGAAAAAGCAACTGCCATTTCTTCATTTGTGTCTCTACAAGCACAACGGTTTCTTTGCGTAGATTAGATCCGATAAGTGTGGCAGCAGTAACGAATTCTTCTCCCAGTTTATGAGACAAGACCTTGGGGAATGCCTCAAAAATAGAAAAGCCTGATGTCACAGTCTCTGTCATTTCGTAATCTTGCAAACATCAAAACAATAAGAGAGGCTGTTTATTTAAAAGCGCAGTCACTCAGCCCCATGGGTGCGCTCTAGCATGTGTATGAATTCACTTTGTTGACGCATGCACCAGTTCTGGAGGAAAGGCATTTATGGAACAAAGATGATTATCCTTGCATAAACAATCCACTTGTAAAAACTGAATTGCTCCCCCCTGAATTGTAGTCGCACAGCTGCAGAGCCAAAACGGGAACTAAATGGACACTTGATGATGTTGGGATGAAGGAGAAAGAGTAGAAACAAATCACTACAGCGAGACCCCTGAACCAAAGACACAAGTGCACTCCCACTGCAGCAGTTATATTTGATTTTTAAAAGAGTACTGTCAAGAGCACAGAGCTCCAGTTCTAACGTTCCCATTTTAATAATGTTGGTGACCCTGTTTGCACTGAAAAGCTTTTTTTTCTCCATCTGAAATCCGTGTTGGATAACATTTACTGGAATTAGTTTTTTTATGCTGTTTATATATTTGCCAATGATGAATTGTATTATAACTTAAGACCTCAAAGGCTCATTTCCTCCACTGGCAAAATAATGTATATGTAATGTAATAAATCTGGAAAAATCTAAACACAAAAACATTTTTTCCTTTCAAGCCTTGCAGAGTTCAAAATATGGAGCACATAATGTTTTGATACTGACTGAACACAGGTAATAAATCCTACTTTCTTTCCTGAAAACATTTCACTTCAAAGAAACAAAGGACATGCTGAGGTGCAACCAGAGCCAGATGTTACACATCTATCAGGGAGACTTGTTCCCTGGGTGCAGAGCAGAATAAAAGATGACTTTCCAGGAAAGGCTGTGCTTCAGTGCAAGGTGGATTATACGGGTATTAACAAGGCACATGCATCCGAATCCACAGCCACATGTGGGTGCACAACCTGAATAACACACCGACACACACACATAGCACAACAATCTTAAACTTAAACAACAGAATGCACCTTTTCTTCACTTTAAACTTATTTGAGCATTTGTTGAAATGACACATATGGGTGTTCTAAAAATAGCACATGCATCATTTTACATACATGTTCAGTATGTGGTTTCAGCGAGGTTACAAAACCGCTGACATAAATTTAGGGCAAAAAAAAAAGTCCTGGTTAGATGTCATAAAAGACAGTTTAAAAGGTCAATAAATGTATGCAAATGCAGGAAGTGAAGTACCGGTAGTTGTGACGGGGACATGATTACCCAAAGTTAAGTGAAATGAGGAAAGTTATGTGTAGAAAAAAACATGATTCACAAAATGTGAGCAACAGACGTAACAAAAAAACAACAACTTTTTTATAAACATAAAAACTGTTTCACATGGGACACTAACTCCTTTCTCGTGAATGAAAAAATGCCATTTGTGTGAGATCTGTCTTTCAAACTCTGCATCACATTACAATGTCAGCACCAGACAAAAGTCTGAAACTTAAACATGAGAGGTATTTTTCTGCCTGTACAAACACCCCATACTGTTTTTGAGGGGACACTGGTCTCTAGGGGCAGCAGCACTCTGAGCCCCAAGTCACTACTCCAGTATCAGCAGCCATCATCAGTGGCAACTGGCTCAATCTCAACGCGGTGAAAATCCACTCTGAATCACCAGTTCTTATTGTCAGATTGAGAGTTTATCTGCCACCTCTAAAGCCTGCAGACCCCCACCCAACCCCTCCACCTACACCTCCACTGCTCTCTCTTCTCTTAGTGTACTCTGGATCTATCCATTTCACTGGAGGCTGTCAATCATGGGCTTATCACGGTAAAGGAAGAGGAGCAGAAAACACCATAGTTGAGGTTCAAAGGCTCCAGTAAACAACAGCAACAGGGGGCCGGCACTCTTCCTTTAGCAGGGCCTTCGCAAAACACATCCTGACACATGTGTGTGTATACCTGTGGGACGTTGAAGCTGGAGAGGCTAAAACATTCTCATTATGGGAAAATGCTACCACTCGTCATGTCATGAGGAAAATAATTGAGGGGTTGGTTGTGAAAAACAAACAGCTTAAAGAGCATTTAAAGGGCGGATAATTGAAGCCATAGGCAGTGAGGTAATTCTGATCGTCTGTAATAAACTGCAGGTGATGGAAAAATTCAAATGAGTGCAAATTTCCTGAGGACAAGTAAGAACTTTAACAATCCTTTTGTCAAACTATTTAAATTGTTCTAGGGAAAGTGGAGAAAGGGGAATTTTTAGCTGAGTGAATGTCAGGGCACACAGACTGCTGAAAGCTGATGTTAACAGACAGACAAACGGGCAGCTCCAGATAGATATGAGTAAGTAAATGAACTGGACCTCTCAGAGAAGGCATTTATCGACACCGTTCCCATTTCTGAACACTGAATGCATCATAAAGAATAATAGGGGACAACACCTCTCATGCTCATTCCCAAAAATGTGTTTGAACTGTCACTTAGTGCTGATTCGCTGATTTCTGATGCCTGTCTGTTAATATAATATAATAATATAAAATGAATCTCATGTTTTTGTGTCAACACATTGTTTTTGCCTAGGCAAGGTCAATTTCTAAAGTCTCCCCTTGTTGCCTTGCAACTAGACAGAAACAACCAAAGATATATAATGTGCTTATTAAATATCTTTATTATTGCAGGAAGTGTTCTCTTAGGATAGAGCCAGGCTTGCTTTTTCTAGTCTTCACGCCAGAAGCAGAACTATTCCTTTAAACCAATAGTCCAGAGAAAGCTGACATTAGGCAGTTTTAGCTGAACTTTATGAGTGTTGCAGCAGTCATAAGGGCCACAACACACAATGTTTTGGTGTAAGCAGTACAATAGCTGTTTGCTGGGGTCTGCCGGGGGCCAGCTGCCATCGGGCTGATTCTCCACAGTGGCCGGGGCTGAACAAAGACAGATGCTATTCAACTGACAGGCCCAGCCTGTAGTCTGTGACCTCAGTCTGCGGTGAACCTGTTGTTATGCAGCTAGCATTCCACAAATACCTCCAAACAGGCGAAAGGTTAAAGATGCTAATAACAAATTAGAGGCTTTCTTTGCCAGCCTGCTCATGTGTAACAGTAACACATTACTAATTCAAAAGCTGCCTGGAATAAAAGAGAAAAATGAAGCTCCCAATTTTTATGAAGCAGCAAAACTGTTCAAATATGGTACGACAAGATGGCGGACTGATTTCTCCCTCTGCCTCACTCTCCGTCTTCCTAAAACAAGGCGCCCTCATTCATTACTTTATGAGGTAACAAAATACCAAACTTGGAGCCAGCACACGTCTCTGCTGAGTGTCTGGCCTGTTTGTGCCACGTTTGTAAATCACAGACTCTCACATATTTAGGTGAGGCTCAGGTACTAATCAATGGTGCACACATTGAAGTGGCTCATAAAAACACCCTCACGCAGCACTGCTGAGTGAATACTTTCATGAGTGATCGTGTTAGCAAACACCGGTCCCAAGCCCTGCCCCTAAATATGGAATTGATCCTAATCACCTGAGCTGAGCGTTTAAACCGGAGAGAAACGGGACATTGTTAGAGTGGATTTAGTGGAATTCTGTCACATTAGTTGGTTAAATGCTGCCATTTTTTTTTGAGGCAATTCATTTCAACTGTTGGGGTTAAATATACCCACAGCATAAGACACATGTCAGGCCCAGGCACTGCTGAGTTTTGCCAGACCTGAGAGGCTACACTTAAGTCACTGCTTTGGTTTTGGAAAGAGGAAATGGGGCAGCCCCCGAATAGAGAAAACCTCCAGTTGACCAGAACTCACCAAACTGTACATGTGATTATATGAGTGGGATCAAGCTGCACATTAAACTTGTTGTGTTACATTTCCGTGCCGTCTTTGACAGGAGCCATGTGTCTCCATACAGCTGCTTCACAGAATAAAAAGGACAGTTCAGCATCTGATAAACTGGCCAGGTTTCCTTTGGCCGCCCCTTCATCTCTCCCTCTCTCACTCCGTCTCCCACCTCCATTCGCCCAGTCTTTCCTCCCGTCTTTTCCTCCCCTCTCTCTCTCTCTCTCCGCAGCAGCCCTTGGAGCGTGCTGGTTTCATCAAACATGTGATTCCTATTCATAGAATGTAAACAGTAATGCAGCCAAGCCGGTGTTTCCATTTCACATTCAGTGCAGCTGAGCAGGCTGGCTTAAGCTTAACCCTCTCACTGCTACAGCGGAGACGGCTACTATTACAAAACCAATTTCAAAATAAAGCTGGAATCATGTGTTGCATGTTGACACGTCTCAAGGAATTATGTTGCTTGCACCTTATAATTAATAGAGGATTTGTGTTTTAGAGCCACGCTGACACATCTGCAAACACTGCACAGCCAACCAGTTACACAACTGAGTCTCTATAGATACCTGCAGGAGTCCTTATAAGGAAAACTTTTACATTCTTAAAACAGTTTCAACAAAGTCACTCTTTCTACTGCCTAGCAAGCATCTGACAGACTTCAAGGGCAGCCTGTTCTCTTCCACCACATCAGTGGAGTGTGAAAAAAAAGCAGCAGCAGGCAGAGCTGTGACTCACTGTACCAGCTCGTTCCCCCAGTCCCTGGTTACCAGTGGAAGCTCTTATTGGGGAAAACATGGGCCGGGACTCTGGGGACAAGTTATCTCAGTTCACCTCGTTTTACCTCAATGGATCTCACAGAAACCGCCATTATTATGTAACACTTAACAGAATGAGACATTCTGCATGAATAACATTTGCACAGGCATGAACTGGTGTGTGGGGCCAGTTAGTGACCTGCTGGATGTCATCCAGAGTAAATTCAGACATAGACATGATTTAATGTTAGTGAATGTATTTATATAGTGATGAAATACTGAAATTAATTGTTTTCCTGTATAAATCATAGTATATTTCTTGAATATAAAGGATGTAATTTGATTTTTGGGGGGGGCCTTTCCTTGATTGTAAAACAGCTAGTGTAGCACCAAAAATGAAGGATTTAACCCCTTTTTTTTTCCAAATATATGTTATATATTTGGGATCATAAATACATTTAAAATGATTTCTTACATTTAGCATGCCTTTTTTAAAATGTGTTCACATTACCCAGCTAGAAACAGAGTAAAGCATGGTTGTACATCTTGCTCTAGAATCGCATGTTTCTGGGAATGCACTTTCTTTAACCTACTTTTATATTAAATGGAGTTTTAAGTGCTTCCCTATGGCACATTCTGTCAAAAAATTAGCTGTACACATTGCTGTGTGCGTCTGTTTTGTGTTGTTTCTCACACATGCAAAGTGTTTGTTTTGTCTATATATTCACATGCAGGTGTGTCTCAGTTTCGCAGGTCACATGACTCCTCTGGCTTATGACTGTGGGTGCAGCTGGGTGTGTGGTTGTAATCATCCACGCCATGCTGTAGCCTGCAGGACCGAAAAATTAAGCCAGTGCCAAGTTTCAAAAACTGCAGTTCCTTGAATAGCCTCTTGAAACTACCTGCAGGGTGAGTCAATCCCTATGGACCCAAATGTCAAAATGCACAAAAAGTGTACTGCAAAGGTAAACATGTTTAAAAAGTTGCTTGCTATGGAAACTATGTACTTATACAGTGTGTGACCCACACTGGTTCTGCAGCTGTATTTGTTTCCAATATTCAGCTCCCTGGCTGTCAGCAGTGCTGATGAGGGCTCTATTGTGTGAAGGACACTTGCTGATGCAAGACACTGAAAATGAAATAAACAATCAATTCTTGTCAAGCGCAAGGCCCAGCCAGACTTGCTAATTGGTTTAAAAACATTTATACATGAAAGCAGAATGAAATGAGATTTTCACAGGGTTGTGACAGTGAGTAGAACACACCTCCTCTCTTTCACCCTCCACTTAATGCTTCTGCCTGTTATAGCTTGGCAGCCTGTGGGTAATAAAGTTAATACTGTCAGACGCCGTCTCATCAGTTCACTGAGGCTCTTTAGCTGCGGTGGGGAGCCTTATCAGGCCTCAACACAACACAGAGTAGCAACCATGCCCCTGCTTCACTTCATGCCGCCTCCATTATTCATATGCATTTGCCCAGGTGAGAACAAACCCGGGATCAGAAGTTGGCAGAACAGCTTATTAGATATTTAGACGCGGCTGAGCGTGCTGGAGGGAGGAGAGGATGAAGAGCGGGAGAGAACAGAGTTACCGCTCCCTGTCAGCGGAGGCAAAACTGTAATCGGGAAGCAGGCTCCGAGCCCAGTGGCGAGGGTTAGGGTTGTGAACTGCTGACCCAGGAAATCAGACGAGCAGATACTGTGGTAAAGTGGACAGGAGTCTTTAAATATTATGAGAAAAGAACTTAGTAATGCTGCTAGTTTCACCCTGTACTGTTTTTCCCAGGCCCACTATGGGAACTAACATGTCACACATGGATACAACTGCACTCATTAGATCTACCAAGGCATTAGCTTTCCAGCCCAATTTATGCCATTCAAAGATTTTTCATGGACCCCAGTATAGAGAAATGGTCAAATACAACAGGTAAAAATAGTACTGCATGAACAAGCCAATTTTTTTTGACCCAAACTGTAGGACACAAGCATAAAATGTGCATGTCTGTAAATGGGACACTTTTTGTTTCCCATGGCACCCACTTTTGTCCAGATATTTTGAGTTCAGAGGTCATGGAATGCCTTTTAGTAATAGCCATTTCAGTTTTTTGCTTACTTAAATTTGGCATAACTTTTAGGCGATTTTTAGCCTCCTATCAACATGACTGGTACCAATGGATGCTTTAGGTCTAGCAGACATGGCTATAGAGTCACGTCTGTTTAGAAACCAATATAAATTCATTTTCTTCAATCTCTACACGCGACTGTGTGTCTTTGTCTTCCTTGCTCTGTTGCCTGCAGTTTAAATTAAACATTTTTTTTTATCAAGTCTCAAATTGACTGCTGAGCCCTATTAAAACTACAAAGTTTGCTCTCACACACAAAGAATATTGACTAATATTTCAAAGCCAGCTCACCTTGAATATTTTCCAAGCGCTACAACATTGATCTGTTTTCAATGACTAAGCTCCGCAGAACTGGTCAATAACGAATATTTTGCAACAAAATGATTCACCTACATGTACTGATGAAACTAAAACGACATCAAATAGGATGATTGAGTGATGCTGCAGAACTTGAAAAATCTATTGTCTCGCCTTGCACAAAACAAACTTGCTGGTGTTTACTGTTGACTCCAATTCAGCTTCAGTCTTTCTATATTCTCATCTGTGTGTGTGTGTGTGTATGTGTATGTGTGTGTACAAAAGCATGGAGCCAAGTTAATGGCTTACCTTTTACTGGTATTTTCTATATATATGCAAATTTACTCCTCATCGTATGAAAAAGCAATCTACGCACCACATAAACGGCACTTTCAGCTTCCGGAAAGAGGTTCTTTTCAGTGGGAAATTGCATCCTGTACACCTACATTAGCCTGGGAAGACTGTCAGGAAAACAATAGCCCTCCATATGAAGATTGAAGATATATTCCTGAAAAGTTTTCCCATTTTGAAAAACAGCTGACGTCTTTAAATGCATTGTGTTTTTGCTCTGGAGGAGCTAACTGATCCATAAGACGTCAGACACTTTATCAGTAGCTTGCCAAACTGTATTAACGAATAATATTGTCCGAGCTGCTGTTATTGATTCTTGAGCAAGCAGATACCCAGGTCAATACCAAGGTCTCCAAAGCATCAACAATCCTGACTGCTGGTATGACAACTGTTCTTATTAAGACACATCTCTGAGCAAGTATAGGCAGTTCTGCTACAAAAAAAGGATTTGTCTTCTTGAATTCTTGAATGTGACAAAAGTTTGGACATCTCTGCCTCCTCACTGCAATGATTTGGTGAGATAAAAAGCAGAATGTTTCAGGAAGAGAAAAACCTCCTCTTGCAGCTCCAGATTCTGCGAGTGTTTGTGGTGATAAGATTGAGATAAAGGAAGACAAAGAGTCAAAGACAGAATGCCTTGGTGGCGGATGCGTGTGTCCCTTGTATGTGTGTGCGTACCTCTCCTGCATGCTGTTTCCTAAATCTGCCTACACCGGCAGCTGGGGCTCAATCTTGCAAACTGTCTGCACAGCCTGCCAGCCGAGGGAAATACATTTATACGCCTGATACAAAAGATAGTACAGATGAAAGACTTGTTGGAGTTGTCTCGGCTGAATCATCCGTAACCTCATTACACACAGTCGCAGCAACTAACCTCGTTTTGGGGACGACTCCGTCTCCTTCCCTCCCTTTCTCCATAGACGTGCGGGGAAGAGAGAGAAAAAAAAAAACTGTGCGAAATGAAAAAATGAAATCGACGTTTCAATATTTTAAACTCTAGCTGGATTTTCCATTACAGCCCTGGTGCCCTCGAGTAAAAGGCCCCGGCGCCACACCTCATGCTGCACGTTGTAGGACCATGTGCGCCTGGATGCACATCGGTTGCAGTTATTCGGATGCAAACAGATATTTCAAGATTACAGTGAACTGCACGGAGCAGTGAGAACAAGCTGCCATTAAACAGAGGCTTTCCTGCTCTAAGTACAGCATTCACCTTGGATCAAAGTGTGTACACTCGGCCCCAAACAAAATACATCCAGAAAGGCCGTTTGCCACCTTAACTGTAGATGGCGTCATTAATAAAGCAGGATGTGTTTGTGATGTGTTACTAGGCTTTCTCAGTTATTCATTCTGGCCAGGTGTCCGGGAGAGTGAGAAGATGAAAAAAAAATGAAAGGAATTGAAAAAACTCAGAGAGGTCAAGAGAAATAAACTTAAAAATAGATCACACACCCAGAGAGAGAAAACAAAAGGAGCAATAAAGTAAAAGAGAGCGGAGAGGTGGGAGACCTTGCCATTGGTGTGACCCATGGGAGGGGGTTCCTGTCCTCTATCTGGCGCTCTCACTCTACAAAGTCAGAGCTTTCTATTTATACAGCACTGTAATGTTTGGCATTTCCTTCGAGGGGGGAGAGTATGAGCCATTGTTTTCCTTGGCTGCTGTTCGATTGGCTCAGCAGGCTCCATGCGTCCAAATGTCAGAGGCTTGAAGCTCTGTTTGTTCGATGCGTTTTATTTATCGCTGATAAACAATCATTTGTTTCTTCTCGAAAATTTTCATCAGAACTCGGACAGCTTTTTGCGGGATTGAGGTGTTTTTTTTCTCTCTACCCTTTGTGAAATATTGATATGAGGCATGTTGCAAGTTGTCTGTGTGTACATTCAGGGAGAGGCAGCCACAACAAACACCGTCCAGAGGCAGATCTGAGCTTGCAGCTGCAGCCACGGTGATGTTGCAATGATAAGCAACACACAACCACTGGAACAGTCATCTGCAGTGGTGAGCCGTCACTCTGAGTGTAAAAGGAGCCTACTGTGGTCATTTTGAGGTTCATACTTGTGTTTTGGCTTTAAAAAACCTGAAGATGTGTGTTGAGTGGTGAGTGTTCTCGGGGTTCAGGATCTATGTTTGTACCAAAGGCATGATTGCATTATAGGACTGGATACAGCGCAAAAATTTTCACTTGTGGTATTGTAACAGGTCGTTATGTGGTCCAAACAGCTTTTTCCTGTCACATCTGTAAAATCAAAACAAAATAAGGTCTTTTCTAACCCCTATTATCATGAAGTTTTGATCCATGAAGGTTATATATTTATAGAACTTTAATTGTGTTGAGAAAATTGATTAAAAATCTGTTTTTCATCATCTTGTAAAGAGAAAACAGACACTGCCACGCATATTCAGTGTGCATAGCATGGAGTTAAACCCAGAAGTGAGATTTTTTTTTGTGTTGTAAGTGCCAGTTAAGCAGTTCTCAATGGGCTTATGTAAGTATGTAGCTACAGGTGTGTGTGTGTGTGTGTGTGTGT
>JAOWBC010001868.1:14518703-14539735 GCA_028566105.1 Hypoplectrus providencianus | reverse complement strand
TGTGTGTGTGTGTGTGTGTTGCGGCTGTTTATATGACCCGTGCATCACACACGCTGGAGCCATAGACTACAAAGATACATATCAGAGAATCACAACAACTTTGTTTTGAGCAGGCGGATGCACCGTCAGTATCTGAAGGTGTGTGTTTTGCTGCTAAAGAGTGTGTGTGCATACCTATGTGTGTGTGTGTGTGTGTGCCTGGAAAAAGTGTAGAGGTCAAGAGGTTTTGCAGAGCTTTCCAGCAGACTGCTCTAGCGTGCTGCTACCGCTCCCTGCCAGCCCGTCCTGCACCCGTCAGACCTAAAACTGCTAGTTTTACAATTTCTTTACCGTGCATGGCTCTGGGCCTCAGGGCCTCATGCACAGAGGGTAAATTGTGGCTGTCTTACAGATTTCTCACACTAGATGTAAAGCGAAATTTTCACCTCAAGATCAAATGTATGCTTACTCACATCACTTGCGGAACACATGCTGATGTAAACAATGCTGCCATTTCTTTCTATCACTAAATCATGATGCTGCTTTATACTTTCTGTGAGGAAAAAACAAACACTATTCTGTCAGGGGTCATAAAGTGCACACAGCTGTACTCATTTTTACTCCATCACCAGAAACTGCGTCTGGATTCGCACTAGTCTCACGCTAGCACATTGGCATTTACCCAAATAAACAAGATTTTAATGTTACTTAATTACAATAAATGAATAAAAAGGTTGCCAAAGTAATTATCATATAATGCTGATGTGTAGTGTAAAGTCTGTAGTCACACTTTGTCAGGTCTGTCTGGGAGCAATAATCTCCTAAAATGCTTCTTTTCTAAATGGAGTTTGGATCAATTAGAGTCATGCTATGCAGGACAATCTTGACGCTGACTGGCTTTCGTGACAGCATCATGCATATTACATTGTTTAAATGATTAATTGGTGTCTGAAACGAGCAACATGAATGATGCAAGCTCAGCATTTACACACATCTTTGTATTGACTTTGTATGTAATTGTGCGCCATCTGGTTGAAAACACCGTTAACACAATAACGGACGGATGCAAAAAAAAAATGAAAGTAATGTAATATTGACATACCTGTCACTCAAAAAGAACCGATCACATGCTGCTTTAAACTCCTGCATAGTTTATAAAGGTGCGTCTGACATTTCATGAAACTCTACAGCACTGTTTTTACAGTCTGTTTATTCAGACTTCTGAAATATGTAATGCACTAACAGTTAACCATCAGGTGTAAAGAGCCTACGGTGTAGATTCAGAGGGAATGCGGCTGTAGGCAGACAGACAAGGTGTGGCCGGACAGGCAGGTGTAGTCCGCATGTCAACAAGAGCCACCGCAGATCGTCTGAGAGCCCGTCTGTTTCTTTGAGCTCACTGTTTACCGTAGTTACCTGTCTGTCTATATTCAATATATCTACAAACACAGATGTCATGCCTTTTCTTGTCCTGATAACAGTCTGTGGACCGCCTCCCTGCCAAACCCCGTCTTCCTGTCTGCAGCGATGTCAGTGTGTGAATGTTTCTGCACTGTATACTGTAAAGTCTGTCCGTCTATCTGCTGCGCTTGTTTTTCCACCAAGATACTGGAAAATCTTGTCATGTGAAGCCAGGGAGGTGTTTTCCAGGCAAACTGGTCTACATTTCCTGTGTGTGATTTGAGATTCCTAAAAGAACACCTTCTCTTTAGTACACGGTTTAATCAATCTATGAGTAAATATTAAACTTTCATTCCCAGCGGGGCTTTTTTGAATTTCAATAAGTCTTTTATGCTCTGAGTCTGACAGAATGATAGACTGCACAGATTTAGCCTGGATCCAGCCCCAGGCATCCATCAGCACCGTCTTCACTCAGATATCCTCACTGACCACGTGGACATCTGATTTTTGTGACTGGCAGTCGTTTCCTCTGCAGGCAGCTTCAGCGTCCAGCACTCCAAATGAACTCAGTAATTTGTGGTGCTGGACAGTGCTGGTGTGTGTTTACTCATATTTTGTGCAGAGAAGCCACTTGGTACTGGACTATGATTGGTCAGAGAATAGCTCCTAATCTAATCACTAGCTTGAACCACAGGGAATCACAACAATAGCAAGCTGATAGTACATTAATTACATGTGTAGCTTTTTGTCAAAAAAGAGCTGGTTCAGGTAGTCAACAGATGAGCCTGCTTTTACCGCATATGAACCTGAGCCATCAGGGCTTTACTGGTACATCAGTCATCTGAAAGCTTTGCTGTGTCTTGTTGTAATTACTGCTTCCCATCATATAGTATTTTAAAGGCACACACTCACCCCAACTACCTCTTGAAGGTCTGTGACTCGAGTCAGATGACTTTAACCCAAGTCAGACTAGTGAAAGAAATGTGATAACTTTAGACTTGACTAAACCAAAAATACTAACTCTACCTGGACTGGAGCCTCCTGACCTAAAACATACTAACTATCCCAAAGATTAAATTGTTTGTGTTTTATAAAGTGTGCCATGAATTACTTTCCTTTCATTTACTGAATCCTGAGCATTATGACTAATTTAAGACTCAACCTTAGGACGTGGACTTGTGACAAACATCTGGACTTGTCTGTCGTGACTTAGCACTTGACATGGGACATGTCAGCCCTAATTTAGGCCGCATCAATCTTGATTTGGGACTTGTCTTGGGACTAATCTCTGGACCTGTCAGACTTAACTTGGGACTTGAGTGCAACAATTTGAGACTAACCTGGGACTTGCAAGACAATGACATGGTCCCACCCCTGGTATATGCCATTTACATTAATATAAGAATTAATTAATTGTGAGTCCGCTGACTGACACATTATTAAATCTTCACAGAAACTCAGCGTTGAACTAAGAATTTAAGTAAGAAGAAACTTGTAAAAGAGTAATTTTGCACATGTGGCTGGGACACTGATCTTACTGACACACTGTTCTGTAAACTTGTATTAAAGAAGCATTTATTGGACAGTTTTCTTTTTAAAAATGGCTGCCTTAGAAAACAAAAGACATGTTGAAAAGTGTGATGAATACTGATGAAAGACAAAGGGCTGGTGACAGAATGAGGACAGGCTGGAGGACTGAGGCTGCTGTCGACAGTAAACACACTGGCCACTGGAGACTCGGCCTCACCATTGTGCTACTGTGGCCCGGGCATGGGGCATATTACATCTCAAATTACCATCAGCACCAGTACTTAATGTTTGTGTGTGTGTGTGTGTGTGTGGGTGTGTGTGTGCACTTCTAAGTGCATGACAAATCACCAGCACCACCTCACAGTGTGTGTCCAGAGGAAATGCATCAGCTCCTCTCTTCCTCTTTCCTCTCCCAGCCCACAGATCATCAGGGACTTATTGTACAACACCAGGCTGTCTGTGTACTGCAGCAGCACGAAGTGATCGGGGAAAAACACTCAAAGCATACATAAAAAAACCTTTGTTCCCTTTGGAACATGGGGATTTTTTTTGGCCGAGTGCAGAAATCTCCAGAGAGTGATCTGGTATTCTGTGCCTGCATGCGTTTCTCACTGTTGTGGTGCAGTAATGTACACCGCTTCAAAACTGTGGCTTCTTTTTATTTCTCTCCAATTTAACAGAATTGAGATCTTATTTTCTTCGACTACAGGTACTTATTCTCAACATGGTGATATAACTAGGTGCTATGTGATTGTGAACATTTTTAACAGTGTCACATTCATTTGGCAACAAAATCTAGTTTTCTTTACAGAGCTTCACAAAGCAGAATATAAGCCTTATTATTCAAACAGCCTTTATTTATTCCTCAGATATTATTGTGTGATAAGGTGTAAACATTTGGCATCAACACTGCAGATAAAGGTGACATCATTCTCTTCATGCCAAACTGATGCCCATGTAAACAGATCAATAAAATGCTCAGCGGCATGTGGCAGCGCTCCACCTGCTTTTCATTAGTCTCACAGCCTTGAAACTGATATTTCTCACCAACAGTCACACTGATGACAGAAAATACACAACTCTCATGTAATGAGGCCTGTCATGATAACATAGGACGATATATTTTCTCAGAAAGGATAAACTATGGTATCACTGATTTTAGGACCATTTTATGCAAGTGGTATAGCGATACTGGAGCATAATAATCAGAGTACATCATTTTCAACAGCAATAAGCTTTTAAATCTTAAGAACATTAAACATTGGAGTTGGACAAAAGAAATAATAAAATATCCTTGAAATAAAACATTACATAAACTGCAATCAGAACGGATAAAGTAGACTCTCAGACTCTGGTAAATCACTGACATAAATGACATAAATATTATGTGTTCAAATATTTTATACTATAATTAATACATAAATAACTGGAATGGCTGCTTGGGAAACTGTTTTTTTTATATATTAAAAAAAAGATTGTTTCTCTTTTATATATTTTGAACGATAAGTGAATTATCATGAGAGCACTGTATGTGATAAATTAACAAGCTGTGCAGTTAGTTTTTTCTTTATCACAAAAGAGTCTGATCTTCTGAAACATCTTTAAATGGAGAATTCAAAGCAGTATTTGTTGCATTTTGACCTATTTCATTGAACTGTGTACTGTGTTTATGTCTTCATAAATATCTGAACTTCACTATGCTGACTAGAATACTTATAAAAATTTATAATAGTAATTAATTAATAAAGTTTGTCACGACTGATGTGTTTTCACATTCCTTGACAGAAGGGGGACATTTCTTTGCTCTTCACCACAATCTGAGATTCAATAGTACGCCGGGCCAGCTAGATAAGATACCGCACAGCTTTCAAGGCCAATCAGAAAACATTAAAGAAACCTGAAACCTCCAGCCAGAGCAAAACTGTAACATATGTACAGATGATGTATTCCCAGCTCCCTATCAAAGATTTTGTTACTTATTATTTTTGGAAAACTTCGTTAAACTAAATCTATGCACATTTGCAAAGGTTTTATCAAATTTTAGCGCTACCATCAAACTTTTTCTAAATACACATAGACATTTGTTGATGGAAACATGACTAGGATGTGCACTTCTAACTGGTCACTATTCCTGCTGCTTCTAGGACATGGTTTGACATACACATAGAAGGGACATGTAGTGGGGTATATATTTAGATAGTGACAGGTCAGGCCTGTGTCACAGATCTGAAGCTGGTTGGGGAAAACTAGATTGGACCTGGCAGTGTAAACCAAACCAAAGACATGGTGACCCCTGTCTGATGGAATTACACTGTGCCCTTTGAATGGCACCTCCTGTGTGTGTGTGTGTGTGTGTGTGTGTGTGTGTGTGTGTGTGTGTGTGTGTGTGTGTGTGTGTGGGTAGGGAATACCCAGACTTTCTTATCATAGGCTAGTCACATTGCCTTCTTCACCCCCTGGCTCCAAACCAAGACAGACTGGAGCCGAACACAGGTCGTCCACAGACACAGAGCCAAATCTAAGGAGCAACTACCACTGTGTTTGTTTGTACCGAGACAGAGAGAAAAAAAAACTTTTCACCTTTTCATATATTTTTAATAAGGGCATGTAAATGATTTATGTGCTGCCAGATGATTGCAGGCATGTCATCCATAGGATTAAACCCATTTGTAAAGCATGGGAGACAATGCTGGACACCACTGTGCAACACAAGCAGTGAATATAACTTAAATTCAAAGGGAACCAAATTTATTCAGACAGATTATCCTTCTCTTCATTTGACCTTTGCAGCTGAACTGAGAGCCCGGATGTTATACTACACACTGAGAGGTATAAACAGGCATTTGAACAGCTTTTATAGCCCCCTAACACTATTTGTGATAATTACCGTGCTTATCCAGCAAGTAATAATGTATATTAAATAATATAGGGACATTATAGAACTCAGATGCATTTAGGGGCTTTGTGCCACCTCATTAAGATCAGCAGACTAAAACATTCACAACCAATTAGTCTAAAATAGTTGAATGTCTGATGGAGACCAGAGCTTGAAACATTAATATATGCTATGGTGTGTCAGTGCACAACTTGCAATTATGCTGTCTCTCTCATCTGGGAGATATAGTTCATGTATACTTAAGAACAAAAGAATCAATTACCACATTGTGGTTGTATGCCTCCGCCAACCAGCCAAGTTGCAGTTTACATACATGTCAGTCAAGACTTTTGTGCAGCCATTACAATAGACAATGCTTTGAATATGGATACTGCTGACAGGAACTTTTTAAAATTAGATGCTTCTTCAGAAGAATGTTCTGCAGAACATTATGATGTCAAGTTGAGCCACTGACCTATCTCGGATCTAAAAAGTGTTCCTGAGGCAAAGTGTTCAGGAGAATGGGGTAGACATGAGGTCACAGTGACCTTAACCTTTGACCGCAACGATCTAATCAACTAACCACTGAGTCCAATGGCTGTTTTTTTCCAATCTGAACATGTTCCCTCAAGCCATCCCTGGGATCCTGCCTTCATGTGAATGTAATGGACATGAGGTCACAGTGACCTTAAGCTGTTATCTTTGACCACCAAATTTTAAACCTTCAACAATGTCAAAATTGACTTTTGTGACAAATTTCAAGAAATTCCCACCAGACAATTCTTGTGTTAACAAGAATGAGGTGAACAATCAACCAAAGATATAACAAGGATATAATTGAAAAAAAAAAACCAGACTAACTGTCAAAAAAGTTGAACAGGAAAACTTCAAGCCTTTTAAAAAAAATATGCATAAATCCAAAACATTCATCACAGTAGCAGAAACACTTCCCAACACCAAACATTCTCTTTGTAAGCCAAACCAATGTCTCATGACAGCGCTGTCAGACCCGTGTAACTTCATCTGATAGGCTTTCATATTAGCATGGCCGTCTGAAACCTTTAAAAGCAATCTGGAGTCAAATCATCTCTCAGAGCTTTAAAAACGTGTTTCCATAATGTCACGTTCGTGTTTGCTGCTTGAGTAGCTGCCCGGCTTTGGAGCACGCAGCTCGTTGTCAGCTGTCAGAATCTTTAAGATCACTAAAGCAGCTTTTTTTCCCCTTTCTCTCTAATGATGCAACAAGTTGAGTTTTGGTTCAGTGTAACACTGGTGGCCTGGTAGCATCAGGCTGTATCTCAGTTAGCAGAGTGGTGTGTTCCCAGACAACGATTTGTTTGTGCGTGTGGCAGTTAGTCTCACATACAGCCCATCGGGGACTCATAGACATTACCTCTTAACAGTTAGTTGGTCCCTAAACTGCTGCTGCATTGCTGGTGTCTGTCACACAGCCATTAATATTACGTATTTTACTTTATAATGATCTAATGAACTGCAGGGGTGGATTTTTAATGGCTCGGTGAAACAGTAGTGTGAAGCAAATGATGTTCAGAAAACAACCCATTTATGAGTCTGAACCAGACTTCAGAGTCAAGGTAGAGGGCAAGACGTGGGAGTTCGCTAATGCAGCACAAGGAAATTTGATGGCGGTCCAGAAACCTTACCTTATCTATCTAGCAGAAACATTATCTTCTTTGTTATATATTAATTTTTTGTCAAAAAGTCCAAAACAGATTGAAGACTGATTTGGTGAACAAACACATACTTGTTAGGAAAATAACACTGACAAAGGAAACAGACGACTTTAACACAATAGGTTGATATTAAACTGCATAACTACTTTCCTCTTCACAGAATAGCTTTCATATAAACTGCCCACATATCGATTTACATTCATAATTGAAATATGTGTGTTCTGGAGGGAGAATCACATTTCATATTCGCTTACAGATATCACTTATGTAAACAAGCTTGCATCAGAAAACTATATATATATTGTTAGAACATCCAGTAAATTTGAGGCTGATTGCAGGTTTCAGCGATTTGATTTGTGGCATCGGCGGGACAGTTGTGATTACATTTGGATCACGGATCGGGTCTTGAAAGACGTTCCAAATTAGATTGCTGCTTAGTATTGGTCAATTATGCAGATATGGTTGATTATGTAAAATGAGTATGTCACGTCCCCTGGGTACCACAGCAGTTGTTTAAACACATCCTGACTTGGCTCACTCACCTTATCTCTGTCACAGTGGATCAATAGGGGACTCCTGCTAAGCACTTATAATTTAATTTCCCCTATTGCAAAGACCTTATGCTTCCTGTTAAGGGTTGGCAGCTAAAACCTGGAACTCTGCACATTCCTTTAGCGGTAGCCTCAATAACTTTCCCCCCCTTGTTTGGATAACTCTATTGTGTAAAACCGAGTGCTTCTCAGGCTATCAGGTGACATAAAGGGAGGCTGCACTGAGAACAGTTTCGATGACAGATGACTGGAGAAGTGCTCGACATGATAAGTCACTGTATGCACACACACATTCACACATACACATGTATAATGGCACTGCCTCCAACATAAAAAGACCCCCTGTGAATTTTTCTTACATAACCAGCAACACAGCTGCAGCCCCATGCAAAACAAGCACACGGTATGAATGATGGATTATGTATGAGACCCGTCAACTGAACTGAAATAATCAGATCTGACACTGCAGTGATGGACTCAAAACCTCACTGGTGAAGAGTGGGTAACATTACTGGTTATTGGTGAACAACGCGTGAGTGTACACTCTGCTGCTGCAGCACAAGTGGGAAAGATAGCGAGAGAAAGCCTGTGAGGGAGACCGGAGACATAAAAAGCAAAAACACGGAGGAGGCAGATAGAGAAAATATGGGTCAGACAGAGAAAGACGGGGAAGCTCAATGTAAATCAGCATGTGTAAACATGTACAGGCCTAATCTCATTATCCCTTGTCCTCCTGGGTCTGTTATGGGATGCTTGATTAAAGCAGGAGATGAAAGAAAGAGGTAGAGGACATAGACAGAGGTAGGAGGGAGGAAGGCGATTGAGTATCCTATAGAGAAGAGATAAACAGAGATTGTGGGATCGTATGGAGCCCATGTGCATGTGCTACATGCGCAGTAAAGACTCTACAGTGTATTCGTATGCTGTGCAGCACTTACTAAAGGTGGAATAAACTGCAGTCTGACAGTAATATAGCAGTAATTAAATATTTGCTGTGTATACAAACTCAAAATTCAAGCAGGACATAAACCTTTATTGCTGTATTAGCAATACAAATTCAGCCAGAACAGACCGGGCACTGGGGGTCTAACGCTAACCGCCCAAACTTTGCTCGGTCAGCAACTTATTGTTTCCTATGTCTGCAAAATTTGATTTGCTAGAGTCGCTAACTGAAGGTTTAGCGGGCAGCTGCCTTCCTGGTGAAGGTGACAGTGGCAGAGATGGAGGCTGAAAGTCCGCAAGGTGTGCTAACAGAGTAATTGTCTCATTTGTGATTTGATAAACATGGAGAGAGGCAGAGCAGGGTAATGTTGTAACTGTGTGGTGGCAATCCATGCTCAGATTGAATTTAGTTCTAAATTTTTGTACAGCACCTGTTACATAAACAGTATTTGTGCGATAATGTTTGAATTGAATCATATTTTTTTTCTTTAACGACTAAAACATAAATGTCAAGATCTTCCACTTAATGAGGAAATAACTTCTATTAGATGGCACTGCTTGTGACTGAAACCACTGTTTGAAGGTCACTGAAGCAAACCATAACTGTATTGGTAGAGTCCGTCTTTTGTTATTGTACCAGAATACAATGGTTGCATCCAAATCAGACAGAAAGCTGTGTTTCATTCACACCCTTTTTGCCCTCAGAATCCAAAAACACCACTGCTGCAGCAGTCTTCGTTGGTTTAAGAAATGCCTCAATTGTTCTCCTCCGAACTAGGTTTATGCTTCCACAGTGTCCCAGGCGTGAAGGTGCACACCAAAGAATTAGCATCATAACATATTTTGCATAAAACGCCAAAGGTCCCAAAAGGTCCTGAAACACCACATTAGACATGGATATTCAGCTGGAAAACAGTTTGAACCGGACGCATCTGTCAGGGCAAATAAGATTCTCACATTTTAGTTCAAGATCAAAATTAGGCTAATCAGTCAGTTTGATTCTGTAAGAAGAGAACTACCAATAACAAAGTATTGGCAGTAAAATACAGTCGTAGTAGCAGTAGTAGTAGTAGTAGGAAAGGAATGATTTATGCATACTTCAGACCTAAGGGATGAGCAACTGAATCCTCCACAAGCTTTTCCTTCATTTATAATTCATTCTCAGCAGTGATTGCATGCCCTACTCACTTTCTTTAGTGCTTAATTTTTGGTTCAGCAGAAAATGACCTCCCGACTTATTAAAAAGGCATTTCCAGTGTTTGAGGCATGTCTGCGCCCAGTGTGTGCATGTCGTGTGAAAACACCCATCCTGCTTGACCTGATCGCCTCCTCCACCTCTGGATGCACCTCTCAGGTAGGGGGGTGGTGCCACCCTTTCACTTGAGCTTAAGGAGCTTTGAAAGGAGGGCGTGCTGAAGTGGCTGGAGGCTCTGTGGATGATAGTTGGTGTGTTAACAAAGGCTGTCAAAATCAATAACCCTGCAAATTAACTGCTAATCAGAGCGCATGGCCGAGCATCGAGCCAACTCTGAAGAATGCAGAAGAAGAGGCTGTAACGGCGTTTCAGGCTTATGTAAGTCTTTTTCTGTTCTACTCCAAAAAGCCTGAACTAATCTGAAACGTATCTGTTCATATGTTGTCTTGTGGTCTTACTGCGGAATACTCCGGCTGACACTGATGCACTGGATAAGTTCTCTTAATCTTCCGTAAACATGTTTACCCGTTTGCCACAGCATTGTTGCTCACAGAGACAATTCATTCGCTTCCATTTGCTGCAGTCTCATTTCATTGTACTACAGAACAAGGAAGGGGTCCCACGGATACAAGCTCAACAATGCATTTTGTATATTAAAAAGATTCTCAATCTGCCAAGATGGATTGTAACAGAGGATATTAGCGCCAGCCAGGAGATGTTTTGAATGGCGCTACCTGGGCTCACAGACACCGTGGTTAAAATGACAAAAGGACTGCAAAAACAGGTGGGCGCTCTGAATCGCTGACCCTTAATTTCACACACAAGAAATAATGTGGTCATGCTGAGCAGACTAAGATGAATAAATGATGGAATGAACGTCTTTTGATTCAAGCTATTTCCCAGTAAATTCAAGCTGTTTGAAATGAATCTCATTAGACTTTGGCCGACCTTTAAAAGTGCATTTTACAACCCAGACGTTATCCCCGAGTAGAAAATTCCCCTTGATATACACATTTTTTAAATTAGTAGAAAATTGACAAAAAAATTAAATAAAGTGCTCCCAGTTATTGAGTGTGGGCCAATAATGCAGTGGCATTTCACACTTGAGATATTTTCTCATACAGTTAGTGCAGACAGCATGAAATAGCCTATAAAGGTGTTGTCAAAACACGCTCTCCGGCCCGCTCTAAAACCTGCACGCAGTGCTGTTAAAGTGCTGTTACGGTAACCGTAGCCACATCAAATGACAGCTCGGCTCGAGGTGTTGGCAAAAATATATCAAGCCTTGTTCTCCCTGCCTGCCCTTCCTTATCTTTCTTCCCCCCTTTGTCTTGATCTCCTTTCCTCCTCCACTCCCTGAAACGCTGACCTGCTCCTGTTTCCTGAACTTTCCGCCATACAGTATCTGCTCATTAACACGTACAGTACCTCAACCTTTTTGCTTCCATCCTGCTGATTCCCTGATTCAGTGCCTCATTATGGTCTTCACACCTCCTCCTCCATGCCTCTTGCTTATCCTCCTCCTAATTCCCCCGCGCCTCTCTCCCCTTTCATTCCCCTCTCCCCCTCTTCCTCCTCCTCCCCCTCCTCATCACTCAGAGGAACAGCAGAGCTCTTCATCAAGCAGACGTCAGGCATCTGTCAGAGTCCCGGCCAGTCTCGGCGTGATTGATTTTTGGCCCACCTGCGTCTTTCGTAATGACCAACTGTCAGTTGTTTTACTGCCCGCACTGCCTCCCCTCAGTATCTGCTGTCACCGCAGCATCCAGGGGCTAAATCTTTCAGCTCAGACCTACAGTGCATTATCTAGCTTGTCTTCACATAAGATTTATGTAGGTATACCGTAGAGCCCTCTTGTCCTCCTTCCAATCACTGGGGAGAACGCTATCTCGAATGGTTGTTTTAAAGAAATGAATCGATTACATTCCCTACACAACTGCAATATCTTTTTTACGCTTAAAGTTTTCAATTATTCCCAGCCAATGACTTTTCTGACAGAAGCTAATAAATGTCTGTTTGGACTTGCAAGCACAATGCTGTGTTTTGATTCGGTCTACTAACGGCTTGTAAAACAGTTTGGAAGCGGAGGCTGCAGACTATTTTGAGTCGAATAAAATGGTAACTCTGGAGATCTGCCACATTGTGAAGCACAAGCAAGACATATTTCCTGTGTGGCAAGCCAATATCATTTCAAGTGGGGACTCAGCGCATCCCATTGATTAGCCTGTATACAAGGAATTCACAATGCATCCCCAAACAACATGCTATTACAAGTCACTGCCATCTCCATGTGTTATTTTTTCTTCAAATACCTTGCTTTTCTCGAGATCAAACTTCTCTTCAGAGACAAAAATGTAACCTGTGCAGCTCTTTGATCCGTGTGTTTCTATCTGAGGGAGCAGCTTGCTTACATTGTAGAAACCTGATAAAACAAATCCAGACAAATATGTGACGATATGAATCCCGTCTTGATTGGGTGCTAAAGCGAAAAACAAGCCATATAAATTTCAGCCTTTTGGGATACAGTTCAGTGGATTTTAGTTGAAGGCACAAGATGTTATTTCTTCGACAGAACCCAGACCTCTGTGTGACTCCAAGACATCAGATGATGAAAACATGTCAGGATCACTTTCAAAAACTCCTTCTTGTCCCGTGGCGACCTCCAGACTGAGCACGGATGTATGAGAGAAGCTTCAAACTGGAGGCAGAGTGAGCCGGGGCGCATCACTTCCCCTCCCTGCACTCACCTGGATGCTGGGACTCTTTGATCAGATACAGAGGCCAGGTGTAACTTCCGCATCTGGAGTGAGGCAAACTTTCAAAATCTCACTCTCACGGTCTGTCTGTCTTAAACTCATCTTTCCTTCACTCTTTTGCCTTTACGCCCTTCCTTCCTTCCTCTCCTTCCCTTGCCCTCTTTCTCTCCACATGCCTGGCAGGGACAACTGGGTACCCACGGAGAGCAGGGATGCAGCAGAAGGCATCTTTGAAAGAGAGCTCTGGCTACAAACCTTTCATCTCGTGCTATACCTGGCCAAGGCAGGCTGCAGGGTACCTCGGCTGTCAGAAGGCATACACCAAAGGAGGGAGGAGGGATGAGACAAGCGAAGAGGAAGGAAATGAAATGCAATGAGCGGGAAAGAGAAAAGGGCAAACAAAAAAAAACTTGCTTCTCTAGTATTAATAATCTATTTTTGTTTGTGCAAAGATAAAAAAAAAAAAAAAAAAAAAAAAAGGAAATAAATGAAGATGAGTGAGAAACAGACATCAGAGGAAGAAGCTGGAGAGCAAAGAAGGGGGAAGCAGAAGTGGAGCAGAGAGATGAGAGACAGAGAGACCCTTGTGGCTCACAGAAGAGAGCCAATTTACAAAGCTGCTGCTAATGCAACAACTTGGGTCTCCCTCCTTCTTTCAGATGAAAAATGTTCGAGACAGAATCAGTCAATCACTGAAAGAAAATACAAAGCCAGGTGACCTAAAATGTCCATCTGCACATTCCACTGACATGTCTGGACATGTATGGACATTTTTACAGCAGTCCCTTGACCTCTGAACTCAAGATATCAGAATGAAATTGGAATGTATGGCAAGCCATAGTTTCCCCTTTACAGACACGCCCACTTTATGCTAAGCACATGCTATTGCTATATGCTATATGCTACTGACCCAGGGGCATGGCGTTCCTAGGTATATAGGCAATAAAGGTTTTTTCAGTAGCTTCCAGAACAGAAGTAATCGACATACAAATCTCCCCAAAAAGATCCCCCATTCCCCTTACATAGACAAAAAAGGGCCAATGTTGTTAACAAGCACATTTATATGACATGCTCCAACTGAGCAATTTTCAGTATTCAATAGGCCTGTAAACACTGTCAACGCTTTGGAGTGCACCGAGATGAGTGCTATTCATTCAGAGCCTTCATTCAGTGCTGCACGCTACATCACAACTTAGGCGGCGCTTCTTTTGCATTATCTCAGCATGCCACTGCCCGGCCTTTTGCATCTGCTGCTTACAAGTATGACTCCTTGACAAGCAGAGACTGAGAACTTGGAAAGTGTGTGATGTGCCTCGACAGGAGGCAGGCGGAAAGTTTGTGTGTGTGTTTTTGGGGAGTATACTGAATGTGTGTAAAATCCTTCAGGAACCTCTATGAAAACAGGCTGCATGCTTCTTTCGGTAAGGCACATAATAACTCAAAAGCCTCCCATTGACAGCCGTTGTCTATAGCCATGAAGGACTGTGAGTTTGACAAATGGATTCTCTCATAGCCATCTACCTGTGGAGGTTCTGCATGGGTAAATCAGGGAGGAATGCTGTAAGGCAGGTCTGTCCTTAGCCCTAAATGCCACGTCTGGGAACACAGACAAGGATCATTACCGAGTCAGACCGTGTTGTTAAGGCTGACAAAATGTTGTTTACCTCAGACATGACCGGCCCTCGCAATTGTCTGTACGGCACAGGAGAAAACTGAAATTTGTCTTTTAAGTCAGCAGGTATTTCACGTTTAATCTGTTCTTGAGGGGCCATCATTTATATCAAACAATGCCTGCCAATAGGAAAAGCGCAGCTTCAATGACTTTCAAATGAGCCTCAATCTAGCCTTCTTTTTACTCTTTTTTTCTTCCTCCTCCCTGTTGTATCTAAGACAACCTTGATCAAGTTCATATTAAATGTAAATATTTCACATCAAAGACAAACAGTGTAACTATGGGAACCAAATTCCCAATTCAGATGAAAAAGACACTGTTTTTTGTGCCTGTATTTTTCCAATAAGACTTCCATCTCAAGGGTGACAACCGCTTAATAGAAAGTATATCACTGAGAATCAATGTTGCATGAATTACCTTATATTATGCTTATGGGAACACCTACTATGGGATAAGACAAAATTCCAGGGCCCATGTAAAGCTATAAGACAGTAACTAGTGGGACTATATACCTGCAGTATATCCAATGACCAGCAGGGGGAGACTGCTGGTGGCAAAGGAAAGTCCATTTGTATAGAAGGAAAAAGTAAAATTACCCATTTTCTCATTTGATTATTCTGTTAATAAGCATTCTCATAATGAGGTTATGGTCTCAATTGTTTCAAAAAGTTTCAAGTCTTCCACAGCTTTAAATTTATTTTGGAAATAATTTAGAGTTAAAAATAAGATAAAGCCGGGTATGCTTTAGAATTATTATTGTCATGTTACTACCACGATGCACTGCATGTTGTCACTTAATCAAAGTTAGCTAACATATTGGTGCTCTTCAGAGTTCGGTGGACATGAAGACATTCCGAAGAGTTTGCTGTTATATGAAGCTGGCCATGAATCAAAGACGGACAAAGTGCTAAATACATGGAGTCCATAGAAAAAAGGGTCACAGTCAAACATACATGGAGGTGAAAAGGTGATATTGGTTTTATGTTGTATTTTGTCATTTTCCATAAGTTTGTTTCTTTCAGTGTATGACCTTGTTTGGTGTCTCAATTTCCACTTTGAAATATGCATTTTGACTAACTAGTGGTGTAATAACTTGTAAAATTTTACTTATAAAAATCCAAACAAAATGTTGGCTACCATGGCTATGCTAACCATTCAATCAATTCCAAGCTGTCCTTTACCATTACAGGAGCGTAAAAAATGTCAGCTATTGTCAACATGAGAGAACTACACAACCACTCAACCTGTATATAAAAAAGTCAACAAGCTTTTCCCACATAAACACAACAAGCTTGGAGAGCGTGGTACTCATCCGCTGGAAGAGGCTCAGTACTGTAAGCTCTTGTCAGGAGGATATTCACCAGGAAAAACCAATCGAGCGGTCTTAAAAGACAAGAGGCTGAGGACGGGGAGCTGATGAGGCCTCAGACTCCAGCTAACAGACCAACAAGTGCATTATGTTTCCACTCAGTGGGGGGCCGATGCGACAGCCAGGCTCCCTGTGAGGCTAGGTGGCAGCTTTACAAAGCAAACCATTTTAGACATGAATAAACATATCTACTGTTAATCCAGTCATTTAAGTGAGCATGGCTCTCAGCAGGATTTGGTACATTACATGCACTTAAAACATTTTGTGTATGGCTCTTAATCAAGACCTTAGTCATGTCTTCTCTCCACTTCCATCCTTCTTTTTACTCTACCTCAACCCATACAGTCATTTTACATGATTTCTATCTGACACACTTGAAAAGAGTATGAGATGTTGCTGTGTGGCCTCTTATAGATGGTCAAAATGAAGTCGAAACAGCGCTTCTTAAAAAAAGAAAAATAGAAGAGCAAGCATGGGCATAAATTAATAAACAGATATTGGTCCAGAGGCTCGACCACTTGGATGGGATGGCAGAGAGGTGCTGACAGAGATGCAAGTTGGGGTTGGTGAGGGAGAATCATGGGGAAGGATCCTGCAGAGTGGAGTTAAAAATAGAGCATGAAGTGGAGGAGGGGGAGGAGGGGACGTACCTGTGGGCTTGGAGGCAGCCTAGTTAGCAACGAGCAGCACCACTGTGGACGACGCTGGGCTGGAGAGGGAGACAGAGAGAGAGAGAGACGGTGTTAGAGAGAGAAAAAGGATGGGGACAAAGTGAGGTGAAAACCAGACGACAGATAATGAGGAGAAAAGGAGAGGAGGAAGAGGGTTGGTGGGGGGATAATGAGAAAACAAGTCAGGTTAGCATGAAACCCCATGTTTGAGTCTAAAACAGACAATTATTTCACAGTAGGCTGCGGACGGCAGAAATGACTAGCAATAGCCCGCAACAGATGCACATGGTGAACTTACAAATGTCTACCAAACACACACACACACACACACACACACACCGGGAGATATACTGTCGGTGTTAGAGGTGGGGAATCCATAAATATTTCTTCCAGCCAAGCATGTACGGAGACATTACAGCCATATGTAGGAACATATTATGTCATGTTGGCTCCTTTCTGTGAGCTTGTCATTCATTAATAAGGGTGCCACCCACTTTTTATTGTTGTCTCCAATTTAATTTGAGATGAAAGAGTGACGTTAAAATGCACCGTCACAGTCAAGCACAGACTTTATTGTCTATTCCTTTGTTTCACTTGTATGCTTTGTTGTAAATAAAAGAAAATAAATCGTATACATGGTTTTAATGTAACATTGGTGACAGCTACGCAAGCACCCATGACTTAAAGTCCTTTATGTCTACTTCTCTAAATATATATTTCAGAGCTATTAATTCACAAATTAGCAATTATCTTCTATGGACAGTGGTGTAGGAAGTATTCACATTCCTTACTTAAGTAAAAGTACTGATACCACAATGAGAAAGTACAAGTTCTGCATTCAAAACTTACTTAAGTGAAAAAACAAAAGTATCTGCATCAAAATTTTCCATGTCTCTCCAAATGCATGGTACTTCCCTATCACACCCTGTGTTTACCTCTGCTAATCTGGTTTTCAACATTGGTTACAGTACTCTGGACAAGTATTTTATTGACATGATGGGTGCAAAAGCTTGCCCTGGCTGGAAACACTGACTAAGGAGAGCGGGACTAAGTGAAGGGTCAATACAGCTGTTATATTCACAAATAAGACATGTCTGCAGGGGGCCATTGGAAAGCAGGAATTAATTAGAATGTTGAAAATTAGCTCAACACTGAGCTAGATTTCCAGGCTCTTGTGGAATCAAATAATACAAGTGGGATTACATGAAAAGTGGCACTGCATCAGACTGGGATTACCCCAGGCACTGGTATCCGGGCCAGCCGGTGACCCTTCTCTAAACCTGCCTCTGGTATAAAGCCAAGAGTGACAACAGCATCCTTCAAAACACCTTTCATTTCCCACAAGTAAATGGAAATCATACACACACATCCACAACAACAGCAAACAAAGGAATTGTTTCACCAGCCCGAAATGATTTGATCTCCTCTTCTGGCATGTTACACTTCACAGAGCACCTCAGATCTTATATTAGGAATAACAGCAATTCAAGGGAGATCTGTCTTCAGAGAGGCTACAGTTAAATATTGACACCAGAAGGCAGACAAACAGAGGCAACAGGAGGCAGTCAACAGAAGTAGTCCCACCATGGACAATCAGTGCATTGTTTACTCGAGGGCCAGCCAGGTGCTGTGTTACTTTTTTGTCAGCGTGAAATGATCTGAGAAAGCAGAACACATGGCTCCTAATAAGCTATTGTTCCCAACCGGTTCAGGAGGGATTCCAGTGAGTCATCCGCGACCGACGGAGAGGAAGACTTGGCGAGGGAGACTGCTTCGAGCAGCTGTGGTGAAAATACCTCCAGACTCTACACCTGGATACTGTGGATTTTGTAGTTTTCGGTAATCATTCGCTACAGTTGAGCTTTTTTAATGTGTGTGCATAACAACTGTTTGTCTGTTATGATATTACCTGATGAAATGAAACATGGTCAAACTATTAACAGTTACCTGCTTTGGTTAAATATGTGATTTTCTCTTATTCATGGAGAATTATAATTTTAGAATTTTATGTCGAATTTTCAATTGATTTCATGGTCTCGGTGGTGCCAAAATAATGAGAATCCGAGTTAAAAGCTATTCTAACAAAAACTGAATACATTTGTGTGATCACTTAATTCACACTATTCAATTAGGTTTATTTGCCTCACTCTGAATAATGAATTATGCTTATAAATCGCTCTGAAAGCATTCATTAATTTTCAATACAGCTCATTATTTAACATATTAACTAATTCACATGAGGTGTGCAAACAAAACCGTGCTTAATTATGAAAGAGGTGACTGCAGGCTGCCAATCTCTCCTCCTGTCGTCCACCATCACTGTCTCTTAATCACTGATGCGCATCGGCGCGCCACAATTCTCCGTAATGATTGCCTAATAAGAGACAATAAGAGGAGAACAGGCCTGTCAATGGATGACAAAGTGGTGCAACAAGTTTCCATCTCCTCTGAATGCAAAGTAGCCTCTCCATCACAAACAAAACAGAGGAAATAAAAGGAGAGGAAGATCTTTTTAACTTTGAAAAAACATTCAAATATACAGTATGTAAATTCGTCATAAATATGAAATGTAAATACAAGTGACCAAACCAATTACTTTTTTTCATAGTGGCTTTAAAACTCCAGTTCCACACTTCAGTTATACATCTTTCTTATAAATAGTTATTGTTGCACTCATTTTCACTCAGTCTGTGTGTTACTGACTAATATCTAAATGTAAATGTGAGATTAGTGGCTTTTCCAGCACAAATAAACCATTTGCTACTGCTACATGATGGCAACTGAGATGGTCTTTTAGAGCCCTCATATCAATTAGCAGTTATGAAAAGAAAATGCACTTACACCGTAATGCACAACAGATCTCACAGCCTTGTACAGATGATATGAATCACAGGTTTGCAATATGTGTTTCTACCTTGGAAACACTTTAACCATACAGTAGTGTATGGTTTGTTGAATGACTAAGTTTTACTTTACAGTGATATCTCTATTAGAGTCTGATACAAAGTGATGTTTTGACACTTGTAAACTTACAAACTGATTCCGGCAATGCAACCTTGAAATTCAGGGCAGATACTGATGTATTTTTCAGGTTCCCTAAGTGGTCCAAGACAATGGTGTGTTTGCTGGTTCATTCTTTGTAAATGGAATACACCAACTCAAGTTTCAGGGCTTTGAAGAGCAGCCAATTTGCACCTATGATGTGTGGAAACCACCATCGTCACCTTCCCCCGCAGACCAGAATGAAATCCAATCATGGAGTACAAACACCATCTTTGTAGGGGTAACGACGATCTGACAAGCCAGACTGTTCCGAAGATGTGGCTACGGAGCTTTATTTAGAGCCATCCACAAACCATCACTGATCAAAGTGACAAGATTTCAGTCATTTTCCCTGAGCTGTAAGACAGCCTGTAGAAACAGACGTGGGCAGGTTGAAAAGAAGTGAGTTGAAAATACATACAGGCATGTGTTCACCAACATTTACCAATTTGATCAAAGATGCTATTACTGCAATGTCAGGCTGTACCCATGTAGAATCGGTTAATTTTTATTCCGAAAAAATATTTATGAGAACCTCACCTCAACAATCTATATGGTAATTTACATCATTACATTGTAACTCCTGGAATGCATTACTAAAAGATATGGCTTCCTTCCTTCCATCCATCCATCCATCCATCTTTTCTAGAAACAGTTGTCATAGCAGCAGGCTAAGCAGGTTGTCTAGATTTCCCTCTTACCACAACAACCTAAATGACACGATAGGTCACTTGTCAATACCACCTAAAACGACCCATGTGAGTGTTTTCCAGATGGCGGCACTGAGCTAAGCAGCACCTTCTTAAAACAGTGCACATGCAAATATACATAAACTTAATGTTTGCGGTTTAAGAAAAGACCATTTAAAGAGGTTGATAAAATGTATGTCAATGCAGAATTTAAGGAGTATGAAGTGAGTTACTGTTATGAGTTATTTTGTCTTGACACAAGCCCCCGATCTACAAGGTGAGTCTGTTCTTTCATCTGTATAACCCATACACCGACTCTCACACCCACATCCGCCATTTATAGCATGCATTGCCGTCATTCATAATAATGTCAGCTAGAGGGTGTCAGGGGACAGTCTTAAATGTAAAATTGGCTCGTATGTGGCTAACTGTACAACAACCTACAGGTTTGTCCTTCAGCCAGATGTGATGCTATAAAATCTTCACTTCTAAAGTCAATCCGCGGGTCTTCTTCCAGTTGGTTGTGCCAGAAAAACCTCCAGCAGATGCCCCAGAGGCATCCCGATGCGAGACTCGACCCACCTTCACTGGCACTTGGCTGCAAACAAAGCGTGCCGGAGGTCACAGCCTGAAAACGCCAACAGAATCACATCATCTGCAAAGAGA
>JAOWBC010001868.1:14477611-14490112 GCA_028566105.1 Hypoplectrus providencianus | reverse complement strand
AAGAGCCTCCCATGACCTGGCTTGATCTCGCCCCTTCACTCTGGGGTTGGGGGTTGTGCGTGCTTATGTGTGTGTCTCTCTGTGTGTGTGTGCATGCTCAATGTTGGGGATTTGCAGATCTGTCTAACGGCTGTCCCCCCGGAGGGTAGGACTGCACTCCCGCCGATGGCTCATAGCACTAATCTGAGTGACAGCTTGGTCCAGCTTTCAGCCAAGAAAACAGCCCACCAGCAAGGTCCAAATACCTGACTGCTGAAGAGCCTTATCTGCCATGAGATGACAGAGGAGAAGCTGCTCCCTCCGCACTGTTCCCAAGGAAAGGCTGAACGGCCTGTCTCACTCTCCGCTTCTTTATCTGTCTGCTTGTTGTTTGTCAGCATAACACTGTAAGACCTGCACTTCCCCGGACTCGGCTGCATGTGACAGTTTGACAGGCTGTCAAAGCAATAAACTGAGAGGCAGCGGGATGTCACTGTAATGGTATCCTTCTGCAAGCCTTTTAGAGAGAAAACACCTTTAAGCCTTTGCCCTTGATGCTACGTTTTTGTATATAAGCTTCCCATAGTGGACATCAAATTTAATGCATGCTGCTTTTTTGAGTAACTTCAAAGAGCGACAAGACTAAAAAAAAATGATTTAAGCATAAGCTCATTACACTTTAAATCCATTTTAGTTAAAGCCTGATTTGACTGAGCGCTGATTCACTGTTGCACTCCTGTTATTGTTTATACTACTAATACCACAAAGCTACAAGGCGCTCTCGCCACGTGTGTGCTCCCACGAGCCATCTGCTTTGTTTCTTCCTCCCTCAGGGCCAAACTGTGAGTGAGTTAAGCGAAGATGCCCACTCATCAATCAGCAGGGCTGTTCCACAAGCCATCCAACGCAGCTTGAACGTGATGACCCTCATAATTGAATATTAAACCCCTGATGAGTGGCAGGGCGGACCACTGCGATGCCGACCGGAGGCGGTGATGTGTTGCTAGCAGAGATACTCACGGAGCTGATCAAGGCAGTCGCGTCGTGCCTGCCCAGAGGTGATTCTGTCACACTGTCATAATTTCAATCTCTGGGATAAGAAATGTATCCACATACACCCACACACTCACAGCGGGGTCCACAGATGCAAGCAGCCATGAATGTACTTGGCACAAACTTACATAAACACAGCCAGCTTTAAATAAATGGTGGCGGTGCAGGAAGGCTGGAGAAACTGGCTTTTGTTCAATTAAGACAAGAAATGAATTTGGCTTTTTTTTTTTTTTACTTTGGTCCCTGGTCATTGCAGCGTGCTGAATAACAAGGAGAGAGGAATTTGTAGACAGCAACTGATCTGACTCAGGATTAAGGAGCAACCTGTGACTGTGCAAACAAATTTAATTGTATTCCTCGTCGGGACAAAAGCAAAACAGAGAGAGGAGACATGAGGAGTTGGGTCACAGAGAAATTGTATTTTCCTGCCTACATAATCTGATGTATGAAATGAATGTTGAGGCGGAACGTGATGTGGGGAGGTGTTCTTGAAAAGTTCAAAGGATGCTTTGTGTACCGTTACTAATTTGCATTCTTCAAAAGTAAGAATATTTTCAGCCACAGAGATGAAACCACAGTGTTTCTGGAGGAAGCAAGCTGGGTTTTAATACCTCTGTGTGTTGACACAGTGACGTAGGCTGCAGCTCTATTTAGTTTTCATATCAATGTACTTTCCTGACATTTACAGATTCTGGCATTTCACTGGGGATATAATATATGACAGTATTTGTCATAATTAGTTGCCATAGTTTCAATGTTTGCTACATTACACAATGATTGTTAGATAAGGGAATATTCTTACACTTTGGCTAAATTAAACAGAAAAATACAACTTTATACTGTCTAAATTTAATTTTTTCTCTTTAGTCATCTAAAACACACTTCTTTAAATATCACAGAGAGAAATAAATCCTTTTCCTGCTCCGTATTCATCACATTGGTTCGTATCTAAAATTCAAACAATTCCTAACTAACTGAGCAAGGTGGTGGTGACCTGTGTTCTCCGAGGTTAAATCGCTGTTTTGTCAGTGAAGTCTGCTTGTATTGAACGAATCATATAAATGCTTCAATGTGAGGGAAAATATAATAAATATAGCGCTTAACGCTTAAACTGCTATTGATTATTTAAGATGGTGCTCGCGTCTAAAATGCCTTTTGCAGAGAAATAACATATTTTGTAATCTTTTTAGTTTAGAAGAGCTGTCAAGTATTTTCAGGTCCAATTGTTTGAACCCAAAGCTGTCATGAGTCATCGATGTTAAAGATAAAGTTGAGACTCATCTGAATTTTGTCAAATCTAAAGTCATCCAATCTGTGACTCTGACTTGTTCCAAGCCATGTGACTCCAATCCACACTTCTGTTCACTGCCTATACACTGTGGATGTGTTGCTGCTGCATTTAAGGGCAATCATGATAGATTTACGCACGAAAAACAGTCAGACCACAACATCCATGTTTGACAGGAAGCTGGGGTTTCATCCTTCCACCAACTTCAGTAAAGCTGAAACAACAAGCCGAGCCCCCTGCTGCTTCAAGAGGCTCCCTGTGAAAGCACGGCCAAGAGGCTGACTCTCAGAGAAATCCTCATTCAGAGTCAAACTGGCATCAGCTGTTGACAGACAGCCCAGAATAAAAACATCCCTGTGACGGCTGTCCTTTCTGGCTAACTGATCCGTGAGGATAAAACGATTAAAACGTACAGGGAACATCCTTAAGCAAATACTGAATGGGACCAATATCTTTTTAAAGATTAACTGTTGTGACAGACAGTCACAACAAAAGTGGAATTAAGATCCTCCCTCAGAGAGCAAACGATCTCCACAGCGTCTGAATCTCTCAGCCTCATCAGTGTTTAATCGAGTACAACTAAAATATTATGACCAAGCTTACACATTTTAATCAAGAGAGCACTAATTATGCATGGCTGTTAACTTCCACTATATGTGGGTCAGTTACAATATTTTAATATTGCATGGTGGCTTTGCTATGGAGTCGTAGTGGTGGGATTTAAACTCTGGCACAGTTTTTGATGGTTATTTTGGTGGTTAGAAATGCATATCTTGAGATTGCTTCAAAGTATGGTCCTCAAGGATTTTTTTGGCCACTTTCTGGCTTTCAGTGCTGCAATTCCCCAACCTGCTCCAAGAGACATAAACGTGCTCAAAGCTGCAGAGTCCACCAGGTACAACACCGCTGAGCAGTAGGTGTTTACATCTATTCTTGGATATCGTTTCAGCTGCAGCATCAACAGACTGCCAACCCTCTGTCACAGCTATAATCATCTCAGCAGTCCTTTCTTTAGAAAAAGCCACTGCTCTTGTCATTATAATGTCTTAATAATTATCATCTAACGATGCAACTGGGGAGCGAGAGACATAGAGAGAGAGAAAGAGAGAGGGGCAGGCATGGAAGGACTGCACGAGCAGGCAGCACCCTGTAGATGCATGATGAATGAGGGTGTCAGCTGTATTCACCCAACTAGCAGCGCTGTCTCCGAGAGGGTTTGGCCCCATGCGCTGAGACCTGTCTCATTAACCACAGTCATCATGCATTAACAAGAGAGCGGGGAGGGAGAGAGCAGGGATATAAATCATTTTCTAAAAGATGTGAACCACCAGTTTTTGCAAAGTATAATAGCTGTCTCGATGCATTTAACATGGTCCCTGTAATGGTCAGCGTGGCTCAGATGGAAAACACCTCCCAGGACAACATGTGTGTGTGTGTGATCATTATCCTTATTCATTTTATATTAATCAATCATTTCCTGCTAAATATGTCAAATGGCATATTTAAAGAACAGGACAGGCAGGGGCCAACACTGGACCCCACCTTATTGCTCTCCATTGTGTTTTGCATCCTGAATTATTGATGTGGAGCTGACATTTTACACTCTTGCTTTTTTGAAGCTAAGCCACAATGCCTCCAATGTCACCTGCAGCACAGTCTCTCCAGTAACCATGCTGACACACTGTCACAGCCACAACCTGATGCTTACAGAGACTATGTAGGGAGCCTATAAGTGACTCCATGGTGATGTGTTTCACTACACTGTTTCTCTATTGGTATCACTATAGCTATAGAAATACCATTTGTAATACATTACATGAAATAAAAACATTAATTTATAACTTTGAGAGTGTCTTTTGTCTTTTACTGGACAGTGGTCGTATCTGTGTTGCTCTGGTTTGCATCAGGGGCGTGGTTGGGAGTCAGCTCAGGTCAGTCACTATGAATCTACTGTACACCACTATGAAAGAACTGATGGTTGTAGGAATGTCAAAATCATGCAAGAAAAACCTCTCAACCTAAAGCAACATTATCCAAATAAAGAAACTGTCAGCATGTAGTTTAGACACTCTTCAGCATTTCTCAGTGTGTATTTGAAAGCCCTTTTAGAAATAAAAATAAATGCATAATAAATATTAAGTCCATGATGTAATGCTGACGCACCACACACGAGATCTGCGGGGGCACCTTTGCACTCCCAGTGTCTTCCAAATTCTCAGATCATTCACACACTTATTGTTTTCATCTTGCACGCTTCTGTGCATTTGGAAAAGCTTCCCATTCACTCGTTAACAGCTGATTATGATATTACAACCCAGTTATCTACTGCGCAGCCCCGCACAGTGCGCAAACTAACAGTGTTTTTGTTTAGCCAGCATGCACGTTACTCGATTCCTCCAAAAACCCCACAGGAAAGAAGCCTACCTCGGTTCGGCGTGACAGCTCCGTATGTCGACTCGTATCGGCGGCTGGCTACAGTGTGACGCTCGCAGTAAAGATCACAGTTGGTAGGCGCAGAAGTTTCGACGAGTCAGTGACTGGGAGATCACACACGCTGTGTGGGTGCCTGACGGATCTGTGTACCACACACCACTGAGGAGTGTTTATGACAACGCCCCACAACAAAACTGATCTGCTTGATTCGCCGCCGGATCATTAACGCGTGTTTAAGATGTTGCTGTCCAACTCGGCTGTGCGCAACGGTGCGCTTCTATAGTCTCTCCCTCTCTCTCTCTCCACGACGCGGTCCCCAAACTAAGCGCTCCCCAAGGACACGTGATCAACCCCAAGGGGGACGAGAATAGCTCTAATTCCCCCCACGGCAGCAGCTGGGATCGGTTACACCGCTGCTCCAGTGCCCGTGCAACAAACCCGAGCTGTGCGCACCCATACTCCTCCTCCAGCCGCCCTCCAATCCCCTGTGGCCTCACGGTGTCGCTGTCATTTTTACCCTAGCATGCACTGAAGGAGAGATCTGTGTGGGAAGGCACCTGTCTCATCAGCATACGGAGGTATGATTATCAGATAATGGTGATCAAACTATAACAGTAACATCTATTGAGTCCAGCGGGTAAATGTTTTATCTGATCATCTTTTATGTTTTTCATAAAGCACGTGCCTGTGTGTTGCTGCCAGGTCTCACTTGTAAATGAGATATTTGATCACAATGGTACAAACCTGGTTAAATAAAATACAAAGTAAGAACAATGTAGTGATTTTAAAGAAGGGAATGTTTTGAATGAAATATTCATTATTATAGTATGTTAAATGAACCACATTACCCTATGATAAAACAAATAACTAACTTTAACGGCTGCTTATTTACCCATAAGTATTTAATTCAGAGTTATACTGGGAACTCCACGCTAAGCATCAGGCCATATAACTGAGAATAACTGCTGACTGATCACAGGTTTGCACCCAGCTTACTTTGACTGTGTGTTGGCTAGCTTGACTCTTCATAACATTGTTTGGAAATGTTTTAAATAAAGCATTAAAGTCCTTTTTTGAGCCGCGTCCATTGGTTTTTCATGAGATAGATGCGGTTTCACTTTTCTGCTTTTCAGTCACACAGTGTTGCACTCACAGAAGGAGGGTTTCACTTCAAGCTTGTGTTTGGGTCACGTCATTCTCTCATATGGCATTACCCAATATGCATCTTGTTTTTATGCAGTTGATGTTAAACTCCAGTGTCCTCAGCTGAATGATGGTCAAACTCTCCAACTGCCAGTTCACAAAAGCCTTCTTGATTACTGCAGCTCCAAACATATTGTTAGAGCCAAGAAAAAAAAAAAAGATTTACATATTTTAACTGAACTAAATGACAAGTTCTGAAAGTTGCCTACATGAAGGCATTTTTTTTCTTACAATGAAATCATTTTTAATTTGTAAAAGTGCTGTGTGAATCATTCACATGTATAAATTGCCTTGTATTGCCAATGGGTGAACACATTAAAAAAAAAAAAAAAAAAAACTGAGTAATTTCTTGCCTCCTTTCTTGCCTTCAAGGCTTCCTGGCAAAAACTGTTTTTTTTAATGGGTCAAGACTTTGTGATGTAGTTAGAGTCCTATGTAATGCAGACAGTGGTACCATGTTTTATCCTGTTATTTCCAGTTTTTCTGATGTACAAAACTGACGAATGCACCTTATGTATATACATGATAGCAAAACCACTATGCTGAACATGCCGGTTGTGCTATCAATGTATTTCACATATTGCAAGAAGCTTAAAGCCAGGTAATGTCACAGACACCTGCAACTTTCATTTAGCAGCTATTTCTGAACCCAAACGGGACATCTGGATTTTGAAATTCAAGCAATGGTTTTGAACACCCAGCGCAGTACTGAGTCTAACAGAAATCTATACAGGCATGTTTGATCAGTGTGTGAGTGTGACCACAGGGGGAAACTACTGTCAACATCAGCAGGGGATTCAGTCGTGGAGGGACCTTGGTGTGGTCCCAGCTTGTTTGTGTCTACAGAGTGCAAACAGGCATGCCAGCAACAAGATGCTGACTGCAGTTATCTTAAAGGTTACCAGCGCCCTTAATAAGAGGAAAATTACACAGTTCCTCTTTACGACAATCAACATTGATGCACAAATACTGTAGCTCCAACATCCTGATTCAAGAATGTCCTTACAGTTTACACACCAAAAAAACTCAACATTACATTAAAATGTGACTCAATATGAGTCACTACGAAAAATCAACAAACCCTGTGCCATCATCAGCAGGATGATAAAAACAAATAAACCTGACCTAACCTGGTGTTTGAACCATAGACTATGAAAAACGTGTTTCTCCTACCAGCATTATTACCCTATTAAAATAAAAGCACCAACCTTTATGATGTAGGCCAACTATAGGACCACATTAACAATTTTAGCAACACACCTACAATAGGAACAAATATGAAAAATTCTGAATGATCCAGCTCTCAGTGATAATTTAAATAATAACCCCTGCTGACCAATTTCTGTCTTTTGTTTTTTCTCTGACAGAAAAAAAACATGAACCAGCAAAAAAAATCCTGCTGGGTAAGCTGGACTTCTTAGACATATCTGGGTCTGAGAATTACATTAGACACACCCTGAACCTCCAGACTGACACAAAGAAACTTGCAAACCAAGCAACATTATGGCTACAAACAACCCATAATGCAATGCAACATCCTCCTGTCATAACAGGTTAAGTGTAACACTAGAGTCATAATTGTGAGACCTTTCTCATAATTGCTCTGTTTGCATTTGTGTTGCACTGTTGTTTTGATTTCTGTGTAAATGTAAAAAAAAAAATGGAACTGTAAGCTCTTTGAAGTAAATCTGTAGAGGCTGTTGCTGTATATTTTCTGCTAACCTACCCTGCATAAATATAGAACAAATACAGGACGCTCTTATTGGGGCAGACTCCACTTGGCTGCAGCTGCCAGGACTGAATACCCAGATACCTCCCTCCCCCATTTGATGTCTTTTGACACAGCAGGTGTTCATAATCCCAACATCACATCTCATAAGATGAGCACCAAACTTAATTTGTCGAACCAGCATGCAAAAGTTGCAAAAGTGCAGAATCTTGACACACATGACACTTCTTGAAAGATATGCAAGCCCCCTTGAGAAGAGATGCAAAGTTTAGATTCTTCAGTAAGCATATAGTGTTTCCAGAGGAGCTAATGTGAAGAGAATCCCAGCGGTCCTTTGCATCAAACAAATACTGATTGGCTTACAGCTTAGCGCTGCAACTGGGTAAACACCAAACAAAAAAAATCCTCTGTGCACGACGCCTACTTGCCAGTTTGCAGACGCTGAAGGATGTTCCGGGCTTTAGTCATGACCTGTGTTTAACCAGAGGATATTCTGTCCATTCGGTAACAAATATTCAAAATATACGGGATATTTCACCCCCAGAAATGATTATTTGTGTAGAAATTCCTCACCCTGTGTGGTCTCGAATTCATGAAGAAGACTCTTTTTTTTTCCTCCACTGTGAATGGAGAAGTGGGACGCAGAAGTGTTTAGGTTTTAGGGAAAGAACACCTGTTTAAGTTGTACCCAGCACATGACTGGATTAATGAGACTTGGCTTATGCTGCATGAATTGTAGTCTTTGTTCATCATAGAGACATGCAAGAAAAGCATTGTTGTTGTTTTTGTAATGAATTCAAGGTGAAATATGGTGAGTAATTCATATGCAAAAGATCATTCTGGGGTTAAACAGTAAAAAAAAACATGATCATTGTTGGAGCCTGCTGTGTACATCTATGAATAAAAAGTGAATCTGCTCAACATTAGAAGTGAGGTATATGCTCGGCCCTGATTCTCCTCCACCACAAACATTTACCCCTCTTATTTTGTTTTTGTCCATTTTGGATTTTGCCCGTGCATGGCAGATGCTAGTTAGTGCAAATCAAGTCGAGCAACAACTTGAGACTTGGGAGGCTGAGCCCACCTCTTCAGCTACTTGTGGTCGTATTTTGTTAGTGGGCGGTTGGAAACACATTGCTTGTACGCTCATTAGCCTGCTGTGCACATGCAGGCAGGGGAATGTTACATCATTACTGCTGTCTGTCCACTGTGCATGCACAATAGAAACCTTGGACCTGTGGTGTAATAACACAATAATTGTCAGCGCCAACAAATATAGAAGGTGAAAGGCCTGGAACAGATGCTTGAAACCTGGAGCCCAGACAAGAAATATTAAGCATTTCCTTCCAGTAGAAAACGGTGCTTGCATGGGGATAAAGTGTTAATTTTTCTAGGCAGCACTGATCAAACGGATCAATGTTTACAGTGCCACGTGAACTTAAAAAGCAGGGGGCTGGAAAATATGTGCGTCTTAAATTTTTCTGTCATGTGCCTCAGATCCTGAGGAAACACTTTGGAAAGGAGGTTACGGTCATGGAGATGAAGATGAGAGGAGCTGTCTTTTCCAAGCCCGTAGGTAGGCTAACGTGGGTGTGCTGCTGAGAAACAAGGATTTCTCTCTGAATTACTGCCTTCAAACGGCTCTCACATGCAAATGGGACAGATGTCAAATAGTAGCTGGAGCTGTACAGTCACACAAGTTGCCGTCTTAATTAGTTCCTCTGTGACAAGGTGCCCATTCACTGATGACAAGAAGGACGTCTTAATGCTGGAGGAGAGAGTGACAGGTGGTCTTTGTCTTTCTCTCCTACACATATTGTTGGCTACCAATTCTGGAACACAGCTCGCTATTGATTGGATTTTGTTACAAAGTCAATGCGCCATGTTCAGTGCACATCACATTGTTTCCCACCATGCCTTTTCAATTTCACCTATTTAAAGATCAATATTCATTTGGCCTGTAAAAGCACACCCAAGGAGTCCACAAAGGAAATCCCCAGGGGAGGAATGCACACTGGGAAACAGCATTGAAAAGGGGCTAAAGGGAAACACAGTAATCTTCCTCTCAGCATGCCTGGAGAGTATATAGCCTATATATGAATATTTGCCTTCGAGTTATGAAATGGGACCACTCAAAGGTGTGGTAAAGGAGATGATGAGGGCATAGAGCCGCTGTGGCTCTTTCCCAACTCGCATTTATGTTTATGCAGGAAGTTGATAAACTGGATCCCCAGGGTTCAGTGTGTCCACAGGACTGGATATCAAAGGTGGCAGCTGGATCTTTGCGCTGGCGTGTGGAGACTGCAAACTGGGTTGTTTTTCCTCGGGGACATGTCATTGTTAGCTAGGCAGGTTCCATCTAAATCAAGGTCATGTCCGGACAAACGACAGAAGCCGACTCCAACCCCGACCCGTTCTTGACTGTAGGAGCGAGCTTTCAAGTAGAAACGTTTTCTATTTCTGAAGACGCGCTGATTTACAGTATCACCTCACTCTTTTACCCTGTGAACTGGCTCGTCAGATTCTTTCAACAACACATTTTCTGCAGATGAAAGATTTTCAAAGAAGTGCATTCAGCCTTTCAAACGGCTCAGAATGAGATGTCCTTGTCCTTGTTTATCCTGCATGTGTGGAGGGAGAAAAGGCTTATATTTGAAGTTGCCCTTTTATTATAAAAAAAAAAGTTACATACAGAAGAGGTTTTAACGGTACCCTGTAGCGCCTTTTACCTCTGCGTCTGATCAAGGTGTCAAAACTTTCCTCATGAATTAGATTAAAAATATAGAATAACAGCTTATGAAAATTTATGACACCGATGATATTTTATGAAATATAAACATATTTATTGCTGCAGCACCATGAAATTGTGAAATAGAAATATCTGGTTTGGTTTAGGCACCAATATTAATTTATGAGCTGTACGCAACAAAAGTACTTGGCTAATTTAAGGAAAAATACAGGGATTTAGGTAAAAAAAACAACAACAAAAAAAACATTTAGTCTTTATACTATGTTGTCTTCCTTCCTTCCCTTCTGTCACCACTGCTCCAGTCACTAAACTCCACCAAACAACAAACCTGAAGATGTTAGACAAACTACAGTTGGACCTTTTTCGGATTAATAGTGCTTATATTCACCATGAAGTTACACAATGCTTTGTGGTCATTGTTTATCATATTGTTCATTAAACGAGTGATTGAGGCCATAAACTCATTATGAGAACTTTAACAGAGGTAATACATCAAGTGAGAAGTATGGTCCTTTCCCTATTAACATAATTATTAATTGACTTTTTTTTGCAACCACTACTGTCTCCCCTTGCTGGCAATTAGAAAAAAAGCATGTTTGTGGTGCTTTCACATTGACTTCATTTCTAAAGTCCTGGGGTTGCCACTTGATTGCACTGTCTGACTTTTTGCAGGTATTGGTATGACCAGTGAATGAGGACAGCGTGGTGTATTTTGGAGAGGATCCCTGCTTTGTTTCCATTATACACAGAAGTGCTGGAGCATGAAAACTTCCTCCATTATCAGCTATTTTTCTTATCAACAGATGGTGCAGGCAATATGCAAAGGAGCGCGGCAATGAGCCTGCAAGGACGGAGAGGAAGACAGAAGCAGTAAATATGGATGGGGAAAATGCTGGATTTATATTTTAACAATCAGCTCTGCTTTGTTTCAGGAGGAAGGAAATGCATGTGAACATAACTTTTGTTTTTCCCTGGTGAAACCTCTACAGGGCATGTGCAGGAGCATGTTTAATGCTTTAATAACAGAGGTATATCTGAGGCTATCGCTTACTGATCAACAGGTTGTTTGTCTTGAGGCTTCTTGACCTTATTCCAGAAGCATTTTACAACAAGATAAAATACTAATGTCTAACAAAGAGAGGTTCTCAGTGTGCTGAAATTTCTAAAGTACTGATTACGTTATTATCTTTGTAGGTACAGCCATAGTGTTCCACATAAAGCACAAACCCTAACCAACACTGAACCCTCGAAGGTCGATAGAGTATTTAGTAACATGTACAGATAAGTGGTAATTGTGTTATCTCTTACAAAGCTCCTTAATCTACACAGAGATTAGCCCAAAACATATTGTTAATCATTACAGGGCTTATGAATAGTTAATTGGAGAGGGATAACTGAGGCTGGGGAAAAGTAATAATTAATGAGGCTGGGTGCAGATGGGACAGTTTGGGGTACTTAATTAAATTTTTGGCCCTGAGAATGACCCATTTTATAAGTTGTTTTGGGTGTTGGTAAGTTTACCGTCAATTCAAAAAACTCATGCTTTCACAAAATTTCAAATGAAAATGAAAAACTTGTTAGTTCCAAGAGGTTGAATGGATTGAAATGCTTTATATTGTGAGATTTTTGAGGATCTTCAACACTGACAACATGTTTTGGTGTTAAACCTAATTAGGATTTATCTGATCTTTTTTTTCTCTTGAAAATTGTTAACATGGGTTCATTCAAAATGTGAATAGTTGTAAGCTGACCGTTCCAAAAATGTAACAGCGATGAAACAAAGAGAGACAAAGATCCTGCAACTTCCAATCAGTTCTCAGTTGTATTCCTGCAGACTAAAAACATCCCAAGGACTGCACAACACTGTTTATAATATATTATGCAAATATTTCAACGGCTCAATATATTCTCTCCAACTGTTCATGTTTCAGCACGGGAAGTTTTATAAAACATTCCTTTGTTAAGCAGCTCTGGGGATTCTGCTGTTTGTTGTCTGTCTGTCTGTCTGTCTGTCTGTCTGTCTGTCTGTCTGTCTGTCTGGGGTTTCTGAGGATCAGTGTTAATGTA
>JAOWBC010001868.1:14409397-14444433 GCA_028566105.1 Hypoplectrus providencianus | reverse complement strand
CTGGACCTACACTGCCTGTACCAGTTAGTTTCTTATTGTGAAGGCTTTATTTCCCCTGTGTAACCTTAAGCATAGCTATCTGGTGGTAAGGTTAAGTGGTGGAAACATCCAAAATGCAGAGCGAACTTGAACTGATATCAATATTTCAAAGTTGGCCTTTATTTTAGATGGCTAAATATGTGTTGCTGCTGCAGTTTTATTGCTTAGCTGCTGTGTTTGTATCCCTTCCTGCCTCTCCAAACAACCTCACTATGGATAAATACCTCATACTACCCCAGTTAAAAAATCTTAACCTTTCATTTAATATGGACAAAAACCAAACCCTTTTTTATGTACCCAAAGCTCAAGAGTTCTGCATAAAAACAACAACAAATTCCACTGTATGCCTCAAAAGGCCTGGTATACCAGACTTGATTTCCCATCCGTTCCGATGCTGATTCCATCTGTTTCTCTCTGGATGGCTGTTTCATAATCCCAAGTGCTGTTGTACCACACTGAGTCACTTTTTTTCTTACCACAATAGTCTGCTACACAATGCAGACAGACAGTGCTTTTGTGGAGCGGGTCTGAGCCAGGCCTATCATTAGCCTATCTTATTCTCCCTGGGCACTATTCACACGCAGGTTGGGTACATGATGTACCCTGGGAGCACACACACACACACACACACACACACACACACACACACACACACACACACACATAACACAGGGAAGAGAAAAAGACTGAAAATTAGGATGCACATCAGAGCTCATCTTTTCTCAGCTCAGAGCACACACAAATGTGTCCAGCCTTATCAAATATCCATGAGCACACACACACACACACACACACACACACACACACACACACACACACACACACACACACACACAGACAGCCACACACACAGTTACACAAACACTCTTGCAATGTCTTTTCCCCTGTAGGGCACAGAGCTCGTATTAGACATACTTTAGCAACGGTGTTGCCACAGCCCATTACTGAGAAGTGCTCCTCGAGTCTCTGGGAAAGAAAACAATTACTTCTGTGAACCTCTGCAGGTCATGAAGACACGCTTTCCACAACACAGGAAAGGTTTCAGCACTAAATCACAATTGCATGTTCTATTTTTGAAGTTACTGGACGTCGGCAGTCCGGCAACATGCTCGGTTTTTCTCTCCTGACTGTACTTCTGTGTTCTCCAGTAAACAATTTTTAGCTCTCGGGGTGGGTGTGTAATTTCAAAGTTTCCCAAACATGATTTTCGTGTCAGGCAATGGGCAAAATGGTGATTAGTGTGATATTAAGAATAATAAATGAACACAGGCAGCATATGTCAAATGCAGTTAGGCAACATTATTTGGCTTTGGTTGGTTGAATAATTGCATACTGTGGGTGTTTAAAAAGTAAATGTGTAATTGAATTTAAACTCTCTGGCATCTGCTTCTCATCGCACAATCATATCATTAATTTAATCTGCGGTACCTGAGTGGAGTTTTAACATTTAGATCAATTAAAGCTCTCTGAAGTGTTTACCTCATTTTGAAAGATGTGTCACCTCAGCTGCCGCACCCCTCACCCTCCCTCCGGTGTCTGGGAACTTCTGCGCTTTACTGTCATCCATAATTGCATCATTAAATGGGGCTTTTACACAACATTGAGAGGATAAGAAAAAATAAACAAGTGAGAGGTTTCACACAGCTGTGGAGCTTGGAAACTGAGTGGAGAATCTTAGGCAACCTGCTCACGCGTTAGTGCAATGAGTTTGTTTCATCAGATGAATCCAAGTATGCAATAAAGTTCCTAGCTAAATCAAGAAAACATTTTTTCTTCTGTGGGCAGAGGCAGAGCTTGGCAAAAACTGAATGTAATATAACTGCCACTGTGAGTTAGAGTTTACAGTATACATGGTCACAAAAAAGGCCGAATGACTGGCAAATCCCCATGAACCATAATCAAACTCTGACTTGAGTGTAATGAATATGGTTTCCTGTTTGTTACTGCCGCGTCCAAATTTCCAAACTCTCATTGGCTCCAAGTGTTCCTGAATAACTGGAAAGAGGCTCTGAGAGAGAGAGAGAGAGAAAAAAGGTAAGAAACTGGAACCTGAAACTGAAAAGACCAAAACAAACCAACAGAAAAAAAGAGCGAAAAACAAAGAAATGTGATGCATTGCAAACCTCAAAATGTTCGATTTTTCTTCTCTGATGACAATGCAGTTATGACGGTGAGTCACAGACCATACAAAAAAAAAAAAAGCTGTTTATATCAGCAGTTTATTGAACACAACTGTGGCTCTTGAAATCAAGTCCTCCCTTTAACTTTAGCAGAAGAAAGGAGAGGCTTGCCGGACTGAGGGCCGGTTTGGTCCCAGTGGCGGGCTGAGAAAGCGGAGCTGTTCTGCCAAGCTCTTTTTCTCTCTGTGGATGCCTTTCTGGCAGACAAGAGCCTACGAGAGAGAGGAAAGGAGAAAAATAAACACATGTGCCAAGTTTCAGTGATTTTTTTTTTGCTTTCTCTGGCTGTTTCCCAGCAGGGAGAGAGACAGAGAGAAAGAGAGAGGGACGAACAGACTCAAATGAGCGAAAATAACAAGATGCATCCTGTCCAAGCGCTCGCTTCTGTCTTCTGTGTCACTGTGTTTAAAAAGAGGCAGTCGTACCATGCAGCAGCCCGGGCTGGCCGTAACTGATGGGGCATTATGCCTCAATCCCCCTGCTATCTTATTGTGCCATCATGAGGGGTAATTAGCAGCAGTGACATTAAACGACCCCTTTCTGCATTCCTTCCAGTATGGTGTCATGGAGAGGAATGAGTCATGGATCATCATTATGTTTGCATGCTGCGGTGTTTACACAGTCTGGGGTTTAGGCTAAACAACGACCCTCAGAAAGCGTGTAGATGCTTCTGCAGTCATGTAATAGATGCTGGGCTTAGGAACCAGCAAGGCCAATGCCAAGAAAGTGTGGGACTCTCGGAGGAATGTTGACAAATGCTGAAAGTCTCTTTCTCCTCCCTTTCTGCACGTATTCCTCCCAACTGTCTGCACACACACACAGATTCCACCCAGGCTGCCATCCACGTCCCTGACACAAGTCTTTCAAAGGCCTGCAATGCTCACAAAGGACTATTTATTACTAGCCTGCATGCAAGGTGTCATATAAGAGGAAGTAGAGCCAGAGAGAAAAAGAGGGGAATTTACGTAACACTAGAGGTCACAAACTCCGTTGTGAGCCGATGGTGTGGAAGTTATTCGGGGTCAGGAGTTGCTCTTGCGTCACTAGGGGCGTCTTTGTGGTTGAAGAGCTCGAGCTGAGCAGGAAGACTGACAGTTGACCCCTTTTTCACCTAAAAAAAACTTACACCTCAGTGCTCAGGTCACCCGAAACAGGTCAAGAGATTAGAATTTCAAGCAGCAGATTAAATGGATTTCAAAGAAGGAAAAAAAAAAGAAAAAACAGAAAGAAGCGGATGGGTTATATGTGGTGCCATCTTAGAAAAAAGGAATCTGTCAAAACCCAACTGGATACGGTTAGGGGTTGCAGTGGGTGATAAAATATACTATATTATAAAACACATTTAAAAACCAAAGTTACAAGTTGATGTACAATGCAGACAAGTAGCAGAAAATGAAAATATAAATTCTGCAGGAACTACACAAAAGGCAATTACACAGACAATAAAAACAGTATTAAGAAGTTCTAAGGGGTTATTTTCTGTGCTATTTAAATAACTATTCATGTATTAATCTTTTTCCATGCTCCTAAAGTAGCAGTTCACATCTGCAGGAATTCAACAGGAAATCATATTCATCTGTGAGTTGCTTGGCGCTATTTTCTCTTTTCTTCTCTGTCAGTTCCAAAACCCGCTCTTCCCGACGCTAAACTTCTAACCGATGCATCACCCTCTGACTTGTTTAGCATAATTTAAGTGTTGCTGGGCTATGGGCTGCTCTCATATGCCAGGTCATGGTGCGTGGGAGGAAAACTGTGCACATATACATAATAATGCTGTTATGCAACTTTGCCCTCTCCTTTGAATGTTGTTGTTGGGATCGCTGGGTCAGATTGTAAAGCTAAAACAACTGTGGTAGCTTGTTTAGCATATAGCGGCTTTGGGGTTCGTTGTATCTGATAAAAGTTGTTGAATTTCGTGCGAGAAGGACACATGTATCAAAGGACAGCTAATTAACAACAAATTTATGGCTGGTCTGTAGGGCTTAGTTTTTAATTTAAAAAGCAGACTTTCCCTCTTATTTAAAACAAACTGCCAATAAGATAATATTTTCACAGCTTGTTCCACATGATGCACAGATCAGAAGATCATGCTATCTTGCACGTACGCGCCTGAAGGTAAATCCAGTTAACATGTGGGTGATGTGGGTCGTCTCCAGGTTGGGCGGTCAATAGGTGAATGTTCTGACTCTCCAACCATGAATAATCTGTCGGCCTACTGTGATGGCTGACTCCTGCTCTCACCAGAGGTTACATAACAAACAGACAGACACAACAGTGTGGAAATGTTGGCAAAACACCGGCAATCCTTCCACGCTTTTCCAGGTTTTTATCAGCAGAACTTTGAGCTGGAAGGAATGTGCTATTATCTGATAGTTTTGGTGGTTTGACTGAGCGGTTCGGTGTATTTCTAGGGCTCTATTTGTTCATGGGCCCACTTCCTAGCCCTCCAGAGGGAAAGGATGCTATTGTAGATCATATCAATGGGAAATTCAGAGAAACACCCTGATAAAAAAAACATTAAAAAAAAAACAAAGTCCCTTGCTGTTATTCTATGACAGCCAGCAATGGCTGGATATAAAAGACTAAAAAGTGAAAGACAAGCAGGATACTTCCTCCTATTGATATTCAAATGGGCTTTCTAGAAGGAGATATCAGATTCAGACAAGGCAGTACTTGTCGCCGTGAGTGCAATGATATCTAGGCCATTGCACTGAAAGCAGCACTGCTAAGCGCCTCTCCTGGGGCCTGTCTTTATAGGTAAGTCTGTCATTTGCCCTCTCATGTTGGCAACTTCACTGGCTTTAGCATTTTTTTTTTAAACAGATGGAAACAAATGCAAAAGCTCAACTCAGAAGGCTCAGTGAGAGTTTTTCCATGTGTCTTTTTGGGATTCTACATTTTTAGCTTGTGTGAAAAGAGCAACTTGATGATGCAGATATCTTGAGTTGATAATTTTATAACTGCAAGGATTGCTATTACTTTGTGTTTTGTAAAACCAAACAGTACTAAAAGAAAAAACTAGAACCCCTTTTAAAGTTCTTACATGTTATTAATATGGTTTTAACTCTCTCCCAAATCTTTAAACCAAAGCATCTTTTCATTAAATTAAGTTAAACCACATTTGTTCTGTTGTAACTCTTTGAGCTTCCTCATTGTCCAAGGTCAAAATCGTAACAATCAGTCGTAAAAACTGCCCTGCAGTGATAGACTAAACAGGGGATTGCACCTGCTGTGTCTCACAAACACAGTGGGACAGATTAAAGACTTAGATTAGATCATCTCGACCACGTGATAAGAGGCTAACAACTTTTGCAGATGTCTGCACTGTTTCTTCAGCACAACATCCCACTGAACAGGCTCTGAGATGTGTCCTACTGTAAACACAGGAGGGGGTTTGATCTGGCTTACCTAACATTTAATGATAGCGTCATGCTATGCTGTGTGTTGTTGCTATTGAATGAAATGTTGTCCCTTTAAAACAAGAGTTTTAAACATGTTAACAAGAGTGTTTTTCTAGGCTTTACAGAGCATCATTTGCAGCACTGTTTTTTTGTCAAGCGGGTGGACCCAAGTGCAGAAAACTGCAGGTTAATGAAAGTTGAACACAGCTTTCCATGAAGGAAGTACGTGCAGGAAAACAAGGCAGGACATAACAAGAGAGAAGCTGAAACCAAGACTTAAATACAAACCAGACTAACGAGGAGATGAAGGGCAGGTGGAGAGTCTCAGATGGGGGAACAAGGGGATAGGGTGAGCAGGGAGGTGATTGACAGGGAGCAGGTAAGCACTAATGAAGCTTGGAGCAGGTGTCTGGAGAAGCACGGGAGGGAAAGGCAGCACAGGAACACAGCAGGGGAAACAGTCAAAGTAAACAGGAAACACTGAAAGAAACAGAGACAACAAAAGCCCTTGTGAATACCAAAGCATAAAAAAAAATGATTTAACATTTTGAAACACAGACAACTATGCAAGACACAATAAAGTTGAGAATTGAGGATTATTATTAGCATCTAGATTCCTTTATCGTATTAAGACCTCTCTTTTGTAAACACACCAGCATGCCCCCCCTCATATCTCAAGGTAACCATGTTTTCTGACAGTTTACCTTAAGAACTGGGAGTACAGCCAACGCCTCCTATCAGAGGAAACACTGCCTAACAACAGCTGTAAAAGCCCTCTCCCTCCCCTCCCTCTTTCTCCTCCTCTCCTTTTCTCTTCCTCATTTTTGCATTTTCCTGTTGTGGTGTTGTGCAGCTCCCTGCCCGGGCTTTGATACAAAGCGAGGGGGCTGGCCTCGGGCTGCAGAGCGCAGACACGCAGTATCTGGTGAACCGAGGGAAGCCGATACTGTAGGTTTTTTGTTGTTGTGCTAATTCACGTGTCTGGCTGTCGTTTATTTTTTTTTCTCCTCCAGACAGACAGCTTTGATTGGAGAGCTGGAACACAATGGAAATCAAAACAACAAGGAACATGATATGTAATATTATAGTCGTACTATTTGACAGTGTCTTCTGAGCCCAATGGAGGGAATGCTGCCTCCAGATGCAGTTTAATGTATCGTCATGTTAACCGTCTGAACCCAAAGAACTCTCAGGGCATTTTTTTCTTTCTTTGCTCTTTATACATTTTACTCAGTCTGGCCTTGTATTTCACTGCAGTATATTAATTCTGCACCTTTATGGAATCAATAAAATCATGGGTAAAAGTGTGAACAACTCTTTTTTTTTCTTTTTTTTTTTTAAATCATTTTCTCAAGGAAAACACAAATAATTCCAGACATCTTTAAAAAGACAATCTCTCTCATTAACATTTTTTTATAAAGTGAAATACAATTGAACCTCTATAGAATACAACAATTTTAAATGCATAAAGCTATATATGGGGGGGGAAAGTCTCTCCATATGATTTTAATATCCAAGTATTTGCAGAAAAAAAATAATCTCTAGCACCTGTTTATTATTTGCAATGTGCATGCCAAGAAGTGTTTAAATCACCCTGAATTCAGGTTATTAATGTGATGAATATTGCATGTGAAATATTCTTTTTAAACCTGTGTATTTGTGCGAATACATGCAGTTAATCTAAAGTAGTCTGGATGAGAAATCACCTCACTGCAGGTGTGTATATGTGCATTATTTGTACTGATTTTTATCACTACATCACCTTCATCTCCAGGACGTTCTGTTTCTAAATGTTTATTTTTTTCATGCTCGCTCTTTATGCGGGAACGCAAACTCAGACACGGTACACTAACAGAGCAAACATAGCTATCGAAAATTCACTGGACACATGACTGAAGTTGTTTCCCTTGTGACCTCTTCAAACTCCCATCCACATGCAGCTGCGGTTTGGCACTCGCTTGCCCTCTGTCAGACGAACATGCATGGCGCAACCGTAGCACCTGTGCCAAAAATAGGTAAGCATGTACAAGACAGCAAGGAGTGATATGACGAGACAGGTCAGAGACAGGATAATTACCTCCCGTCAGGGTTAGGCTGTCCTGAAGCATACCAGTCAGATAGGATTTACTGATCAGAGAGTGTGTGAAAGGACAGGTATAACGATAGACGTTAGCAGGACGTTAGAGGAGGAGGCGTGAGCTGGGAAGAAGAGAGAGTGAGTGAGAAATGACACAGGGAGCAAGACAAATGAGTGTGCACAAGGTGGCAGGCAAGACACAAAAGTGACAAATCCACCAGCAAGATGCAGATTTTTTCTACTCCAAAATAAAAACTCAAGAGGCACATTCTGTTACTATTACTGTTATGATTTTTCGAGGGGTGTGTGTGCTGTAAAGGTTGGCAGCTACCTTGCCAGCACCACAGCGTGCTGCTTCCTCTGCGGTCGGGCTTTAATTACAGTCTCACCAAGAAAGCACACCACAGTCATTACAGTGGTGCGAAGAAGACAATCAGTCTCATGTAGCAGGCTGCAAAACAAAGATAATGACTTGCTGTTTCTGTGTATGGACGCAGACGTGTGCGTGCATGTGCCTGTGGGTCAGGAGTTATCCAGTGGGTGTGGGAACCCCTGAAACACCAGATTTAGTTTCAGTTCTGCAAAATCCTGAAATAGTTCCTCTAAATAGCTTAACTGACATTTGTTTCATTTACAATTCATTGGCTTAGTTACTGTAAATACTAAAACGGCTACTTGCCTGAAAATGTTTTTAAAAATTCTATTATATTTAGGAGAATCCACAGAGATGACGCCAAAGTTTTTGTAACTTCTATACAAAAAAGATAAGAAATCTTATATTGAAAAATAGGTTGCAAACACGTTGGCATGTTTATGTATGATGAGAATCTCCAGAAATGTGGCAATATAAATTTAATTGGCTACATTCTTTAAATAAATTCTTGCGACACATTTATGGACTGACTGATGGTTTGATTGCCGACGGATTATATTAAAATCTACCTTTAATTGTCTCTGACAAACACGCTGACACACCTGCTCTCGTGTGCAATAATTCTGCAACAACAACAGCCGAGTCTGGCACATCTCCCTCGATTCATGATGAGCTGCAGCGTGCTCTCGTGTTTTTGCAGGGTTGAAGCCAAAGACAACCCTTGATCATGCCCCGGAGCGCAGCGCCTGAGTGCTTGACCTCGTCGACCTTTCCCAGTCCCTTCCTCTTTATCTTCTCTGAGAACTTTTAAATGCTTTCCAGGGGACATTTTTGAATGCTTGGTACGTGCGTGGCTTCTTCCTCACCTCGCTGTGCCGCCAAAAAGCTAACCTGTGGGAACCTTGTCCCTCATTGAACTCTTAGATTTGGGTATGAACATACCGTAAACTAGCTTACGTGGGCATATCGGCACATCTTCAAAAACAAAGCGCTCTTACGCACTTCTCCTTGCAAATTGGCCAGATCTGATTAGATTTTACGTCAGCTTCGGCTTTCATTCCAAAAAATCCCAAACAGAGACATCAACGGTTGAAACTATTGTTCTGATTGGCACCAGAGAATGACGATTTCAGAATTTAGTGCTTCGTTTTTGTTCCATCTGAACTCATAGCAGGGTTAATCCTTAAATCTCCAAGAACATTTCTTTCTAAAGTGTATTTAATCCAGCGTAAAAAGACCTCAGTCCTACAAAAGGTGTCAAGCTGGTAAAGAATCTCTCTGTTTTTGCGTCCTAAGAATGTGAGCTGCTGCCTGCCAAATGCTGTAAATCTACACGTCCAGACAGAGACAAAAACACAGTGTCCTACTTGTGAGCGCTTGCATTAATGCATTTGTGTGTGTGCTTTATCTGCATATGTCTGTGACCTTTAATGTTGTTTGAATATCAAATGCATGTCCATTTCTGTGTGTCTACGTGTCTTGGTGCTCGTTTGTAATTTATGCATGCATGCATGGAAGTAAACGTGTCAGCACTGTAAGCACCCATGCTTGAATGCACACCTTTACTTGCACGGGAGTGTGTACCTGTGAGGTGTGTGCGTGCAAAACAGATACTTGAGTGTTCTGTGGTTTTATAAGTGAACTTTGGACCTCTTGGGTACACGCAGGAGGGAGGCCAATATAGCCCTCATTGTTTATACAATGACTGGGCTGGCAGATCGTGTTTACTCGCTCTTCCGTGCAGCTTCGAGACGAGTAAAATGACATCTACAAAAGACAGTTTGTCTTGTGAACTCCAAGTTCAAGAATCACTTCAAGTGGAAGTATTTCCTGTTTGTTTCTGAGATGAGAACTTGAACCTTAACTTGTCAGCCAATCAGCTGCTGCAAAGTCCTTTGACTTAAAGAGAATATTTTATTCACGGAGATCAAACTTGTCAAAATGAATGGAGTAATGTGTTTATGTAAAGCAACAAACAACATTTTCTCCATGAGACTTGTTGCAACCTCTCAACAATTATTCAAAACCACTTTGCTTTTGCAAATTGCAAAATAGTGACACCATTAGTGTGATTATTCAGCAGTTACAGAACAACATACTCGCTCAGTTCAAACATTTGCATCCATTACAGTGTGAGTTGTTGCTGAGAAGTGGCTCCAAGGCAAATCCCATTAGAAAACACAAGCTCTGCTCGATTGTTTTGTCACAGTGGGACTCAAGTGGCCTGAAAACCACACCGATGGAAGTGGCATCTCCAGACTCACTGAATGAAGTGACTTGTGGTACTGTGGATGCTCAAATATTTAGTGTATCCACTTCATTCATTGTCTATGCAAAGTAAGTCATCCCCTCTGTCAGACTGTTTATCACCAAATATCCTGGGGTCAACTTCCTATCTGTTACCCTCTCCTCAACTCTGCTGCATGTCTACAAATGGAGCATGACCAACAAAAAAAGAAAAAGAAAAAAAAAAAACTAAAATGGCCAATCAGTGGCACTTATTCGAAGTGCGCCTTTGTTTGAGGGGCAGGCTTTTTGGCTTTTTGAAGGCAGGATAGGCTGGGGTTCCTGTAAACTCCCAAACAACCTCTCAGCTCGGCACCGTGTTGGATAACACTGTGTTCCCAGTTTATTTGGATCACGTAGCCGCTTTTGATGCTGATCCTTCCCCTGACTAACATCCTGAAATAGTGCTCGTGTGTTAAATCCTGTGGAAATGATATCAGCGAAAGGCAAAAGCAAGAGCTAGAATTTGAGGCGTGGAGAATTATGATTCTCTTGAAATAGTGGAGGGAACTTGAATCACACTGATAAGCTGATATTAGCTATATATGTATATACATATATAGGACATTCTATCAAACATATAGGTCAGTTATAAAAGGGACAAAGTGCCATTGACATGAAAAACTCACAGTCACACAGTCCAAGTGAATGATTCTTAGTTAATCAGTAGCCATGTAGGAATCCCCACAGTAAAATCTGACTTACTGCCAGTCTGTGCAGTGACAGATATACTTTTATATACCACTCACAGTGAGTTATATACCGTGTTGTATAACTGCAAATCATCGATTGCAGATGTTTTTTTTCAGCTACACAGAAAGGACGTACTGCAGATCGAGGACAGATGTGTGGATAGACCATAACATACACTGAACGCGATCTGAGGAATGGACAGCCATGCAGTAAATAAATTATGGTTAGATGCACGGTTGTCCACACTAATGGAGCGTGTCAGATAAGCATGATTGAATTATTTTACTGAGCATCATAAATGAAAAGAAAGTGTATCCTGGCAGCCTTGGGGGAAAACATCCACATTTGTCACTTTTAATCATCCTTTATAAAACATGAGTGAGTGTATGCATGTATACATTCATTTACATGCAACATTATCAGAATTCCAACTGCTTCATCAGGAATTTAATGTTATAATGCTTTTTTTTAATATGAATAATCATATTTTTTTGTAAAGTGTATTCATTTCAACATCAGTTATCACACACGCTTAGTGATATGATGTGTTATAATGTGATGCTGTTACATTATCCAGGCATTTAATACTTTAAATACTTAAACCGATTAAGACTTTATCAGGGGTCTAACAAAACAGATAAAACATCCTCAAGGCTGCAATCACTTTTTCTTCTTAAAGTGCATTGTAATTAACACTAATAAGTCCTCGTTAACTTTCCAGAATGTACCAGTGAGAATGATGATGCAATACGTGTGTTTATAGCCTCAGCGTATTACTTTTACAATCTTCACGCGGGTGGCCAACATCTGGATATACATTTCAGTCTCTCTGCTGAAGGAGATGTGGCCGCCTTATAATTGCACTTTCTCATTAACGTTTTTTGAAGCTTTCTTCTATTAAACTCCGACATGTTTGCTTTTAGGAGTGGAGTAAAATGGGGCCCACACATCTGGCCCTGTCCTCGTCTGTTCCTGCCTGTCCTCTGACTGTAGGGGATCCTCACCACGCACACAGGCTGAGGAAACATTGCGTTCCTCGTGTACTCTCAGGCTCCGGTCTCTGTTTGCCTGTGAGCCACACTGTACCTCTGTGGGACGGCTCAGACCTATGGCCCCTGTGGTTTTTTAGACCTCAAAGCTGAATGGTTTTAATTTGTGATGCCATTTGGACGGGAGAATTATACAAGGTGCTGAATATACATGAGCTCCCCGTTGCACTTATCCACAGCTGCACTTTGAGTTATATCAGGTTTCCCTTTGAGAGAAAGTAAAAGTGGCCAGTGAGAGAGTTTATTACAACAGTATAGCTTGGCTAAATTTATGTGCATATTTACATATGAACGCAGCTTAGCTTGATGTCGGACTGCACAGATGCTGTGCCTGTAGCAATCAATCCAACTTCAATAGCATTGCCCCAAGTTGATGCGTAAACAGAGAGGAGATCCCTGGAGTGAAAGCTAGGATAAAGAGAGAGAACATTCAGTACAGAGGAGAAGTGGTCCACTCCACATGCTTTTTCTGTTTTGTTAAATGTCCTGTATGTGTTCCTATACATGGTGTACAATCTGAAATGAATTCAACATATCAAACAAATGTCACCCTTTGAAAGGATTGTTTCTTTTGTAGGGTGTTATATAAGCAGCAATCTTGGGGCCTGAGAATGAAGCCGATATAAAAGTGCACCTACATTCTTTGTAATGAGCAGCAGGGGGCGACTCCACTGATGCCAAAAAAGATCCGGGTTCAAGTCTTCTTTAAAACAGCAGATGTTCATTCTGTAAATTATAGTTCCATTTGAACTAAAATACACCAAAAAGCAGGATGTGTTTTAAGGCGGGGCTACCTCATCATTGACAGGTTGCTACCTTGGTGCATTCAGTGTTCTCGTACTTTAACTCTTTCAATTTTTGAATAGATGCCCCTTGCTTACCCCAAGCTAGCTAGCACTAGCATTAGCTAATCGCTTAGCTTCTTTCTGGCTCCTGATCCGCTATATGCAAAAATACTCTGAGAGAGAGTTTTTATACTGTCTATAACAGGACCAGTAGCCTCACCAGAGCATAGGCACGTATCACACAATGTCTTAAAGCAGCTACTCCAACCTAAAACCAAGTCAGGAAGAACTAAACACACACCAACAAGTCCTACATTAACATGCTTACTCATGTTCATATGACATAACATCTTGATGAGGCCTGATACAGCTTTCAACACACATAAGCCTAGACCCTGGAGCAGATTAATGACTCCTGAAAAAGACTGAGGTCGGATATCAAACTCCCTCCAGCAGAGCCCAGCACACATGAAGTTAACTGCCAGTCAGTTTTATAAATGATAACCTACAATGCTGCAGCATGGTTTTACACAGAAGTTCAAAACAGTGCATTTAAGAGCAGCAGACCATTGTTATTCAATCCTCATAGTTTCAGATTTACAGCTTTCTTGCCTGAGTCAGAGCATGTTGAGTGGAAATAGGAAAGCTGATTGAATTATGATCTGAGTCATTCCTGTGGTCTTGTTGAGGGAGAATAATATCATTTGTTTGGCTTGTAGGGATGCAGAGAGGCTGATGATTCCTCCTCAGGCTAAAATGAATAACTTGTTAGAAATGCAGCCCAGGTCACTGTTGTCTCTGACTTGGAGGTTTAAAACTTTAGTAGCTTTACTGGGATTTTGCAAGTAAAGATTTTAAAGTTTTCATTTCCAAGTACTTCACTTCATTTTTGTAGGTGAGGTGATTTAATCTGCATGATTTATCAGTATGAAGCTTTGGATGCCATGGGTGCATCATGAGACAACAGGCCCCTGTGTGCAGGAGCAAGAGAGACAGACTTTATAGATGTTTAGCCTCTAGTACACTGTGTCACTTTGTGGTCCTTTTGAGTCTCTTTGTCATTGTCTTCATAATCGTTTAATCCTCTTTTTGGTTTCCTCTGTGTCTCGCATTTCTTTGTGGTCATTTTTAATCTCTTCCTGGTTGACAGACGTTTCCCTGAGTGACATTCTGCAGGTGGAGGCGAGGGCGGCTCCTGACACTTCTATTTCTTAGTTATTTCACACGGTGTCATTTTATATATCATTTATAATACTACGAGTAGAATCAAGATGAAATATCTGCAGTTTGTCTTCTTCTAAATGTCTTGTCACATAAAGGAACGCTTAATGCTCATTTGTCTCACCATTTAAGCTGTTAAGGCACTTTCCCTCAGCAGTGACCGCCAATGACTTGCCTCAAATTATCCGTGGGAAATTAGTGGTTGCTCCATCGTCATCTTGCAGGTGACAAAGGATTAGCTTTAATGCTCAGCGGAGGAGCCTGCTGGAGTCTGTGGGAACGGCTCTGTGTTTAGATGACACTGACAGCGACAGTTAGCAGGGTGCCTATCATCCAGTTAAATCCAGACTGTGCTGACGAGGCCAGACGTGCGCGAGCATGCACGTATGCAAGCGTGTGGCCAACCGCACGCATTGACATACGCATGGGCATAACAAAAACACAGGCGAGCACACAAACACACATCAGGGGACGGCTCATCGAGGGCCCCTGATGTCCCAGTTGCTGGTGACTTGGGTCACACAGCTGCGAGCTCGACCAGGAACGAGGCTGGGAAAAGACGGGGAAAGTGTGGAGATGGAAAGAGGGAAAGATGGAGGGGAAGGATTGAAAAAAAAGAAGGTAGTGACACTTAAGAGAAAAGGGGGAAAAAAGGGAAGGAGTACAGATTTAATGTGTGGGCAAGAGTTTAACTATCCTATATTATTTTTCTGCTTCGTTTAAACCAAAAACTAAGGTATATGTTTTTATTAGTTGTCTTTAAAATGACTTCTTATTAAATGAAATAATTATTATAAATAACCCCTGGCCTTCTCCTACAAAATATTACTCAAATGAAGGGACTCAAAATGATCACAAAGAAACACAAAATGCTACAAAGAGACCAAATCAACAGCTGCCAACATGAAAAGGGATAAATCAAACACAAAGACAGACAATAAGGATATAGAAAAGGAAAAGCAGAGAGGGGCCCCTCTGTGCCAGGAAGTCTTAATTTTTTTTCCTCCTTTGCAGTTTAAACTTTTGCAGACAGTTTACTGTCCTGTGCTGTAAAGCCACTTAGTGGTAGCACTATAAAAATGTTCAGCCATCATTTAACAGATCCATTCACTTATAGCACAGATGCTGCAGCATAAAAATGCTCATCTCTCACTTAGCACGTATATTTACGTACAGCACAGATGCCGCCAACCTACTTAGTGACATCTTTTTTGCTTATGATGAACATATAGTGCCAAAAAAAATTTAAGTAATGACTTATTGATGTTCAAATTGTAGCAGATTGTAGATTAACAGATGACACAATATGTGGTTAAAATAAAACCTGCCAAAACAGAGCTGATAACGCTGCATGACACATTGCTCTGCCTCGGGGCGATTCTGTGCATATTAATCACAGCACATACAGTAGATTTACATTTCTCACTGCCATGGCAGTCTCATGATTGATTTCAGTGCAGTATGTTCCCATTAGTGGGATGTCAGACATAGATACAACCAACCAGAGCAGCCCACGACAGCTGAGGGGTACAGTACACTAAAGTAACATAAACAGATGGCACTGAACTCTGTAACCTTTTGTTCAGAGATGTGATCCAGCCAAGTGGGTTTATCACAGGTGGCATGCAGAGTAGCAGCCATTTTGGATCAGTCTTTTCAGTATCACTTTCTATGCTAAGTAAACACAAATCTCTTATAGACATTTTAAATTATAAATAAATGTAGTGGTGTGTACATAATTACACCCAACAGAGTAAATAATGAGCAATCCAGCAGCTTCTCATAAAAGTTTGTGGTAAACTAAGCGAACCGTACCGAGTAAAGGGCTTTAAACATAGCTCATAACAAAGTCCGCTGCTATTTAACACTCCATGGCCAATTGCATCCGCGACCTCCGACCTTTTGTCGAGCATCCGTGGAGCCATTAGTAAGAGCACTTAACTGCATCCCGAGAGCCTAATCCCTTATCTTCCATAGCAAACAATCTTGTGCGTACACATGTTTGCACTAAAACACAGATGGGAATCCTATGGGCGCTGAGCTAGAACACCGTAATATCTTTATTTCAGGGGGTGGGGGGGTCGTGTTGGGGGATGAATGTGACCTGACAGGGGTTCACCCACTGTGATATCCCCTTAACACAGTCCTCTGGGTCTTGGCTCTATTTCTGCATTTTCACAGTAAATTTAACCGGGACTTTCTCTTCGGTTATAGCACAAGGTAAATCTTTACATTATGGCCCGAAGCTGTCGGACTTCTGCTGAATCACAGCCCGGTGCCAGATGCTGCCAAGTCCCCGAGCTTGTTAACTGCAATATACTGCACACAGCACCATTAGCTGCAGTACTGCTTGTCTTGCTGCAAACTGCTATGAGTTTTAGTGATGGCTACTGTAAATTAAGTTATTATCACTTTGTATGAAGTGAAATTAAGTTGAATTTAAGCATTAAAGGTCCTCTGTGTTGTCTCGAAGAATTGACTCAAGTGAGCAGCAGTTACTCTCTGTCTTGTCTTTGTGGTAATGCACCATTTAGCATGTGACACACTGTCATAAGATACTAATGCATAGCACAGGAGACCCTCTGTCTGGGGACTCAGTTCCTCACAGAAAAATAGAAACACACACACACACCTGCTTGCGGCGTCCTCCGATTTTACAAAAGCTGCCTTTGGGGAAATACAGGGGAAGAAATGTTTCGATGTTTCCTACCACACAAATCATAATTAAAACCTGTCTGTAGCTGAGTACAGGCTGTTAAGAGTTGGTCCTTTGGTGCTTGTAACCAACATTTAGTCAAACTCCTCGACACAGCAGCACAGGCTTATAGTAATTCTGAGTTTATGACATGTAATCAGGCAGAAACCTGGTCTTACAGGACGCATGACATCATTGCGTGATGATATGATAGTATGACAGTGAAAGTCACATTTATTTTTCGCTTTATTATTAATCTATGTGCATGTGATATTCAGCACCAAATGACACCAATGATAATCAATGAAAGGCCTTGTCAGTCACTTATGCTGTTGTCCTGAACGTGTGTGTCTGTGTGAGTGTGTGTGTGGGTTCTCTTGTTTGTACAGATAGTATCGGTCATATGTGCGAGAAGATAATTGTCTGGCGGCCTGTAATTACATGGCACCACTTGGAGTGAAACGAAAACAAGAAACTCCATATGGTTAACAGCAGTATCTGTGATGTAACCAGTTGGTTTTACCAGCTAAGTGTCATGCTGGTGGCAAAAAATACACTTATGCATTTGGATATTTAAAAATAAGCACTCCACAACTACACTTATACATATATATATACTGATTTCTGATGCATTATATTCTAACATATTAAAGATGTAACTTCTTTAAATGTCTAATGGCTGCTCTTAACTACTACCAGAAAATGACCAATGGGGCTTTTATTAACTTTGCTTAAACACCTCAACAATGAAATTTGTGTGATATTGCACAATTCTCTGAATTGTTTGTTAATGCACTTATGATGCAGCACATATACTTTTAAATGTATGAAAATGTATTAAACTTATCTGCAACAATGAACTGTTGTAATAAAGCATGCATTATTGTGGATGCAGCAATATGTATCTCACTCCATGTAACCAAAGTGGGACATCTTAAAATTTACCCTCTGCATCACTTTTATGCTAATCAATATGTTTTAGACACTCATTTGATATTGTTCTAAATAGCTTAAGAGCTGTAATGAACTATACAGAAGAAAAAAGAAAAATATTAAACACAGGATGGATTCATTAAACACACACTGACCCCAAACAACAAAAAAAATAAATAAACAGGCTCTATGTGTTTATGTGTTGTCATATAAATGCCTTGTTAATGATGTGATCCTCATAGAAAGTGTAACCATGGTCTTTTCAGTTTCGTTTTTAGTAATGAGAAACCTCAAGAAACTGGAGATAAAGGGGGAAAAACCCATCCACGACAAAGTTGAATGCAGAGGGATTAAATGTTCTCTGTTTTAAATGAATTGCTTCTGACAGGATGGGTGTAAACATGCCGAGCCGAGCCTCCGTTCCCTCTGTTGAGGCTGTCGAGCTCATTCACAGGCAGGTGAACCGCTGTCCTCGGTGAATGACCTTGAATACTGATTGTGATCAGATTGTGAGAAACTGAACTGAGTGAACCTGGAATTCTATCTACGGGGAAATATAAGTGACATTTGGTTGATGTGAGTAGGAATAATTATCCAACCCAGTGACCTATTTACACACACATTGCTCACATTGCGCTCACATTCCTGAAGCTCCTCCTAGTATTTAAACCAGATTTGTTGTTATGTCCTTAAGTTCTACCTATACCAATTTGCACGTGTTGCAAACATGCACTAAACTGGTTTTACACAACTGTGAGCCATGCAACACCCCACTTGTCTGTGCATCACAATCTGTGCACAGTATCAAGTATCTAAATCCTCCGTTTGCCAAAAAAAGGGATTAAATGCAGTCAGAGTTGCGAGGCATACACTGAACCATCAGACTTGAAAGCAGCTTGTAATTAATCATGGCGGCAGCGGTTTACTTTTGCTGTTACACCTTTACCAGCAGCAATAGCTCTCCAAACATTAGCAGATTAATTACACCACTCATGACAAAAGAGGCTTACTGAAACTGACAAACCCACTTAATCAGAGTTTGGAAGTCTTTAGGGGATTGTGAACGCCACACACGCAATGTGAAATGTTACATAAAACAACACTGAGCTAAATTCATCTGCCTCAGCCTGAGTTCACATACAGATTTGGACAATTTGTGTTACAAATTCTCTGTATACTGACTGTATTATTGAGCAAACATTTGGCTGTTTGCTCATTTTTGGCTCCTGGAAAATCTAGAGCTGGCTCAGGTCGTAATGTGGAACAATGGCCCAACTATGTGTTTTATTACCACAGACTGAATGAGCTATACAGATAGGCATGATGATTGTTCAGGTAGACGAAGATGTTTTGCTTTGTCTGCCTGAAACAGACACTGCAGAGATGAAACAACTGGCGTCTTTTCAGAAATCTGTCATTTTCATTGTGACTCTGGGCCATTGTGTTCCACTGGGTTGGAGACACATCATACGAGTACCAGTCGGAGCATGGCACTCACAGTTATGGCTGCATATCCAGAAGGTATCAGCCAGCGCTCAATTGTCTCTTTGTGCTGTGAGAACACAGTTGTTGAGAACAAACAACAGCAGAGCAGTGAGCAAACAGTCAAATGGCTCCTGCCTCTTGAACGGCGCCTTCATTTGAGCACCAGGATGGGACACTCTCACACACGTCCCACTGAAGTTGCGCCCGTTGCGGCTATGCCACCCTCTCCCAGGACGCTGTGCGCCCTCCGCCTGGCCGAACCGTCCCACAGGTTCTGCTGCCACTACCAGCACTTCAGCTATCCCGAGAGAGCTATGAGCTACTCACCCCCTTACTCACCGAGTCTGTTCAAGAGGCCAGATCGGCGGTAAGTCGGGGACTTTGTCTAGTGTGTGATCTGGCATGACAGTTGATGTCTGTCAGTGACAGATGTGCGCGTTAAAGACAGTTCAGGAGAAGATGGATGGTACAGCAATGTGTCAGTTTCTAAATGATGTTGCAGATGCAGTGTTTGTCATGAAATGGCTCGTATGGCAGCACTGGGAACCAGTGGCGGATCAGACTGTCTGAGGGAAAGGGGTGAAAAAAAAGAAAGGGCACCAGCTGCTTGTGATGAGACATCGATGCATAGAAAGTTTTCTAGCATGTAATCAGCATCTTCTTAATTTTAAGGCCACCTGATTGGGGCACTTTCCCCATTGGGAAGGCACTCTTAAAGGCATTTCATCACATTTTATTACTGGAAGGTCCCTCTAGGGAGAACTTTATCATGTTTAATCCATGATTGGGGAATCCCAGGGGACCTTTTTGCTTTGTAGTTTTTGAACAGGGGGGCACCAAGGGGGTCTCCCCTGTTGTCATTTACTGCTCGTCAACACAACACAACCTTTGCCTCTCCTCTGCCAGCTCAAGGACCTCTCTGCCTCCCTATATTTGCACTGCTCCTGACTATCTCGTGATGCTCAAACACACCCTAAACACAGCAAAAAAAAGTCATGTTGAGAAATTACAGTCAGAAGATAGGACAGATATAGACACTTCCATAAGTGATGATCCAGATGATTTCAGACATTGTTTTTATACAATATACCTTCAATGAGACGTTGTGCCACTGTAACACAGCTCTATTTCCCTTATCCTGCTGCTGAAGGTCATCTTTTGAATTTCCACTAATTGTGAGCCGCTGCATGACAGCAGGCAGGAAGCGATATCTCTATTCCTTGTATTACAATGTCAGTCATGTCATCATCTTCTGCATGCACTGCATGTTTGATACGAACCTTCACATAGAGTTACAGTACATGCAATCCAAGGGCAGAAATTGACAAGCTGTTAAATTTATTGAAAACTCTCATGAGCAAGAGCAAGGCCATGTGCCTCGTTTCTATTCATGGCTCAGGAGACTTATAGGTGATGTGATAATAATGACTGCCTCTGGGTGTCCTGGTGTATGTATCATGTTCAGTATTCATTGGTTGTAACCGTTCCTGTTGCCCACACTGACAGCTTCCTCTGAGACAGCCTCTGGCTGCAGCCTATGGCAGGACTGTGTGTTCTCAGGCCTCACTCTCACACACGCCATGCATTCCTAATTATGAGAGTGCAGATGGGACACATGCAGTGAAAAGAAAAGAAAGGCATCTATTTGACCAAGAAATTATCTCAAACTGATCTAGGTCCCTCTGTGGATTTGACCACTGGTGTTTCTCTTTGGGCAGCATTGTGATCATGAATAAACTAAAAAATGCGGCTCATTACAAAAACGCTGGCGTTGGCGGCACGTCCCAGGTTCATTCTTCCTCACCCATTGGTGAAGATGAATCACGGTATTATATAACACGGTTGGCTCTTGCAGAGGGGACATCTGATGGAAACTGTGGCCCATCGCCTAGCTGTGGAGTGACTCACTGGTTCTGGCACCAGCGAACATGGTCAGGCAGTCAGAGTTCCACAGAAATACAAAAGGTTTAATTCCTCGAAAAGGCTGCGTATTGTAGGTCAATATCTGTGGTTGTTCAGAAACATGCAGATGACGTTATTTCTACGATTGCTTATGCTGTGTGTAAATGATTTACTGAGCAGTTATGAAGCTGTAAATAAAGCAGTGAGAGTGAGCATCCTAGTTTGCACTGTCATCCTCTTTCTGCATGCGGCTCATCAGGTATATTTGACCTAAACCGTGCAGGAAGGCTCCCCACTGTCTGCAATTTCTATCTGCTCTTCTCAGCAGAGCCACAGGCAAACGGTGCGAGTCCCCCCTCCTAAATAGGACTCTCACAGCGGGGCAAGGTAATTCACCAGCCCCTCAGAGCAGGGCCTGATATTAAACCTGGCAGCTGTACTGTCACAGCACGAAATCTGAGACGACAGGCACTATGGGCCCTAATACCCAGTCAATGTGCTCTCTGCTTAGCCTTGTTAGGCTACCAAAAGTCAGCCTTTCCACTCTAATTATTTAGTTACATAACAGAACTCCTTTTTCTCCAAAAAACGTGGCAGACCTTAGTTTTCTATGCAGAAATGAGAAAGTTGAGTGCTCGGGGTCACTTGTTATCATTAAAAATGCCAGTTTTCTTCTCCTGTGCTGAGTGATCTTTAAGGAAAAGTGCAAGGCTGTATGTAGGGATTACATAGGATATGCATGAACCAGATTTAAATGTGTCAACCAAACCTATCAGAGAATTTTCATAAATGTTATTTTGACTAGCTGCTGATGTTCTGCATGGTGTTGGAGCTTTAGAATTGAATTATTTCATAACAGAGGTTGTTTAATAGAAATTTAATTAGCTTATTATAAGTCCTAGATCAGATAATTGTACAGAAAAACAACAAAAGGGAACATAATGTGACAGTGGAGTGGAGCTGAGCAATTACAATAAAGCTATTAAAACCTACATGGACGCCTTACAAAAAAAAAGAAAAAGAAAAAAAGAAAAAGGTCCATTGCTCAATAAAACCTGCCAGTTCTCAACGGAAAATACTGTGAAAGAGAGGCAACAGATAACAGCAGGTGCGTCTTCTTCCCCGTGTCTTTCGTGGTATGCTTCTAGCACAAATTGTTTATTGCACTTTGCAGGATGCTCAGTAGAACAGTTGCGTCACATGTTGTAACACGCAAGGTCAAAAGTGTGTGAAGTGTCAAAAGCAAGAGGGCATTCACCACAGAACAGTGCTGCAGGTTTGGAGCTGCACTGATTCTTGCATGCCCACCCAGATGAGTGTATCTCTACTTGAATATATGGATAGTACCTATATGCATAAGAACCTTTGTTACCCTAAAATATAATTGACTGCTTTGTTATTCCACACATTAGGGTAAACTACAGTGTGATCAAACAACTACAACAAGTAGTTTAGTATGCTATGACATGTAAACAGCATTTGCCGGTGTGTGAATGAATCAATGGCTGGATGGTAGATTATCCTTGAGAATTTTCCGTATGTCTTCTGAGCAGGAAAAACAACCTGGAATTGTTGATTTATGGAGTCAGGAAATGTGTATGGAAAATTCCATGGTAAACACTCAGCCAGGGAGCTGGGCCTTTGTGATTAATATTGTCCCCTACTGGTCGGTGAAGACTGTTCCACATGTCCACCACTAGAGGCCGATAGAGTTCATGTAGAGGCTGAGGGGAAAGTTACCGGGAGAGAGCGTGGAAAAATACCTCTGCAGAGTACCTATGCATGCATGCAGATGGTGCAGGACATTCCGTTATAGCATATGGCTTACTATTAAAACAACAACAACAACAACAACAACAACAACATAAAGGGAACAATATGTTTTTGTTGTCATTACAGTTGTAATGTAATCGAGAATAATTTGTAGACCTATTTCAGGCACGAAAAGTTTGTATTTGGCAAACCAAGCCACGTGTAAGCTACCAGAACACTTTTTTAAAAAAATTTCAATTTTAAAGGAAACATTATAAAATCGCTCGTTAGAAAGGGGCTCTTTGCTTTGCTACACATCGCTGCAAATGAAACAAATCCTTACAGCGGCCAAATCGGGTTTCAATTCATCAGCACCACAAGTAATATATGTATCCAGACCTTCTGTAATTATGTATCTTTGCTTGGTTGTTATGTTGTTGTTTGCAACAGTGGGGACAGATTTCGGTCTGTGGGTTAACTGCAGAAGTCAGTGGCTGAGGAAAAGTTCAGAGGCAGGGCATATGCAACGCTGCGTTCAATTGCTTCTCTAAAAGTCGTGCTTTTTGAGAATCGCATTTTGTTTTGTTTATGTTAGAAGTTAGGCTTTAATGCAACTTCAATTAAAAGATTTTATAGTCTTTGTTTGTATATTTTGCACTTTGCATTGCACGGTGAAGAGATTCCGCTGTTTTAGCTGACTTGTTTTGCCTTTAATTTAGTGTTGATAAAATACATCCTTGATGCTCCCATAATTAAAAAACTAACAACTTGAAGTTTCAATTAAAATCTAATAAAAACATTAAGAAAGGCTTACATTAAGAGAGCCCATCAGGTGACTATCCTACTTTTTTAATTTATAATCTGTGATATGTGTTTTTGCAGCTGCAGACGTTCTTACATAAGCAAAAGTTTTTGTTATTGTAGCATGTAGACAAAATGTTCTGAACCGAAATGTCAATAAAAAGGAGAAAGTATTTCCAACGGAAATATCAAGTAACATTGTTCATTCTTCTAAATACAGTGGGTCTAATGAAATAAATACATTAGATTAATCTTAATTTTGCATAAATAAACATCAACAAAGAGAAGAAAAAAATCCCCTCACCAAAAAGTTAAAGTCTTACAAAAAAGCAATATTGATAGAGCCAGATTTATATATTAAAAAAAATACTAGTGATTTCCTTTATTCTCCCCCTCGATGTTTATTTTACAAAAATCTCAGGTGGGGGGTTATTCATCTTGCTACTGAATCCAATTTTTCCCATGGCACGGAAAGGCACCACAAAATCTGACCCGCCAACTGATTTGACTAATGTATGCGCGCGTCATGTGACGTCAGGAGGAGAGTCATTGAAATAGCAGCCGGTGGCAGAAATAGCATCAGACAGTCGCTCGTTCAAACCAGCGAAGCTCACACTCACCGACACAGCACAGCACAGCGCTCGGCTTCACAGCAGCGAGTCTAGTGCATCGCTACGAAAGAACCAAGAAAAAAAAACAGATTCGGATTTAACACGAAAGTGTCCAACCAGTCGCAAACGTGGCGAGAAGCGTAATCCAAACGAGTCTAGTACTCAACATGAGCACGGAGATGTTCGGTAAAACACCAATGGAGGTGGCCGTCTACCAGTTGCATAACTTCTCCATCTCGTTTTTCTCCTCGTTACTCGGAGGAGACGTCGTATCGGTCAAACTTGACAACAGGTAAATATCCGACACAAATGCAGCATTCAATTAATGATTCTTTTATCAATGGGAGCATAAGCCTGTTATTAACCTGCTGCAGGCCTCGAGTGGCTGTATTTTCAAATAGCGGTTCAAACCATGTGTGCAATGTCTGTTTGTAGTTACAAAATGCGTCCTAAATGCTGTCTGCCCTGCTATCTTTCTCTCTGCTGCTGTTTATTTGGACTTTGTTCAGATTATCTGCGTGGAGCTATTTACTGTCTCACTTGGCCACTTCCTCATGCCTTCTGTGCTGGTTACTCCTTAACTTACATAAAATCTTACCCTCAGAGCAATTACCCTGCCTTTTTATACTCCCCAAGAATACATGAGATTACAGCAGGGTAAACAGTTTTTCTTTCTCTTTTGCAGCCTTTCTGTTTCACTGTCAGATCAGTGAAGTCAGGAAGCAGCAACATGTTTTGTTTTTCTAATAGCTTTGGGTTGACATCATTGTGGTTGTGAACTGTGAATTTATGGCTTCTTTTTCTTCTTCCTTGCAGTGCCTCTGGTGCTAGCGTTGTGGCCATTGACAACAAGATCGAACAGGCGATGGTAAGCCCAGATAACTCGCACAAATACATCAAAAAGGTTGCACTCCAGTACATGCATGTTTTGTCTTTACATACCACTCATTGGATTAGATATTGTACTTAAAGAGTCTGATTTTTGTAGAGTTTAGAGCAGCTTTAATCCACTGACCTCTGCCAAATGCAGTTTCCACAATGCACTCTGCACAAAAGCAGCCCTCTCTCTATGAATGCTCTAGGAAGTCCCTGTTATGTAAGACAGCACAAACCACTGTATGAGTTATTCATGTGATAAAGTAGAAAACAAGTGCAGCGGATGATGTCAGGAAGTCCAAAATACAGAAACAGATAACATTTTTGCAGCACAGAATTCTTAAAAAACACCCTTGAGTCAAAGTTGCACAATGTATAAGGTTTCTCACAGGAGATCCACGCCAGTAAATGGACAAAACAGTGCAGAAGAGACGCTCTGACAGCAAACCACATCATTTCTTTAACACACACATCACCTGTGCAGCTGAGCAGATCAACACTTCCCTGGTTTTTGTACCTGAACTGATCAATCTCCTCTTCTTTATTCTGACAGGATCTTGTCAAGAACCACCTGATGTACGCGGTGCGTGAGGAGGTGGAGATCCTCAAAGAGCAGATCAAGGAGCTGGCGGAGAAGAACAACCAGCTGGAGAGGGAGAACTACCTGCTGAAGAACCTGGCCAGTCCGGAGCAGATGGAGAAGTTCCAGTCTCGCATCCCGACGGAGGTGCTGCTACCTCTGGACAATCTGAGTGCCCAGGTGACCCCAGACCAGCAGCTGCGCCAGCCCTGCAGCCTCAGCACTGGCTCTGCTGTATAAGTGGCTCTGCCTTGGGGCGGGCAGAGCCACTGTCTCTTTACAGTAATGGACCTCCATTTTGAACGTAAGCGTTACAAAAATCGCCGCCGCCGAGCAGCCTTCGTTTTGGCGAAGGTGAAGCATCGGGGCTGTAAATGATCGATGGGACACAAAAGAACTGTTGACACTGATAAGCACAAAACAGAACTTAAGACGCTCTGACTGGTGCGGTGTCAGGCCCGTCCTCTGATACCGTCCAACTCTCTGTCGTAGTCTCTCTGTGTAGACAAAAGCGCTAAGAATAGAGAGATGGCTGCCTAGACACTGACGAGCGCTTGCTTTCAGACGGCGGGGGGTGCTTTCCCTGCCTAGCCGAACCCTTCCAACAAACACCCTTCGCTCTAGAGATGCGGGGGGGTGTTGACCGGGCTGGCCCTGCAGGTGCTAACTTGGAAACTGTTGGGGAGGTTCGCTCCCTGCTCACCCAGAGGAGACGGTCGTCAACGTCTCAACGAGAAGAGCCCCATCATGCGGATTTGTCCGATGTCAAAAACACAAGTTTCACGGACTCCCAGCCACACATTTCACATAGCGAGGACTTTTCCTGTACCTACGATGTATTGCACATGTGTTCATGTACATTTAAGCATAACGAGAATAATCAACAGGATAAGCTAAGGCAACAGAGGTGGCGGTTAATGCAGTGTAGCCTATTAGAGCTGGTGGACAGCTGCAGCAGCCTGATCAGTATACTGTCATGATTCATTTATGTAATCTTGTATTGCCTGCAGTTGGGGCTTGCTGCTTATGGGGGAAATTAATCCTGCTATATCTTCTGTTTTTGTTTCTGATTCTGAACAAAAATCAGTTGTTTGTATAAAAGGAGCTTGTACAGTGGTCTTAAAAGATTTTTTTTTATGTCATCTTGAGGGACAGGCATATCTGCCCACCTTGTCTGCCTGGTTTTTCACAGTAAAGAATAACTACAGTGTACATAAAGTTGAAACGTCCTGAGGTATATGTAGAGATGGTGAGCAAGTAGAAGCCAGCATTTGTCGCTGCAGATGCACTCCTGATTTTTTTTTTATAGCAGCATCGTCCAGTATCTGGTCTATTTCTTGCTCAGATGCCAACTTGAAAACGATGGCATGACAACAGTGCCTGTCCTTTTTAGTAAGAGAGGAACACATTTCCACACTGAGCTCTGTTGTTTGTTTTCTAGCTACCAAAGACTTTTTGCCTTTTTTTTCACACAACAGAGGCGGAGCAAACCAGGACCATGTGTAAAAGTTCACAGGGAGAAGAAGTCTTGTTTGTAGCTAATGCTAAAGTTTCTATGTGTTTTGTAAAGATAACGGTATTGTTGCTGTAATGTATCCTCGAAAAAAGTTGTTCACTATGGTGTTTGGATACGACTGCACATTTGCAATAAACCTTATGTTTACATGATACAACACACTGACACTTGTGTTTTGTTTACAAACTGCGCCCTTATAAGCTGTGTGGGTTTTATATGTTTAAATTAATGGATCTTTTACAACATTACCAGATAATATATTTTAGGTGACAGTCGACCCCTAAAAAATACATATTTTTCTACTTGTAGTGCTATTTATCCCTCTAGATTGTTTTTGTGCTCAAGATAATTCACTTAAGATATTTCACAGACTTAATTATGAGCTGCTTCATGAAGGATTTATATTTTCTGTTTTGGTTCCTAAACATGGAACTTTTCTGCAGGAGAAGTAATGGGGAAAATACCTCCATCACCAAACCAGACATTATATTTCCCTTATGTTGCCATTTTTAAACGCTGCGTCTTCTATGGAAAGAAATATTCACTGGAAATAAATCCAGTCAGGGAAGACAGATGAGGCGGCTGCAACACCACCCAAGATGATTTCACTTTCTGGAGCTGAGAGAAGCTGTGAAATCCCTCTCATCTGATCTCCCAAGCAAACTAATAATCCATTATCTGTTAGCTAACCATAGTTCTTGGAAGTTTGAGCCACTTCATCACAACATCTTCTGTATGATGTCGATTCCTATTCAGCTCTGTTTGTGTTTACAAGCTCTGTGTGACGAGCAGCATGTGATTTGTAAAATGCAGCACAATGTTGCAGTGAGGCTCTCACTTTAGACAAAACTACTCTGGACTAAGCATGTTGTCTCTCTTGGCCTCATCTCATTGAGACTTTAACAAAAACATGCAAAAAAAAAAAAAAAAGGAAAAATCAAAAAACTCTTCTTTTCCAATGTCAAAAACAGTGTGACCACTAATAGCAGTGAAGTAATGATGTCTGGTTGCCAGAGGATTGGAATTTGCCATAGAGAAAAAACAGTTTGTCCTAGTAGCATTTCCCTTCAGACGGATTGGCAGCCAGTCAGTTCAGCCTGTGTGTAACTGGATATGTTGTGGCTTCCCTGGTGTGTAGACCAGGCTTGCATCCATCTATCTAGGAGAACACAAAGTCTAAGCCCAGGCCAAGAATCTCCACCATGGATCAAATAGCACCAGTGGTGTCTTCCCCATTGCTCAGGAAACTGTGCTGCCTCTTGGTGCTTTGTGTCAAAACAACTGATTCTGTGTGATCAATAGGGCTGCTCTGCAATGCTCTCTACGTTTAATTAGTGGCAGACAGGACGTGCAGAGTATCGACTGAAGAGGACGCTTGTTTAATGTAGCAGAGAGGAGAAGGACAGGAGTTTATTGGCTTTTTTTTTTTTCTTCTTTTGCACAAGATAATTGAAGTCAGTCGGAACCAGGTAGCTTCACACCTTGTCCATGTGGGTGAAGAGAGGCTGCAGGGTCAGCTACCGAGGAAGTGCTGCTGCAGCTTAATCATGCTAATGGCTAATGCAGCCTCAAACACAGTGGAAAAATTAACCCTGCTGCACAGCTAGCATGCACATGCCACAGCTCCGGAGTCTGAAGACAATTATGGCTTTGGCTTGATTTAGCACTTTGTTTGAACACTTGTTCTGTCATTCTATTTTCGGGGAGGTTAAGGAACAGTGTGTTCAAGAATCCCTTATAGCGCATGTGGCTTTTTATTGGAAACCGATTAACCAGTTTTTCAGTCATGGACCAAAAATGGGGCCCCGTGAGGAAAAATGGACATATTTTTCTCTTTTCCAATGCCATGTCAGCAATTGCAATTTGTTTATTTTTTCTCTCTAGTTACCTCTGAAAGTCAAGTTGAAGAGTTCATTGGCAAGAACAAATATTTCTGTTTTGATTTATTTTTGAAGTCATTTCTTTTTGGTACTGTCGGAGGAAAACCAATCAAACTGATGCCTGGTTGTTTCCAACGGCCAAAGGGCGGGGGCCTGGTTGGGATGTGGGTAAATTATGGCTATTGGTACCAACCATGCTGGTGGTTGGTCGCATGTTTCACATGTTCATTTCTTTCCCTTTTGGTATCTATTTACACAATTTAAAAGGGCACTGTAGCTGCATAGTGGGCTCAGCACAGCCAAAGATGACTGGCTGAAACACTTTATTTACATTTAGCAGAATGGGAATGGGGCAAACCAGACCATTGTCTAGCACTTATTTTCTTATATGATGATTCGGCACACCAAAAATTGCATGTGGTCCCAACGTGGCCATTTGAAATGGTCTAGAATCACCACTGTTTTTTTTCATAAGACATTTCAGGGCACTTTTGAAACCCAAAGTAAGTCTGTTTAGTCAAACTCTGGTGCGGTTAAAGCATTGTTCCAATTACTAGAAATGAATCCAACACTGTAGATCATAGGCATTTTGTGAGATGTACATGGAGCAACAGACGCAGCATGACTGGGAGAGAACTGACTTGGGCTTTTAAAAAAAAAAAAAAAAACTTTACAAAATGTCCTGTTTTTTTCTTGTGCACTCAAGGGAAAATGATGAAGAATGGCTTTTATTTGTTTATGCAAATGAACTCCACTTGTTTTTTCAAAGTCCCATCTCTTAAACTAATAAAGGTGTACGTGAGTTGGTTGTACTATTCTTATCGCTTTACAGCACATCTGTGAGGATATAAAAAATGATATGATTAAGGCAATAAACATGTCGTTTCACTACTCTAAACCAAGAAGTTCTGAAGCCAATGTTCAACACATTTTACTCTCTCCATAATCAAACATTGATCTCATCTCTCGTTAAAAGCTCACTCGCTGACGTGTAGGACGTGTTCACATTCCTTCATTTGTAAACGAATAAAGACACTCATTTCTGGCTTCCGCTGGATCTTCTAAAAAAGGCAAAAAATCACAGGAGATCTGAGTGAAGGCATCAGTAATTCCACATCACCTCCTGTTAAATACAGTTAAATATTAAAAGTGTGGGAAGAGCCTTAGGTGTGGAATTAAACTTTACACTGGAGCATGCTTGAAACCAGGCAGCCAAGAGAAGAGTTGGTGTTGGATTACTAGCGTTATGCAACGAAACAAAAAAGGGGGGGAAAAAAGAACATCTGTTTTGGATGAAATTCAGGGTTGTACTGGGATAAGCGAGCTCTGCCTCAATGTGGTTGGGATCGCATGCAGGGGAATAATTTGGTCTTACTGCTTTTCATGGAGACATAGACAACTTGTGTGTCCTCTGAATGTCAGCATTTTCATCATCTCAACATTAAAGTCAGAGCTGGGATGAAAAAATGCCAGATGGCTTTGTGCCGTACTGTAAATGCAATGTTGTGCACTGCACATTTCCTGTAATTTGAACAGGGAGTTGCTCTGCTTTTTCCAAACTAAGCTGTTCAAAGGAGTTGCTAATTGTTGGTGACAGATGGTTATGTAATATGAAAAGTTCTCCCTATGACTTTCTCACATGAAAAACATTGATCACTACCTTCTACACGACATTTTACATAACTTAAAGCACCACTTCATTGATATCTTCCTCCAGACAAGCTATTTATCTGCTTTCTGGGCCTTGAAATCTTCTATAGAGTGGTGTTAACAGTGAAAAAATGCCTAGGTTAGATTATTGCAGGGTTAGGGTTAGGGTTAGGCAAATATTGTACCTTTTAAACTGTTTAGGTCATTAAACTTTTAAATTTTTAAACTTTTAGTCGTTTTGTATTTGGAATATTTCTAATAATCTGATATGGGCCCTTATGCAAAACAAGTACTTTTAAACTTTTTACGCATTTGATGCTGATACTTTTGTACAGTTTCTTAAGTTAGTTTTAAATGCAGGACTTTTACTTGTCATGGAGTAATTTCACAGTGTGTTATTCACTTAAATAAGGGATCTAAAGAACCTTTTCCAAAACTGACTGTCACACATTTCATTCTATTTTTGGGCCAAGTGATAATTCATCGAAGTTATCAAAGTGTTGATGTGTGCATGGGGTTTCTGGCTCAAACAGAGACATAGCAGAAATAGTTTTTCGTTTTGAACCCGATGAACCCTTGTGAAGCTGAAGCACACACTAGGGAGCCTGTGGTTCAAGTGTCTGAACTTCATCTTTATCTAGTGTTTATTACACCGAGCGTGTTGGAGAGCCTAACCTGAGTCCGAGCTGCTGGTTTGATTTATTGTTCTGACTAAATCAAGCTGGTCTGCGACTGTCGTAAAACAAAACAGGAAGAAGGCATCTCATTGAGGGTTTCTCTCCCATTTTACCAGCATTATTGACTCATAACAGATGAATGGGTCGTATCTGTTTGTTGTCCAAAAGGTGCAAATATGAACACTTTTTGTACATAGTTATTTCTTTGATGGTCGAAAGATAGTGATAGTGAACAATCTACATGTAAAAGGTCTATAGGTAAAAATGTCACTGTATCTGCTGCCATATCTGTAATCTGTTCATTATTCCTCTTTAGAACAGCATTAATCTAAAAAATCTCCAATATGGTTTGTCCATCTGTGATAAAAATGTCGTATATAGACTTTTGGACTGAAACTGTTGGGTATTACTACCAAATTAAAACAGGGCAGTCAGGATTTTAGTGGCTTGGTTTTTGGCTGTGGTGCAAAAGCCTTTGAGAACATCTTGTTTTTCTTCTCGATGGTCTCAATGTGTTTGTATCCCGCCAGTTCAAAGCCGCTTTAAGAATCCAGCCAGCTCAGGACATCTTATTCATGAAGACAAAAGGTCAGCAGCCACTGGTTTCGGATTTACGGTGATACCCCGGTTCATGGCACCAGGACACAGCAAGAGCCTGCACATAATTCAAAGCTCTGTCAACCTCCAAGCTAACATGTGACACATGTGGGGTCAAAGGAGAGGCGTTGCATAACCTGAACAATACTGACAATGTACACTTCTCAAGCCATTTGCCTTCATAACACTGGTCACCAGCCATGATCATTCTCAGGCACTCTCTGAAAAAGTTTGAAAACCAGCAGTGTAGGATTACTTCCTTTTATGAGTACTGGATGTGCACACAAGATTTTTTCCAAGATTTGGAACCGCTAGAAACCAAATTCAGGGCCACATTTTTGTTTTGCACACTACAATGCAGAGCTGCACAGCTGTAGATCGGGAGAGGCTGCCGCTTGATCTATATTTAACAGCTTTTATGTGTGACACATGCAACAAGAACGCAAGTGAACATAGTTAATAAATAAAAGAAGGTTTTTGTGGTAATGGTTAAAGAAGAGGGTGGGATGAAACTCCAGTAAGCCTCTACAAATGAACAAAGACAGTGTTGAGTTTATGGTTTATGTTTATGGTCGTACTAGTTTTTCACCACAACAGTTATTTGATTTTAGGAAGGATTATGCAACTTTCCCTTCTTTCATTGTGGGCTATTTTTGTGACTGTGCTTTGTGTGGTAAACATCCCTCATCCTCTGGACTAGTTTCGGTCCATGTCAAGAGAGATGTCAGGAAGTTGAACATGTAAACAGGACAGGAAATGAACTCCAGACAACCTTGGGAATAAATGTGTTTTACCCAGAGCTGGTAGAGGGTTTCCCTTTGGGAATTCTTACACGCATGATGAAGATACCATAAAAAGTTATCATGACCCTCGGGCCTGGCCTCGCCTGAGACACTTGATACATTTTAATATGCAGACTTAACAGGGATTTGTTATTAAACCTTGTTGACATCAGCACAATGTTCCAGTTTAGTCTCTTTTCATTATATGCCGTTAGGTGGAGTTGCCTGGGTGGCCACAGAACAGGGGCACGGCAAGCCACGGCACGCATATCCAAACAGAAAAACAGAGGATGATAATAACCATAATACTGTTCTATTTATGATTATTTACAAAGGGGAAACTCCTTTCTTTGCTGTGACATGCAAGGCAGGGAAAGCACAAAAGAAGATGAAGGAATACAGACACTTTCACGCAGCAGAGAGGCAGTTAGTGTTGTGGTGTAAAATACTGAAACATTTACTCTCATAACGCTGTCGTAGCTCATTTACCAAACGACAGGAAACACACTGCATCAAGTTTATCCACGGAGCATTAGAGCAAACATGTCCTCAAGTACTGTACTGGAGGACCATTCTGTTTTTCTGTTTTCCATTTTATGTAACTTTATATTTCTTCTGTACTTTTTTCACCCCCTACATTAAGCTGGCTGATTTAGTTACTTTTCAGTCCAAGACTTAACATAAAAAACAGGATAGATTTAAAGTGATCAGCTTTTTTTAAATTCTAATTAAACCTGACATCAGTTTATTAAGTAGTTTAAAATAACCACATCTTTACAAAAAAAATACTTACTTACTATACTTTTATACTTTTACTTCAGTAAAGTTTTGAATACAGAACTACTTGTAACAGAGTATTTCACAGTCTGGCATTGATACTTTTACTTCAGTAAGGGATCTGAATACTTTTTACACCACTTCCACAGTCCCTTTGTGTCATACGGCTGTTTTGTCATTTTGGTTTGCATAAAGTTAAAAAGAAATAAAAGAATTCAAGTCTTACAAAGGCCTTTTCAAACTGTGTTGATCACTGCTTTAAAAAGCCAACAGCCTACGTGATGGAAAACACTTTGACTTGTCATGGTGTGAAAAGCACAGTTACAGTGTTTCTGTTAACACTGACAATGGGTCTGTTTTATTCAAATGTCGCAGTATGACAGTGTGGCACAGTGAGTCAGCAAACACAATACCACCATCCTGAAAGCAAAGTAGCTGCATGGAATTCACAGATTTTCACATTTACACTCTTGCTTTTCTCACCCCGACACCTCAGAATTGCGTCTGTGAGAAATATTTCAACCGAGCATGGTCACATCATCTGACAGCCTTTCGACATAAGCGTGCTACCAAAGACATGGCTGAAATGGCAAAAGATATAATAGACAGCAGTGACATTTTGACTTGTCACTGCAGAAAAGGCGCAGGTGTAACGAATACGATGGCACAGGTCCATCTAGTGTGAGCCAAACAGAAAACCAGGGCAGTGGAGCTGGCTCGCCACAAGGTAATTAAGTTGTTGTGATGAATTATACCTGTTCTTTCCCTGCTGTGACACGTCTGCCATAAAAAGGTGATCAGCTGACAGGGGAGAGTGATTGAGATGCCAATATGGCGTCTATGAAACACAACACCAAAGAATGTGCCAACGTCTTATTTACACTCCTGCAGTCCAGCCATACGGTGGCTGGTGGCTGATAATTTACAGTTATTGATTAGATTTCCATTCCATCTTGTGATTTCCAAGAAAAACACATTGTGCCACTGGAACCAGGTCACAGTAGGGGAGTATTATTGTCATTACTCTTTGTCACAGTCACACGTTGTCCCAAAAACATCTGTGGAATTCAGTTACACATGGCGTGAGATTTCTTTTCCCCCAATGTTTGATAAGCAAACAGCTTTAAGGTATGTGCTCGGCGTGTCACGTGAGCCGTAGATGCCTCCCCTCTCATGGCTTAATCCAGTCTGAAAGTGTCCTCTCAGGTGGCGGTCTTGTGAGGGCTTACAGTGTCCACATTGATTTCTTGGAAATACACGAGGGAAGTGTTGTGGAAAAGAAGAACATGCTGACTCAGAGGAAGTTCTCGCTGCCCAGCCGTCTCCAGTTTCTTGACTCAACTCGAAATGATGAAAATTTGCGACTTGTCATTTGTTACATGAGCACAACCGGCCGAAGTCAGACAGCATGGAACAAC
>JAOWBC010001868.1:14377491-14397597 GCA_028566105.1 Hypoplectrus providencianus | reverse complement strand
GGACAAATCATGTTTTTATCAGTGCATGCTCAAACTAAACCCAGCTGTCTGTGATTAAACTACATAACCGCATAAAATTAATGAATACTGAACATTTCGTAACTGAAATTTAACTTTTTGCATGCAACTGATCCAAGCAAGACATTTACACAAGTGTCCAGATACAAACACATAATTTTCAGTGTGAAAAAGTGGCCTTATTTCTAACCATATCTTATAAATGATTAATGAAGTGACCAAACACGACATTTTCACTGGATGAGTCAGTGAGTGGGATCTTCATCATCTGCAGGAGGTGTTGGAGTAAGTGAAAACACTGGACGGACGCCAGCTGGAATCCAGTCAACAAATGAAACATCATATGACGAGTTCTGTCTGCTCGCCGTGGGTCCGAGCTGAAGGTTTCATAAAGAGAATGAAGGAAAGTCTGTATGCTGTTTGTTTGGCTTAAAAAGCAGGGAGCAGAGGAAATGATTGTCTGTGCAGTAAAAACAACATATGGAGAAATACAATGGCTGCTAATAGTCCCTGAGGAATGGGTTTTGTCTGTGCCGCAGTCAGACAAGGTCAAGGAAAGTTACTGGTTCCTCCTCTTTGTGTTGGTGGCACACATGGCTGGGTCAACGTGTTTGCATGGATTGTTAGCACACGCCGACCGATATGGGATTTTTTGAGACTGATGCCAAAACTGATATAGTCATAAAAATAAAAGCTAAATAAACATCATTATTGTTCAGTTTCTGACTATTTACAAACAAAAAAATAAGAAAAAATGAATAGCTAACACCATTTCTAAATCATGCCAAGTGTCATTTTCTGTATTATGAATTATGCAGAGTACAGTAACAGTACATATCAGACAGCATATTCACAGATACATACATACAGATCAGCCTTTTACAGGTAGATCTGTCTTGAAAGTAATTGATGTTAAAGATGTGTGCACATGGTAAAAATAAAGGACACATTTTAATCAGGACACTTTGTAGCAAATACCCAGCTTTGACTGAGATCTCAGGCCCAAATGATTGTGTTTCAATGTTTTGATATCGCCTTTATTTTCTCCTTTTTGAGCTATCTATTAACAATAGGTTCCCACAGCATCACCGAGATTAAAATAAACCAAGGAAAGATTTGAAATCCTTCTGGCTTTTCCTGGTGCTGCCTCAGCTGCGGTGTGGTACTCACAAAGCGCTATTCAGGTCTGACTGAGTGTTTTCAAGGAGTTTCCTGAGGGAAAGCTATTCTGGCCGACTGACAAGATAAACATGCTCTCTTTCTCTCTCTTCTGTGGCCACGGGGACTTGTGGGCCTGTAAGTTGGACAGGAAGGATCACCAGCCTACTTCAGAATCATTTCCTCTCAGCTGTCAAAGCACCGGCCGGCCACTGAAGAGTGGGTTAACTCTCTCATAAAGCAGAGACAGAGCTGGGAGAGCTTAGAGCCGCCCTGTTTCCTGTATCTGCTGAAGACGAAGACTTTGCCTCTGGGCGTGATACCGTCGCTCCTCAGGAGGTGCTGGGATCTTTTGTGATGGAACGTTAACACTATAAAACCCCAGGAAAATCCAATTTTCTGTCACACGTTCGTCGGAGGTGTTAACAACATCAAAGTCACAACCACAGCATATTCCTACATCATCGACATTTCGGGCCAGATTCATACCCAGTTCTAAATGTACTGTTTCAGAATAACTATAAGTTAATTATTTTTTTTTAATGAATGCAGTTAAAAATAACAAATATGAGTTTATTATAAGTTTATAATTGTATGGTTTTTTTTTTTTTTTTTACTTTTTTTCATCATGCAGTTTAAGTTTACAGTCAAGGAACTGGAGCTGCTCTTTGCTCTCATCAAAGCTTTTGTCAAAAACAGTAATTTAACTTTGCAGAAGACTGTAGTTGCTGGTCTTCTGTCATCTCATGGGTTCAATTTGTTTGTGTTACTGTGTGATTTTGGTGAATGACAAACCTCTTAACACGCTTAAGTCACACAATCATACAAACATACTAAAAAATACAAAAAGACAGCAAAAGACCAGCAACTCCTGTGTTGGGCTGGGTAAAAATCACTGTTTTTTCGTCAATGGAGTCTGGTGGCTTTGATGTAGTTTACTGGCCTGATTCTCCCAGTCTAGACTTAGATTAAACAAGGCTATCTGATAGTAAGGCACACTTAAGCTGACACAGATTTTTTTTTTCTGCAGTGCATTGATAATGCATTCAGACCTCAAACAACCCCACTTCAATTAATTAGAGAAGGCTATGTCTTCTGTCTGTTTGCACAAAACCAAGAAGCAGAGGACACACGTTGTGAGTTTATTGGGGTCATGTCCTGGCCTATTTCTTGTCTGGACACAGGGACTTCCAGGACACTGTGAATTTGATACATGTGAGCTACGTACAACAGCTGAAAATATGTTCATTCTGGAAGGCACAAATCCAAACAAGATCCTGGGATCAACTCCAACCCCGTTTACTTTAAAGGTACGGCATGTGACCTTCTCTCGTGTAGGATGAAGTGACCTACATTCGCTCACATGTTACATGCTGACCTCACACTAATCTGTGCCTCAACTGGTTTTTTAGGTCATGTGGATCTCAGATGAGAGAACATTCCTGCTGACCATCATTAGGTTAAATGTGTTTGAAGGGTGCCGCTGCATGCTGGACTGGGCGCGTGTATTTGTTCTATATAGCACAAATACAATAGACAGATTAGGGTCATGGTTTCATAACTGGTTCTTTTTTGTCTTTCTCCAGGGTCCCTGCATTCGTTCTTCACCCCATTGCGCTGGTCAAACTTTTGCAGTATTCGGGTTTACAGTTAGTGCTTGCTCAGTGTCGGCCTCCAGGCTGTTATAATCCATTTAGCAGAGCAGAGGTCAGTCTCTTTCTTGTCCCTCAGCACTTTATGTGTGAAAACAGAAGCAGGTCTGGACAGTTTACTCAATCTTGACTCATAACTGATGACATAAAGCTTAAGGGGAACCTTTTATGGTCATGTTTAGGCTCAGACGTCGTTCAAAAAACACATTTTTTTTGTGTTTCCGCTAATGGCTACTGATGTATTCACACTGTCTGAGATGCTCCATTTGAGTGTCTGTCTCTGTGAGTACTCATCAAAAAAAAAGGCCTAGTCTGCTCTGGTTTGGTAGCATTTTAGGTCTTTAGCATTTATGCTCTTGTTGTTCCTTCTTTTTAGGAATAAATACCAATACAAGTCTTGAACCAGAAAACTGCACAATCAAACAGATTCCAGTAGGATTCATATCTGAAACTGGAGACAAATTAGTATCATCAGCAACCAGAATGACAAGTTTCCCTGACATTAGCATGTAGCTACATGTAGCAGAGTAACGACAGCAATGGAGCTCTGTACAGTGAAAAAGCACCAATAAAACCTTCTTGACCACAACAGACACAATCAAACATGTTTGAGAAATTTTATCCAAAATTGGCCAAAAACTGGCAAGAAACTTTCTTGACATTAGCATGTAGCTACATCAGTCAGTGTATTTAATGCTAGCACTGTGGCTGCATGACGTAAACAGACAACCATACAGAAATCTATTACAAAATAACATAAGCTTGAGTCATGAGTAAAAAAAATAATTATGAAATGCGAAGGGAGATTTCATGGAAACCTCTTTAGCAACAGAGAAGACTTTTACTGTGAAACTTTGGCAACTTATAATGTAAACATCGGAAATTTTAACTCGTGACACTCCTAGACAATAGTTCCACTTTCATTGGTCATTTTGAGATGTCATCCAGCTCAGTGGGTACATACATACTTTAATGTCTACATACAAACTTTAGACATGGATGCTGCTGCAGAATAGCATAGCTGCTACAAAGCAAATGTGTGTTGGCTTTTGGTGATCCAGATCAGGCTTTAACTCCATAAACCGAATCCAGTTGATTTTTGTAAAGCAAACATTTTGACTATTTCATAGGATGCTAAGCAGCTGCTATGGTGTTGAGCTTCACTGCTGCAGGGACCAGTAACACTCACAGTTTATACCCAATATGCTGTGCTTCTGTGCATAATCTGATCCAAAACCTGAAAGCGGATTAGATCAAAGTTTCTTTTTTTCCTAAGACCCCGTTTAAGGCGCTCAAATGTGCTTTTCAGTGCAAATAACTGTATTTGTAAAGAACCGTAACACTTTCCCATGGAGCTAAAGAGTCCTGTGCAGCAGTTAATGTTCTCTGACCTTCATAAGCACTGCCACACTGCAGCCTACACACACACTGATGAATACTGATGAAATCTGCATTTGGTTGGTTTTGCTTGAAGAAAGATAATCAGTTTTTAAACAAACAGCCCGATGGTAGCACTGTCGTAAATATTTCACATATAAAAGCATGTCCCGAAGACTTCTTCAGTTAATTGACTCTGTTTATATGCATAACAAAAGCCACTCTGGAAGGAGAGAAACATTCTGGTTTAATTTGTCATAGAATGCATGGGAAGTTTTATACCTCTATTTAAATTATTTTGCTGCTTTTGGAGAGAAACACAACAGATCTTTAAAGATGACGCCATGCCGGTTGGATTTTACTCAAACAACCTCAAAGTTTCAAAGTCCTAAACACACTGACAAGCATCCCATTTATATACCTATAAAGCTAGTCAATGAAAACAGCTGCTGAACTGGCAGAAAGCATTTTTAATGGATCTTGGATCCCACACGTGCACGGTACAAAGGGTGTGTGCGTGGAAGTCGGAGCTGTAGTGAGAGTGCAATTTCTCATCAACTTTACAGCTCTTTTACAATCAGCCATATAACTAATTGCCGAATCTAAATTGAGATGCAGAATCCAGCGCGCTTAGGGTGCTGCGGTACCAAAAATCCTCGTGAAACTCTTCTCCTGTGACCTACATCGAAGATAGGATTTGTTGAAAAGCTGTCACGCTACACACCAAATGTGCTCATGGTGAGCACAGACAGAGAATGTCATGGCCTCAGCTCGTGTCTGAGGGCCTTTATAATACAACAGTGGAGGCTGTTGTTCATCGTAGCTACCACTGCATCATCTGCAGCCACTGATAGTTCGCTAATGTCAAACGTTGGCTCAAGGACTCCACTGCGTCATTCACGATGAGTCACTGGTTGACGACGCATGAAATGCAGCTTTGTCTCAGTAAACAAACAAACAAACAAAAAGGGCAGCAAATTGCACAAGTGAGGCATTTGCTTTGGTCACAATATCAACAAATAAGATTGTGTTGCAGGAATGCAGCATGTTTAGAGGTCAGAGGAAAACAAACAGCCAGGACGGCCTGTTGCTGCAACAGCTGATGCTAGATTGTGCAGTGACACATTAACACACTTTTTTACATTATATAGGAATGGGTGGATATGGTGAAAATCCAATCAATTCAACCATGCAGTATTTTTCTAATGTTGTTTCATGCTACTGATGAATGGCATCATGCTTTAAAATGTTCTGTACAAACTTCACGCTATAGTGAGTTATATTTTATTACCTCTGCCAAGGCGGTCATGTTCTCAGCTCCGTTTGTCTGTTTGACATCAGGATTGCAGAAAAACCAACAGCTCCATTTGGATGACAATTGGTGTAAAGATGTAGCATGGGATAAGGAAGTCTTTTATTCTTTGGGGCAGAGTCATAACATGGGGCAGACACACAGATTAAGTTTTAATTTCTTAAGCATGGAGAGATAGGGCATTTGTGCTGCTTTTCATGATCTAGGAATGAAGCCAGTTTTCCCTATCATGAACTTTGCATGAAGAAATGTGCAGAGAAAGTTCTAATATGTAACTGATCAGTGATCCTAGTTAACAAAGTAAGATTCTTAATTGTCCTCCAAATTGGCAACAAACGTCTTTTTCTATCTCAACAGCTTGGGTAGGAATAATTTATTTTGAAATATGGCCCAGTGGAGAGTATAACCTCTTTCGATTATATAACTGTTTCTATTTCTAACTCTGGATTAGTCAATTGAACGAGTCTTTTCAATCGGTTTCCATACTAGTGGGGTGTTTGTCGGAGCCTGGTGGTGTTGGGGTTTTAGCGTGCACCCTTTGTTCTGCAGCCTTTGAAGGAACGACTTGCATCACCGCCAGCTGTGGATAAGTTTAACCTGCTTGGCACAAAGGCGCCCGCCAAATCCTGGTAGATCTGGTAAAGCTCATAGATTGCATTGCTGTTATAATCACAAATGTGTTTAAATTTGCTTGAACCAGAAGAAAAAGTAAACTTATATAATCTAAGAGTGAAACTAAACCCCTGTGGAACACATGTCCAGGCTACTGCCTCTGCATGTCGTTTTGAAATGACCTCAGGTAACACTTGATCTTAAAGTTCCCATTGTGTGTAGGGTTGCAAACTTCACATACTCTTAAACTAATATGACTAAAACCCAAATAAACACGATATAAAACTCTGAGATCTTGCTGTGCTCTCTTCAGTTCCCTTCGGGGGGTTTCACGAGAAAAAATCAACAACTAGAAAGAAAGGAAAGACAACACCACGTCTCTGTGTCTCCGCTGATCTTTTCATATGAACACAGCAGCAGGACAGCATGTTATTTTTGCCTCATATTTTTCAAAATAAAATCTTCTGAACACAGCATACACTGTGCTGTGTGCCTTCGCTCCCCGCCGTGAAGGGTTCAGCTGACACATGTACCACTCACAGCATCTGGAGGCCCGGAGCTGAGGGAAATCCCATAATTCCCTGCGGAGGAGGGTGCCCAACACTTCCTCCAAGGCTTTGCTGTGTTGATCTAGTGTGGATAAATGTTCTATTAAGAAAGGCAACGATCTGTTATTTAGAAAATGCCATGGGCTAATTTTAAACCTCACTAGCGTTTTGCACGTTGGTGGCCCAAAACAAGAGTGACAGGTTAATTGGTTGAAATATAAGCCCTTTAAAACCCCAAAATCATGTACTGTGACACCAGTACCGTATAAATAGCACACTGCACAGTCATGTTTAACAAAATGCCAGTCTTTTATCTTTTTATGTAAACCACGGCGATGTGCCACTGCACGATCCAGCTGAGCCCAGTGGCTATTTCTCAAGTTTATGTATCGCTTGCTGCAGGGAGCGAAGTAGCGAACAGCTTTGTTTACATAAATATGACAAATGGCCATGCTAATTGCTGTTTTCTCTGTTTTCTGTTGCAGTTTACAGGAATAAGTCTTAAAAAAGAAGTTTGTGTAAAACAAAAATGAACCTCACTAAGCACTCATTGCATGCTTTTATCTGAAATCAGGTCAGTGTAATTATGACATTTTCTGTAAATTGCTATTTGTGGACCTTATGGTCACTTTACTGGAGATTTAATGTAAGTTCTCCAGCAATCATAGTGGTGCAAGGTTTATCGGAATACTCCAACCACAAAATGAACATTTTATATCAGATATTTACAATGTATAACCTTAAATTCTTGGGGAAAAAGGATAAATTAAATGATTAATTTAAGTAAATATGGACTATGTTTTGGTAACCAAGAAGAGTTTTAATAAGTAATTTTTCTTTGCAAAAATGCATGTGTTTGGGTTCTGTTCTACATAATATATGATAAATGGGCATGTTAATGGCTGTTTTCTGTTGCAGTTTAGAGTTATAAGTCTTAAAAATGATGTTTGTGTGAAACAAAAATGAAGCTCTCTAAGCACCCATTGCATGTTTTTGTTTATTATCTGAAATCAGGTGGTGGAAAAGCAGCTGTGTGAATATTAAAAGCCGTCACGTTGTCTATAAATTGTTATTTGTGGATTTTTACGGTCACTTTGAGCAAATATGTAGCAACATTTCTGCACTGATCTCTTTTTCCCATGCGCGCTGCAGCTTTGCAGATTCCCCTGCAGTGGCACATGGAGGGAAATTGCCCTCCCTGAGTGCTTCGAGGCCTCATCCGCTATTTAGACAGCTGCACACATCAGCCTGAGCCTCACTCTGCTCCTCAAGGGTTACAGCAGATTAAATAAATCCAGTGCATTTGCATAGTTTATTGCATAACGCACACCTGATCATGGGCAAAGTTTGAGCCAGGTCTTATTTATCATAGGTTCATTGCAGTAATAGAGGTAATCCATCTGCTTGTTTCAATGAGCCTAAGTGGAATTAGTCGCCAGCACAAGTCTTGCCGACACACTTTGGACAATAGCCACCAGGCACTGAGCGTGGATCAACTTTGTCCAGCTTTTCTACTGAAAGAAGCCGTGCCAGGACTCCCGGTGACACACATCTGTGCCGAGTTGGATTTCCACAGCTGACCAGGGCGTGACCCACTTCGCACTCATTCCTTATTCCTCCCTCTGTTCAAAAGCCTGGGAAAAAGTGTTTTATTGAATCATGTCACTATTAAATAAAAGCAGCTCAGCACCTTCCCACTCCGCTACATGAGACACACCAAGCCTCCACGCCTCACTAACTTCTATTCTGGGATCCCGCTGGTTGCTGTCGTGAGCACTGGAGGAATTTCTTAGTCAGATTTTGTGCGTTGATTATGGGTTTCCCTCTACCACCGTTTCCATGGAGATGAAAGAAAGCTGAGACACACAAACACAGTGGAGAGGTGTGAGGAATGAAAGGAAATGAGGACTCATCCCGGCTACAGTCATTAGTCTTAAAATAACCCACCCTTGTACTGAGTTTGGTGGTTGCACGGTGAAACTAGGTGTGGATGAAGGAACACTGCTGTGTGTTCATGCCAGGAGAAATCCTTTTCTCTCTGGGCGTGTTATTGTACATCAACCACCAGCCTCTATTTGGCTTCACCCCCTCTACTCGTGAGTGCAGACACAGAGTGGAGTAAACCACAGATCCACTTCAAGTGCTCTCCTGGGACGATCCGCTGAGCAGATAGGAGCATGGCTGCCTGTTACCAAACAGGAAGAGCAGTGAGCTCATTTCTAAATGTACATCAAGAGCGTGTGTCATATCTGGTGTTCAGTTAGTGGGTGCTTTTGCACACATACGGCACACCCACTCACAATACCGCATATATCCTGATGCACCACACTCATATCGATATGCGCTCTGGACAGCATTTCCAAAGTACTCTGACATGAAAATGTCAAGCACAGACACATTTAATGAAAGATATTAAAGCATGAAATGAATCAGAGAAATGTTTCTGCAACATAACCATGGATAAATATTTGTGCTTCTGCCCCAGTTAAATGGAGCGCATGTTGTGCTTGATGTAAATCATGAACATGATTCATTCTAACATGACAACGGTCACATGGGCGTAAAGATTACATAACGTAACACACACACACACAGGTTTGTATATAAACACAAGCAGAAATCTACACACCTTAAAATGTTTGCAGCAAGTGCCCAGCACTAATCATTACTGTTTAGTAGATCAGTCATTTAGTGTTGCCCTAGTAACACAATCTACATACAAACTGGGTTTATGGGTAACCGAAGTAGAGCGTGGATAGTTACTTCACTGACTAAATGACCTTAAAGTCTTGAAGAAAGACCTTATTTTTTCTTGCATGACTACCCGGTGAATGGAGAATTATTGGGTGATTTAAGGGACCATGTTTTAGACACAAAGAAGAGTTTTAATTAGTAAGTTTCAGCAGAAAGCATGTAGAGGTGCTTATACTACTTCTGGACAACAAGGGGTAACCCAGGGTGAATTATTAATTTATCGGTCATTTTGAAAATTAGGTATTAATGTATGCCTTAATTAGGCAAAGAACCATATCTGGTAACTTCAGCTGATATTGAAAATATAGACCCTATACCTCTCTGTGAAGTTGATGAACCACATGGAGAAAAGAAAATGGAAAAGATCGAACCACCAGGACATCTGATGAATCAGTAATGCAATAATAATAATAATGATAATAATATTGACTTTGCAATATAAAAAAAGATTTTAATAAAAGTCACAAAATTAAAAGTCTTCCTGGAATAACACAGTAGGGTTGAATTTCTCAAAGCTGATGTGTGCCCTATAAAGTCAATACAAATGATGAATAACCATGTTTTTGACTGTGACTGAATCTAAGTTATGTAACTCCTGATGCTGCTGTTTGTTGATTCTGAGTGCATAGTTCCTGTCCACACCTAAACAATGTATGGTGTCGACCCACATGCTAAAGCTGTTTGTAACATGAAGCTTCAGATTTCTCTGCTGACAGAATACAGTGGCTCCAAAGTCCCTCAGACACACAAACATTCACAATCATGCCAAAAAAAGAAAGGATTTACTAGTGGAAGGAAAATGAACTTTTATATAACATTTCGCTCAAAGACCTTTAAAGGCTTATCATGTTAGGAATAATTAATGATATACCTCTCCTTTTATCAGCTGACCTTCATACTGTAAGGTACCAGTGTGTATGTGTCCCGATAAGAATGAGTCAGTGATTATTAGAAACGGTAAACTGTTTCCTTCCATTGTGGATCCCCCTAAGTTACCACATTACCTTCAATGAGGTCAATGTGAAGAGAGAGTTCTGCAGTAAATGGTGCAGAAAGGCACTTTCCAAACAAAATACACCTGCTCCAGTAAGATGAGCGTGAATGTGTGTGACTGCTGTTTGGCATGCCATTTGTTATGCAACAGGCACACTTGTCAAAGTGCATGGCCTTGAGCAGGTCTTTGCCTGTGTGTGGCGTGTATGACTGCAAACAGATGGGAATGTAAACACACAGGGGTAATGTCTAGCACTAAACACACAACAGGATTACTGTGGCTGGTTTGAGAAAAATACAGGGTTTGTGAAAGAGGCTGCAGGTTCAGTCCCTTTAGTTTTAGAGGGATGGATGGGTAATTAGGTAATGGCAACCACACAGACATAGCAGCAGCTCCAGCCTCACAGTCTGCAGGCTGATCACATCATGTCTGCTTCCAGGACAGGAATCTTTCTCTTTCCATGTCAGATATTTTAAGTCCTTAACATTTAATAACATAACCCCTATTGTTTATGTATCTGTACTAATATTTTCCTATCAAAAAACTGACTTTTACAATGAGCCAACAGCAGAGGACAGTAAGGAATGACATTTAAAATCAAATTTATGTGGTCTATTTATATTTATATGGCAGAAACACAGCATGCCAAATCACAATCAAGAGAGTTCCAATATTTTAATGCAATATGACATGCATATAAATACTGTACATGCAGCAGAGACAATGTTGTGTAACTGTCCTGGCAAGGAAATAGGAGAGGAAATCACAGAAAATGTTTTCTTCTGTGGTCTACGAGTCAAAATTAAACATTTCTTTCCAGTGGCGGCTTACGATACAACGTGAGCTCTTTTCTGTTTTTTTCTTTCTTCACTCTTATGTAAGCTAGCACATTGCCCTACATTGTGGCTAAGCTCAGCCGACCACAGCCTAGAAACACGCCACTGAGCTTTCTTGAAGTGTAGCAGCAAAACGCGGACACATTGTTGTGCAGGCCATGATTGCACCGGTGTCATAGGTGTGGCAGCATATGGCCTTCACCTCTACATGATGCATCGTGGCGCTCTGAGTAACCAGAGAGCAAACAGGCTCCTGGAGTAAAAGCAGACACGTCCCAGCAGAGCTACCAGCAGCGTGTGCTCAAGTCCTGTGTGGATGCAAATCTGCAGCAGCAGTTACACACTGTGACAAGTTGACCTATGTGTTTAAGAGCCTGTTTCCTGGTCACGTCTAATTTTGTTTTAAGTGTTCTCAGTGCCGGCCGCTGCCAACGCTGGTAGCGTGTTGTCAGTGCCATCTGGTACTGTTTACTCTAGCTGACATCTACAAGTGTTTGTTTGTCGGCCTTTCATAAATGACACTGAGTGCTGAGTTTTTGTAATTCAGCCGCTAGGAAGTGAGACGCAGGTCACTCAGGTTTAGGGAAGAACATTGATTACATAATGAAATCAGGAAATAAGTCGACAGGCGTCATACTTCAAAGAAACCGCAAAATTTTCATTAAACCACAGTATGTAATTATTGGCTGTAACTATAGTAACTTTAGCTGGATATCAGGGCAGAAATGTGTGTAAGCGCATGGCTTCATGGTGTGTACTGTCTGTAGTCAGTCCGTAGGCGAGTCACTCTCTGTATGAGTCACACAGCCTGTGTTGTACTCTCCCTCTATGCCTGGTTACCAGCACCAACAATAACAGCGCCATGCCGCTCCATGGTAACCGTGCATGTCCTGGGTGGTGTGCGTTTACATTGCAAATCTAAAGAGGTGTCATTGTTTCAGAGAAAGCATGCACACAAGTGTTACTGCGAAACCCGACTGGAGCATCCTCTTATCATATCTGTTGTGCATCCTGAAAGTCAATTCTCAGCTCTCAATCTGACACTTATCTCTCTCCCACAGCTCCACCCCACTTCAACTCAGCGCCCCACCCTCTCCCCCTCTCATCCTGGCTGTGTTTCTAGTTTGTTCTTGAATTACCGACTCCTCCACCCTAGCCTTAAACTGAAGGGTAACCTCATCAGCTGTCCGAAAAGTTGTTATCATTTCCCTCCACGTAAGAAGGTCAAATCCTCTTTGGGGCTTTTCTGTTTATGACACCAGATTAGGACCTCCTTTCATCATTTCATCGGCACACTGTGCTGCCCTGAGGGAACAGATGAGAGATAATTAGGGGGGAATCAAGGGATTTCCCATGGGCTCTTGCACACTAACATATCTTGGATGCCTGCATATTTATTACAGTGTAGGCACGTGTGTGTAGTTGAACGGAGACAGGTTTGACCATGAGGACATGACCCAGATACATCCCCAGAGAGGTTATAAAGTGATATAGCTATAGTCATTTTTTCAGTTTCGTGCCTGGTGTGATATTGTCCTATCTGAATCCCTTTACACTATCATCCTGGCCTTACCTGCATGGCAGCAGGATTCTCTAAATTCCACAATATCACACAAGAATTGTGGGGTTATCAGGTCAATCTCGATGGATTCAAGTAGTTTGTGTTCTGAAGCAACAGCAGACAACTAGAATCTGAGAATGTGTCTTTATTGAAAGAAGAGCAGAATGGCACGAAATGCTCTTTTCCCAAATGAAAAAGGGACACTTTCAAAACACTGTCTGAACCAGATCCAAACAGTTTCCGATGAAACTTCTCAGATAATTAAAAAAAAACTGTCTGACACATTACTTTTATCCTGGCCAGGTCTCTTTTATGCAAGTGGTTCTGACCTAAATGGGACGAGGCTGGTTGATGGTTAATTAAAAAAAGATAATGAAGGTTAAAAAAGTCAACAAATCCCAGACAAGAGTTAATTTAGTGATTCTGTGAACAGAAATGTCATATTGTCACTATCTACTTCATTTTTCAGTTCCTCTGTTCTATTAGGGCTGAAAACTGAAAGTAAAAGATCAAAATAATATATATAGAGGGAAAAACTCCCTGCACACACGTAGCTTCGGGTCCTGGAGTTAATATTCTGGAAAACACCTAATATAAACCTCAGGAATGTGACTTTGCAAGTCAGTCAGACTGGATAAAACTGGTAACAAGAAGACTTGGAAATGTCTGGGAATCTCTCAGCCATTGGTATAGGAAAACACCCTGAATGGAGGCAGTGAAAAGGCAGGTAATGTCCTCTGTTAATGGAGCATTGTGCGATGTCTTGCCTGCCACATCATGTATGAACACATTGGGCTGGTTGTAGCGGGAACAACCGACGCTGACACAAAAAAGTTGATGCCAATCTTACAGGCTACGGAGAGAAACAGAAAGAGAAGCAAGGATATTCTTTGTGTTGAAAATCAAAGGCCCTTCTGCTGAGCGAGACATCTTTTTGTTTACCAAGCCTCCTCCTGCCTGCAGTCTAACCAAACATCTCCAAACCCTTTAACTTTAGAGCTGGAAAGCAGATGATGATGTCAACCCCAGGACCTCGGCAGCTTTTTATCTGCTTCCTGTTTACCCTCTGTGTGTGTCTGTGTCTGTCAGCGGGAGCGTTGGGAAACACCTACTGCTCAGCTCTCTGGGAGAGCAGGGAATGTCAGCAGGACCTATTGTCACCAGACCCCCGAGCGGGCCTTATAAGGACAGCTGACTCCGTCTCTGGGCGATAGCAGAGGGCAGAGCTTGAGGGGAAAAAATAGACACAGAAATGGTTAAAGAATGACAGGACAGAATTAGCATAAAGGGGGAAAAACAACAACATAGACGGTGGACTGGGGAAACCCCCCTCTGGTCTGAGTCACCATCAGGAAGAGAGCCAGACCCAGACAGCCTCTCCACCTCAAATCCTCCTCAGCCCCCCTCCCCTCTACTCTTAAAACTGTGAGGGCTGTCTGCTCAATAAAACGTCTTGTGGAAACTGCACCTCGTTTCTTGAAGAGACACAAACAAACGTAGTAAGAAGCTACTCTGAATATCACTTGTTTCTGTTTCTTTTTGTGTTGGAGGATATTTCCCCCCTATTGCATCAGTATGTGTTTCATTTTTGTTTGTCTTCCATGGCATTGTTGTCGCATGGTTTCTAAGGCAACAGTGGATGGTAAACATTGATATGAAAAAAGGAAGTGAAGCAAACAATAGTTTTAAGAGCATGGCGTGCCTTTCTTGCAACCAAATTTAGTTTTTTTTTAACTTGCTTTGCAGGAAACGTATGTGTTACTAAGAGACAAAGTTCCTCCTTTTACCATTGACTGTACTGGTGAAAAGTGCTGAACAGTAGCTCAGTGATATCGTCACCATCTCAGCCCTTCCCTTTTTTTTTACCATATTGGGTAGAGAAAAAAAACGAATCCGTGCAAGCTGATTGGCTGCCAAAGATGTCATACCACCCTGTCGTCACAGTGGTAAGCTCACACATCACTTTCTAAAGTGGGCACATTACGTCGCACGCCGCTTCTATATTTGGGGTTAACATAAACACTGCTGGTTGTCAATGATGCTCTTGATGCAGAAGGTGCAGAGTACAGGAGCTTCATTCATCGGCTCGCCCTCCTACTCCACCCTTCATGACCCAATTGACCCGCTCCCTCGTCCCTGGAGGCGCAGGGTTTCAAAGTTGGTCCGTAAAAGCTAAACACGCTGAGTGTTAATGTTAGTTAATGAAGTGTTGCTTCAACCTGCTGCACTGCCCCTCAGAGGAATTCCACCTCAAGCTTGGTTTGAGACTCTTATCAAATAAATGTTCCCAGATATGGCAAGAAAACCAGAAAATGTTGTTTTACTGTACAAGTTTGTTTACTCTTAACCTGTAATGTGGAATGTTATGTCACACATGGCTCATTTATTAAAAATATGTGTATTAAAAAAAAACTTTTAAAACCTTGGAACATATTTACACAAACATACTTTTTCATATTTACATATTTTTTCCCTGTCATACATTCCTATATTTACAGGCTGTATTGTTGTATTGGTTCTTATCAGCTGATGTTACAGAGGTGAACCCTAACCCCCAGGATGGCTCTCCTGGTAGGGGCTCTTTTATCCAGCAGTGGTTTCTGTTGTTTTCCTGCTGGATGAATCTGGTGTTATCCCGACCCAGGATATGGTTCTCTCTCTCTTGCAGTGCTCTGTAATGGCTGATGAGAGGTTTTCCTGCTGGGCCTTGTTTTTATTGATCTGATTCGTCTCTGTGCTGTCTCTTTCTCACAAGCCTTTTTATGTTTTCTTTTCTTGCGTGTGATAAAACTCCTTCCTGTCTGACCCAATGGAGGTTTTATTACATGATGGGCATAATATGACACTGCATTTATCTTGGTGTTTAATTTCATCCGTTGGGTGTCCTAGCGTATTATATTAATGTTTAAGACTTTCCTCTCCTGCCATCTTACTGACATAGAAGTAGTAATTGGGGTTTTTAAAAGGCATATGTCACACTCCTGGTGGACAGGTTGGACAATCTGTGTAAACAAAAGTAAACATTTTTTTATGTTACATGCAGGAAAGACATTTGGTGACTTACAAACTTATGTTTTCTTCGCAACTTAAGGTAGACTTTCTTGTAACTACTTCACTACAAGTTTTTACTGTTTAAACTGTCTTTCATAAAACTTCCCCAGCATCTTTACTTCCTTGTGTGTATGTATAATGACGTGGTATTTTACGGGTGCACCGCAGTCCAACAAGCCACTTTTGACAAACCATCATTTATGTTGTTGTGTCTTGTATTAACAAATGGTCTTTTCTGTTGTTTAGATTGGAGAAAAAATAAGCTTGACTACTGTATTTGTAGGCCAAAGCTATATGGGCACAAGTCACCTTTTCTTTCTTTTTTCTTTTTTTTTTTGTTTTTTACAATGACTCTCATCTACGGCCCTGCTAGAGCTTGTTTTCCTTCAGGGAGGGGAAGAGGCGCCCATTATTAGCGTACCATGAGGGTCGGGGGCCCCATAATTTCTTTTTCCAGTGATGACCTCACCTCCACAATATGGCCCCTTTTCCTGGCCTCAACCTCAACTTTTCCCCACTATCTGAGTCAGCCACTTCTCAGATTTGCGTGCTTCTATTTTAGGGATCTAATTTCCATCAGTGCACTGGTCGGCAGACACGTATAATTGAGCATTTTTTTTAATATGGAAAAGGAAAATGACTGAGTGTGAAGCATGACGGTTTTGGTGGACAACAGCAGAGTCAGCCTGAAGAGGTCTGAGGCTGTGGCAGCAGGATTAAGTGCTACCAAGTTGTTAGAAGTGACACGAGGTTGGCAGCTCGGACACAAGCCGCCTACTTTAGCTGCCAGGCTGTTTAAGAGACAAGCCATGACTGAAAATGTGGGTCAAACCTGACACCCAGTAAATCCAGGTGTCTGGGTAGAGAATGAAAGGATTCTTTAAAGCCACCGTGAGCACACAACCCAGACGCACAGTTTGCAACTATTTTATGATTGAATCATTTCTTTTTAAATTTATTGTTATAGCAGAGTCAGTGATTCAACCGACAAAGATAAGTCAATTGCCAATATTCTCTCATATGTGGCATGGATGATTTAAACAAACAAACAAACAAATAAAAGTTTTTAAACTTGTTAAGGATTTTTTTTGTTGTGTCGTAGTTATTTAGTGCCTTTTTTGTAGTTGTTTTGTTTGCATTTTAATGTGTTTCAGTTCATCTCTAGATATTGTCATGTCTGTGGTGGTTTTGCCCCTCTCTGTAGTCATTCTTTTGTCTCCTTTGTAGTTTCTTTATGGTGCTGTGTATTTGCTTTGTGCCTCTTTGTAGTCATTAAGCCTCTATTTTTAGTTGACTTTAGGTTCCTTGTATTTGCTTTGTGTCTCTTTGCAGAGATTTTGTGTCTTTTGGTGATTATTTATAAGTTGTTTGAAGTTGCTTTGTGTCTCTTTGCAGTTCTTTTGTGTCTTTTGGTAGTTATTTATAAGCTCTTTAAAGTTGCTTTGCTTATCTTTACAGTCATTCTGTACTTCATTTTTGGTAGTTTTTTCTTTTCAAGTAGTTGTTTTGGGTCCCTTTGTGTCTCTTTAGATGTGTTTGTAGTTGTTTAAGTGTTACTGTAGCTGTTTTATGTCACTTTAAAGTTGCTTCATGCCCCTTTGTGGTGATTTTGGGTCTCTTCCAGCTTGGTTTGTGTCTCTTTGAGTGACATTTTGTAGGTGAATGCCAAAGGGCCCCCTCAGACTCTGCACTCCTGGGCCTGTGCCCGTTAGGCCCATTCAGTAACGTATTCATGCCATGTGCCTGGCTAACTTATTGAATCCTGTCCAGACAGGTGGTGAAACATTACCACCTGCTTTATTTTCCAAAACGCTCCTATGTCTGCCTTTTGGCTTCATTTAACAGGATGACCAGCGTGTGTCTCACTGTGAAGCCAGTCCAGGGATCCAGAGTTCCTGCTTGACATGACAGCCTGGCAGGTGAAATGTCCAGCCCGTGGCAGATGGCTGCAGGCAGCCAAAACAAGAACGGGACCGATCCCAATCCCATTAACAAAGTCATGAATGGATGCTTCACTGTATAAATAGTGCTGTTTCTTTTCCAGCACAGGTGGGGACATTTCAGATCCTGAACTGTGTGTTCATGATGAACTCACATCCTCTGCTCGCGGTGACGCCCTTATTTTAGAGGAGGGGGATGCATACAGTCATGCTGGCTCACACACACACACTGACAGCTATACCTAGTGTGTGTCCTTTAAGGAAAATTACAGAGTTGTATATCATATAAACAAAACAGAACGATGAGTGCTAAAATTGGTTCATGCAGGAAGAGCACTTTATGTGCCCACCTGAAGCCATGTGGTTTCAATTATTTTTCCTCTCAGCAACTGTGTCTGTTGTTCTAATTTTGTGCACATATGGACTGGAGTTTATGTCAAAGCCTTTTATTCAGGTTGAGCGTAAACACCAGTTAGGTAAGAGCAGAAAAAAGGCTATATTAGATTAGCCGACTGTATGGATGTAAGCATTCAATCAGCTGATTAAGCGGTAAACTTAATGTCATTTACTTCTTTCATATACACTGCATTACTTACATAAAGAAGCAGGCACAGTGCTCTTCCTCTTTGCTTTGAATTAACTGTCAAATTTGATTCTGTGCCGCTGCGATCTCTAAATGCACTAAATGGATTCCCCGGGATCAGTGCCAGCGCTGGTGTCTAACAGCCAGATAGTGAAATGTAAAGTATGTGACATGCATATGGATGGTTATCTAACAGCCTACATACCTTATGTGCAGAAGTGTAGTAAATGCTTTTGCAGCTAGAAATACACACACACATATATCAGACTGCTTATCTGAAGCAGTGATGACAATGACGAGTTCAAGTTCCACATTCTGGCCCTTTGTCATCAGAGACACTAATGTGTATCGTCAGTTATTGTTAATATGGGAATCACTCACCACTAGCTCAGCTTTAGGTCGATCCTTACAGGAAGTTGGGTTATGAAACAATACCTTTTCCATCTGCCGCCAAACAGCAAAAAACAGCAAAGTTCAAAATGATAGGGAAACCACATTATGAGACGGCTGATGTTGAATCTGTTTTTTAATAATATACAGTCTGCCAAGTAACAACGGTAATTGGAAACACTACCATAACACTATGGCATTTTTGCTACAACAGATACATCATTAAAGCTGCACATTATGGTATATCAGTTTGTGTTTTCAGAAGCTTTTTTCCCATCAGAGGACGTCTGCTCGTCTCAGACACGAGGCTGCTCAACCCTTTCTCGCTCTCCGCTCGATCTAATGAGAGAAAACTCTCAATTGTTGAGGTCTCAGCAGCCAATTTTGCAGAGAAAACAATGTGGGTGCGAGATATCAGCTTTGAACTCATGGTGCGAGTGGTAGAGCAGCCACGCTGGAGCAAGATGGAGCAAGAGATAAGGCCATGCTCACACTTAAAACACACACACACACACACACACACAAATCACACCCTGACACAGCATCCACAATCACACTGCCCACTTTCTCATGCTCCACTCTGCTCACATGCGCCGATTCCCATATCTGTGTCATCATGTGCAAAATAAATTCACTTGGAACATCTAAGACACATTTTTGGCAGTTTGTGTGCATTCTGGTTTTTGTCTTTCTGACGGGTGTGAAGCATTTGATTTTAAGATGAGAATTATTAATCTGCAGGTTCTTTAAAAATGAGCCTAAAAGATTCATAACAGAGAGCTTAAATATAAAACTGCATATCAAAGTAATCCACCGCTTCCATCTTTTATCCCTTGCATCAAAAGGGCTTTGATCTACAGACAGGACCTCTTTTCTTTTGAGACAGCCTGGCTATAATTAGCTTTGGGGAAAGGCTTAAACATCCCAGATTTACAATCACTGTTAAAGAATGTGCATTCTACTTCTCCTTAAATAAACGGCGAATGCAGCTGCATATAGCTGCGGCCCCTCCCTGCGTCTGACTCAGCGTGATTTAAAGCACAAAACAGGCAGTGAACTCGAGCTGGGAAAGGGGAAATCTGTAGCGTATTAGTGACCGTTTTATTTCAGGGGGGAAGCGAAAGCTATTATTAGAACGAGACTCCACAGGGAGAAACAACAACAACAACAACATGTTTTGCAAAACAAAACATGACATCAAGCCTCCTATAATAGTTTGAATGTTTCCACGCTATTGTTAATAATTAGCTTTATATTGTTACTGTTTGTACTCTAAAGGTTTCTTTTACACCCCCCCCCCCCCCCCCCCCCCCCCCCCCC
>JAOWBC010001868.1:14359929-14374749 GCA_028566105.1 Hypoplectrus providencianus | reverse complement strand
AATAAACATTTTTCAGGTTTGGTTTCAGTCAATTACAGACTAATCAGATACCATATACATGTTAGCAATATGCCTTTGATAGGCCAATATCAGGTGCTCGTTTACAGGATATATTCCATACAATAAAAAAATAAATAAAATAAAGCTGCTGAGTATAGAAAACAAGTTTATATATATATTGCTTTTTTTCATTAAAAAAAGGGTTTGGGCTTTGGTCCTGTGCCAAACTATCTTGCCAAAGGTCTGGGTGTCAACGTTAAGTAAAGGTGCTAGGAAGCCGGATGTGTGTCAGTGAGTGTGTACATTTCTCTGGAATACTGTATGAGTGTATACTGAATTCATGTCAAAGCGTGTGGAAACAGTGCCAGTGTCCTTGGGCTTTCCATTGCATGTGTGTGGGTGTTTCTCCATGCACGTGTCCCCAAACAGCCACTGCAGGTGAGCAGACGGTCGTGCTCAGCAGCCATCCGGAACCTTATACTGACGGGTCGCACAGAAATACACACACACACACACACACGCACACACACACACTGGAGGATTTCCTTGTAAGGCCCGACTGGACTTGAAGTCTGAACGTGACCGTGCCAGTGTCGCTGCAGCTATTGTGTGAACTCGCCTGACGTGTCTAGGTCATTGCTGATACACTGTTCTCTTTTGTTCTTCTTTGGCAATATGGTGCTGAGGTGGCGAACCTGAGACGTGACGAGTGGGTCGCTGCCAGGTTTTTGAGGGGTGCGGCAATCAGCAGATCAAGACTAATGAGAGTCAACTCAGCCAAAAAGGGAGATGATGTTGGAGCTCTACCAGGGGGATGAGGCCTGTTTCCTGTGGCAACCATTTCTGGTATGATTAATAGCTGACTTCCAGGGAAACAAGGCTGTGCCTGTTAATTATATGAAACCAAAAAGGGCTTGGTGGATGCACTGTTCTTGCTTATGTTTTTAGTTCAGCCTTGTTTAAGAAGAGAGGTTACATTTGGTACATTTTGAGAGATTTAAATAATTCAAAATGTATGATGATGCCACACTTTAGCTAGTACAGAAGCCCTTATTAATGCTTTCCATCATTAAATGACTAGGATTGCAATGATTAAAGTCTCCTCTGTGATCACAGACTTATTTGCTGCTTCCACCCACAAATCAGGTGAGAAGGTGAGCTAACGTCTTGCTATCCTCTGATCATGTTGGTACATGTGAATTTTCCCACTAAACATATTCACCCACTTTGAACTCCAGGTAAGTCTGGAACATGATACATTTGCAAACTGAACAGACAAGTAATGCACAGTAATCGAGGAGCAGTGTAAAGGCATTATGCAAAGTGACGTGGGTAATGATCCCGAAAACCTTACTTATTACTGTCAGTCAGAGTTCATCTACTACATACTTAATTTGCTGAGAAATTTACATCCTGAAGGCAACAACACCCACTGAGAGAATGCCAAGTCTTCTCTTTAATTAGGGATTAGATCATCGCTCATCGAAGTTTCATTTCTACAGCGCAGTCTGGCAAGGCAACAGCGACTTATGATCACGGTTGCGAAAGCCGTGCACTTAGGAGAAATCTGTCTCATGGTCTCTGGGCTTACTGCATAGTTTAAATCTGGATGTCTCATATAAAACACCAACAGTGTCCAGATCTGCTTATTACTGCCCAACACACAACTCCAAACCTGGGCTACTTGCATCCCTGGGGGTGCTTCTGCAGCTGCCAGGGGCATGTGCAAAGATTTGGGAGTAGCTCAGCTAGAAGTAGTAGAAGTTATAATTAGATTAAAGGATATGTTTGCTGTTACCTCTGCACCCATATTGCAGTTATGTAAGAGTGCGTGAGAACCGCGAAGCAAGCGTGCATAGATGATTAAACTAGTGGCTAAGTTAGGAATGATGAGCCAACAGTGGATAAATCGGTTAAAAGCAATGGACGGTTTAAATTTGAGACCAACGGATACTTCTGTTGACAAATATATCCACCGATATTCGTCTATCAAAAGCATATCAGTATCGGCATATATATGCTGTCTGATAAGTGCAGTTATAAAAACTTTTTTTTAAAATAATTCATAATGTAGAAAATGTTGTTTGGTGTGAATTACAAATTGTATTAAGGTTTTTTTTAAATTTATTTCATAACCACCAGTTGAGTAAACTTAACAGTTATGATGTTTATTTTGCTATTTAGTTTTCCGATATAATATTTATTGTTTTAGTTATTATTAATGGCTTTCAATGTAATGCATTGTTTCTGAAAGGAAGAATAATATACAAAAAAAGTTTTTTTTTCAATAATATGCTTTGTTTATGAAAGTAGCTATCTGGATACTTTTTACAGAGTGGGGAAAAAACAGTTCACAATCCACAAGAACAAAATGTCTATTTTCATTTCAGCTCACAAAATGACTTTTTCAGCCACAATGTTGGTTATTACTGAATTTCCTCTTACATCAGTGTCTGCATTTGTCTTAAAAGATCGGTCTCGCTCTTAATTAATAATTAATAATGAGCTAAAAGTGCTGACTAAAAAAAAAATGCTTAAATGAATAAACATTAAATTCAAGTGGAAACATTCAGATTTGCAGTACAACTTCTAACCAACAAACCTAAAGACTGACATTTCAATTGTATGGAAAGATGGACAATATTCACTTTTATGATGAATTTAATATTTAGAGTTACACATTATAAGCATACACTTGGAGTCAAGAACGGCTTGTGGAGGCGCTTCAGACCAAAAAGGTCGCTGTGTTTAGTCAGAACAACATATTTAGTGTTGTTTATTCTTAAGTGACTCTGACTTGCACAGAAGAAACAAATGTTCTGTGTGACAGGAAACAATAAGTGAGCCCTGCCCTCCCACTTCCTGGAACAGGCCACACTTATTGATAGCATTTATCAGGCAGCTACTGCAAGAGGGAAGGAACCAAACCAAGCAGCTGAACGAAGACTGAAGTGAGAATCATGACTTAAATACAAGCTGATAATGAGGGGAATGACGTGCAGGTGGAGAAAAGGGTGGAGAAGCTCAGGCGAGGGGGAGGGAGTGATTAGGCAGCAGAACAGGCAGGGAGGTGATTGACAGGGGAGAAGTCAGGGACCAGGGAAGGACTAATTGGGCTGATAGAGAGCAGGTGTAGCTGGGCTAAGGCATGAAAGAAAGTACAGGAACACCAGAGGAAAACACAACAAACAGAAACACTAAAAATATCCTGAAAACACAGTACTGTTCATACTGCACTAACAAACATCATGCCGTCTAAGAATAAACCAAGAAACTAAATCCTCCTGGAAACTCATAGTGAAAACACAGAAACTAATAGAAGCAGTCATTGTTATTCTAAGAGAGAACAAAGAAAAGGCCAAGGTTGTGAAAGTTATGAAGCAACGACATAGTTTTTTCTCTCTACGTCACCATATTCATTCATCACCAACAACACAAAGCTGAGGAGTGAAAATATGTGCCCATGTAAAACAAAAAAAGATAAAATCCATTTTCTTTTAGTTTCCCTTTAAAATAAACAACATCACTAAATATCTGTCTTGAACTTACAGGAAACCTGAGCTGCTGCTGGTTTATATTAGGCCATAATGTCATATAGAGCATTTTTTTGGAGATGAATAGGGATATAAATCTTCCAAAGGGTGGTAAAAAATATATTTTGTGCTGTATAGACAGTGTTTCCAGCCAGCACGCCTTCAGGGGAGGAAAATGCAAAGGTTTCTAACTGTGTGTGACGCACTGCAATTCCCAGCCAGGCCCCGGGGAGCTGAGCAGGTAGAGTGAGCAATATTCCTGCTGATCAGATTAGTAGCACCATGCTGCTGACCGTATGCGTGTGTGAGTGTGTGTGTGGGTGTGTGCAGTACCCGTTAGTGGGGGGGGGTGTGATTGTGTCAGTGCTTGCATCTGAGCACGTAATACGTCCCTGACACAGGAAGGAGTTGTTTCCAACACTTTTTGGCAGAGATGGCAGCTGACTTCCCGTCCTCAGGGATGGGTGATGGGACACCCAGAGGCAGGATGGTTACACCCAGCGGACGCTTTCGGCTGGCATGGGAACCTACACCCACTTTTTGTCACCGCTCTGCAAAGTGCGCACTCAGGACGGATGCACAAATGGATCGGGGCTGCAACACACTGTAAAAGTGATGATGCATCGTGAATTTCCAAAGAGGAAAATGTAACGAAGCAGCTTCACGTGAAGGAACTTTCCCATCATTAGACTTTAATTATCTATTTCAGGACACCATTTATACTGAAGGTTCGCCAGTTTTAAAAGCTGATTTGTAAGTGATAACATATCATGAAGTGTGTTGCTGCTCTGGTTATTTTCTGTGGTCACTGGTACCCGGTGCATGTGTGTACCCGTGCAGTTGTACCAACACGTGTTCGACTACACAAGGACATTCCTCCTCCTCACTACCAGGACGTTCAAGCTCTGCCTAAATAGACAGTCTCCCACATCTAAACCCTTATTAACTCCTACCAGCGTACGGATTAAGTCCTGGGATCCAGACAGCTAACAACCCCGTATGTGTCTGGTACAAGCTGCTCACCCATTCACAATGCTTTATGACTGGCTACAACTCACAGCCTCCCTGCACCACCTCCTGCAGAGGGACATTTGCAAAACAAGTGCTTAGTTTAAGGGAGAAAGAGGGTGGTTAGGGGTGTAACACAGAGATTAGTGGAAGACGGGAAGAAGGGAGGGGGGTAACAAGGACGTTTTAACTAATGTGGACTTTTAAAATGTTGTTCTGTTATTTCAGAACAAATTTTAAGGTTAGCTATAAGATATATTATGCAACATTTCCAAATTGTTATGTGTGGACTGACATGATCTGAAATTTTTGTAACATTTTCAAACTCAGTCAATTAATGCATAATTTTAATCAGGTAAATGTCTCTTTATGAAGTTGCCAAACTATCAAATCCCCTTTGACTCACATATGTTTCCACCCATTTCAAATGATATTATACGACTGAATGGGCATAATCAGCAATCATCATTTTCATACATTTAGTTCAATTAAGGGCTTGCTCCATTGTATAATAGGTCCAGTAAGTTGTTATCAGCCTATTAAATGTGTAGCCTGAAAGCTTAGTGGTTGTGTTTAATTAAAAGGCTGCAGTTTTCTTATGTTTATGCCACAAAACTAATTAGCTGAGGTTAAGAGAAAAAAAAATCCTGGTTAAGCAGTATTACAGGTGGCATAAAAAGCAAAATAAATGCTCATAAGATGAGACTGACACGGATGTACCTACTTGAAGCGTAATTAGTTGGAAATTAAAGATGTGATACATAAAGTTAAAAGATGTGACTGCAGAAAACATAATTTACTGGTATTTTCACATGGGACCCAATTCAATGTTTTATCACTGTTTTGTAGACAAACACAGTTGGCTCCAACCATTGATTCAACAGTGGAGAAAACTGGACATATGATTAAACAAGAAACAGATTATCACACTTGATTGAAGTTCCTTCAGATCAGAGAGAACAGAGGGGGCGAGATGAACTGAAGCGTTATGTTCTCAGATTTTCACGTGCACAGGGGCATGGGCCAGTCCACATGGAGCAGACAACCTGCAGAGATGGAGTTCTGAATTTAAAAACAAAAAAAAAATAAAAACAAAAAAAAAAAAAAAAAAAAAACACTCTTGAGAAGCTGAATCAGAAACATTGCCCAGGACTTCACTATGCTTGGAATGTGACCTTTTGCTAGCAAGCAAGAGTGATAAATAATACTGGGAATAAAATACTGATATGAGTTGAACACAATAGAAACACCTTTTTTCTTTTGGATATACGGTAACATAATGTCACAAACTATGTTGCATAGGTTTATCTGAACTATGTGCATGTTTTGTCATGTGAGGCACACGATGTAAAGCTGCATTGTCATTTTCAAGTTGGAAACTGTTTTGCAACAGATTTCAGGGTGTGGGAAAATACTTCATACTACCTTTCACAACATAGTGCGGACATTCCCGTCAGCAGTTGCAGATGATTGCCTCAAGCGAGTCTTATTTATTTTCAACATACACTCAGTTTGAATATATATATTTAAAATCTCAGGCAAGGATGCACCTTAAAGTCAAATGAGTTTAATATAGGGGTGCTGGTGCATTTCTCTCGCAAGTAGGTCACATTCACTTGCGGCTCCTTCTCAAAGGCAGATGTGACCTATTACAGAGATTCCACATAGAAATGGGAAGCACAGCACAATGCATTAGGCAAACATGGTGAACTAAATTCACTTTCCCACTCGCTGTATGCCAACTGGAGCACAAACCCTGAACCACAGCTACTTATGAAACCACTACTGGCTTTAATGCATGGCAGCAGAGGAATGTGCTGTGCGTCTGACCTATAGTCTGATGTGATCGGGGGTAAGCTGACCCTCTTTACCTACCATATACAGACCTGAACAAACCTGATTTGGGATTTTGGAGGTAACTATATAGAGACATTTTACCTTAACATTAAAATTGTATCTTTTTTTTTCTTTTCAGTTTAAACTCCAGCAGGTCTTCTTCACCATGTCTTCATGCCTAAATGCACTGAGTTGCTGCCATGTATTTTAGCTGATTACATATTTGCATTAGCCAGCAGTGGAACAAGTCTACTTCATAAAGCAGCCAGTGGGTGTATCTAAAGGTTTATCATACGAGTAATGCACACAGAACATGAATGCACATGTACATCTGCTGTACAAACAAAACAGCACCAGCACACTTATCTGGTTTTATGAAGTTGTAATGAGACACCTCAGAACATAATCACATCCTTGCAAATTTACAACAAAGAAACAGTTTCATAACGTCTCGGGCCGGCCTGTCTCGCTAACAGCAGGTAGATTAGGGACTAATGTTTGCCCCCGTGTGGGATGTTGTGACCTGGTTGCCAGTTTGCAGAAGTTGCATAACCTCCCCAGACAGGTGAAAAAACAAATGACCAATTAATAGCTTCTCCCTGGAGAGCAACAACACGGCCGCTGCTATGACAGTTCCAGCCAGTCAGGACCAGTGCAGCTGCAGGTGAGGACAGGGTTTGTTGTTTGTGTGTGTGAAGTGTGTGTTTAAGAGTTGCAGATTCCATGAAAGTTTGGGTGTGCACACTGAACTCAACACATGACAAACAGAAATTCATAACCTGTTTGGGCTTACAGTGCGAGGTGTGACTGAGAAAATAAATCAGGAATGCAGTGCATACATCTTTAAATGAGAGTGAACATGAATAAAAAGTAAAGAAAAATAAATAACACAGCCTTCAAATTAACAGTGTGAGAATCTGTCAACAGAGAGAAAAAATCAAATTAATAAAGCAGAAGCAGAAAAATCCAATAAAAGCAGAAAAACTGAACCGTTACTCACATTTTTTGATTACATGGACACGTTTTACATACATATGCAACACATAGAGTCAAACTCATATTCTAACCCCCCAAAATTAAAGTTGCACACAAGCTTTTCACATCCTGAATATTTTTATTCTGCAACCCCTCAATCACTCTAGGACAGTAGTCCCGGTACTGGTCCGTTGGTCATTTGGTACCGACACTCACTGTTTAACTGATTATTAGAGTCCGAAAGATCTTTTATTTTGAAAAACTACCAGATTCTCTCCTGTTTCATGTGACAATTACCGCTCAATGAAGCCCACAAACTTATTTTTTTTTACTTTAAATTCAACTGGACATAAGAAACACAGTTCAGGTATCACTGTCTCCTGTTAGAAACGGGCTCCACTGATACTGTGTTAAGATCGATTGTGTTTTCCTTTCCATTTTCCATTTGTTTTAATATTATATAGGCTATGTATTATTAGATATTTCCTTTCATGCTGGTCGCATATTTTTTTGTTTTGTCTATCCACCACATCTTGAAGACAAAAAAGATGGTCTCCAAAAAAGGTTGGATACCGTTGCGCTTGGAAAAATAACAGTTTCAATGTTCTTATTTGTGTGACTGCGTACGTATGAAGTCTTCTGTCTGTGCATATGTGAACCTGTGTGACTGCTTCTTGTCTGAGGTGAGATCATGGCAGAGCGAGCCGACGCCCAAGTCAGCCAGCGGTAATCCAGAGGTGATGACATCTCATCAGGTATGGCAGCACAGCACCGAACGCATGGGTTTAAGCTCAGAGGAAGTTATATAATATCGCGTGGAAAACGTTAGAGCTGCGATGACTAGTCGACTTACCGATGAATCAGAAAACAGAAAAGTAACAGCCGACTAGTTTGAGAAACAATTAAGTCATTTTTCATGGAGATATGACCTATGACCTAGATTGAGTGGGGTGTTTTTTGCAGATAAAACAGCACTTAAAGACACCACAATAAAACCTGGATGGGCATTTTGGACTTTTTTGGAACAATGGCAGCGGAATTTAAAATTACAGTACAGCGCACTTACTGACATTTAATATCTTTGAGTAACACTTCTGTCTGCTAATACTTTACTGTCTGTGAATGTGTGTAGGGGTGTGTGCTGTGGCCCAGGGCAGTTTTTTTTTTTTAAACACTGCTACAATGTACAGTAATACTTCAGTGTGCTGTTACAAAACAATTTAGCGAGCAGTTATCTGCCCTTTGTGGATAGCATGCGTGCGTGCTTTGGAGGATTGCGGTCACCTTTAACACGAACCAATGTGTAAAATAAATGAAATCTTGTGTCGCCGGGTAAGGTCAATGCAGCCATGTTATAAAAGAGTTGGAATGTTTGCGTATACTTATACCATTTTTCAATAAAGTCGTGCAAGTTGTCAGCCAAATAGGTTAAAATGTAGCCAGTATTCATGCAGCAGAATGAAAAAAACGCTACCTCACTGCTCATAACCCTTTATATAATAATCAAACCTTTTCATGTTGGGTCTGTGTTATTTTACTGTTTTACTTGACATGAAGTGTGTTTTCTGAAACAGATGCCAATGGCCTCTCTGCAGGACAAATTATACCCTTTCCACTTTCCTAGTGGTTGTTCTGGCGGGTTAAACCAAGTTATACAACAGCAGACAACTAACGTTTCTTTATGCAGCAGTTTAAATTAGGCTCTTGGGGATTCAGTGCTGTGAGGTGATAGTAAATGAGAGAGATCTAAAACCCCCCGCAATCAGCAGGGAGAAGACAAATCAAAGGAGGAAAGTTTTCATCTGAGGAGTTTGCTTCAGGGCTCATGTCTTTGGTTGGTAGTCATGAGGTTAATGCCTCTGCATACCCACGATCTTTAAGGCGTCATGCAGTGCTTCAGTGGCACACACGAGGCACTTATACAGGATATAGGGGCACATACACACACACAGGAATACATTTACATGATTAGAGGTATGGAAGTAGCTATTCACGCCCACTCACATCCACCCATGCAAACATATACACTTTCTTGCAGATCTTTCAAATGATTTCTGTCCAGGAAAAAAACGTGAATTTGTTTTTACTTATGACTGTTCATTCCCCATAAAGACAATATGATTTCTAAAAAAAAGTTAACAAAATAAATAAATAAAAGTTGAGCATTTTTCATGAGACATTTACCATACCAAGTAACAACAAAACTAAACAGCAACCATACAACAAACTGCTTTTTTGCAAGATCCCACCAAAAAGTCATACACATACTCAACCTGTTGTTCAGTTGCAGCACAGGCGCGCTGCGAGCACAAGAATAACTCCTCCGCCTTATATACCTCGCGATATGCAGAAGTGCATCATGTGACAGTGAGGCGACATCTCTTCGATTTCCCATCACGCCCTACTGGTGTGAGGCACAGCGCTGAAACACTGAGGTAACTTTTCTGCGACCACAAACTTCCTCTATCTGTGATGGCAATCGAATAACAGAGGCAGAATGACCCCGACCCAAAGGCCCAACCTTAGGGTGGCTCTGCTTCCTGTGATGAAAATACCTCAGCTGAAATCTCACATCTGTCAGAGGGCCTCTGAGTGGCACCATTTCAGCTGAGCAAGGTTGACCTTGGGCAACCTATGTAGAAATAGATTGTGGAACTAACTACCACAGAGGGGCAGTAAAGTAAGTGTAATGTATATAAAATATAAAGCAGTGGAGTGAAGAGAACAAAACACTATCTTCCCCTAAAAGGTAGTGAAGGCAACGTGTAGGATAAATATGTGGAAATACTCAGGTGTAAAAAAGTGTACAGAAAAAGAACTTTAAAATTTTACATAAATGCAGTAGAAGTTTATGTACTTAATTACATTTCAACACTGAAGTAGATCACGTAATTTTGCATTTGACAGAGAATTGTTATTTCCAGTTTGGCAACTTTAAACTGTGATGTGGAAAAGAGGCAAATATCTTATTGTCAGTGTTGGGACCCATATTTAGGCTACTTAGGGTAAAAAAAAAAAGGTATACATACATAAATAAATAAATGAATAAATAAATAAATAAATATTAAAATAAAAAAACTGAGCCAGAAAAGATTAAAAACATAACACAAGTAGCTGTGGTGACATATGTGCTTTTTCAGCTCCACTTTGTACTGTGCCTTTGCCATTTAAGCGTAGCAGGTACTTCTCATGAAAAACACCTTGGTTTGGTTTTTCATCTTGTCCAAACAAACCAACCACTCTTCATCCAACTAAATCCTATGAGCGTAAGTCGCATTCACTTAGAGTAACTGGAAGTGTGTGTGTGTGTGTGTGTGATGTTACCTAATGTGGTATTAGTCACATGACATCCCATGCAGACTCCTAAACTGAAACTAAATCCAAGGGGTTTTCCACAGAATTTCACAGCACACACACACACACACCTCAGTGGTCTTCCTGTTTCAGAGAAATGCTTTAGCCTCATAGTAGTTGTTCAGCTTTAACTAAAATTGTTTCCTTCAAGCAGCTTGGCACCGTCAAACTCCATGCAGGGCTTATTTGTCTGCCAAGGAGAGGAGTCTCTTATGGGAACACTAAAAGCCAAACAAATTAAAAGAGATTGGGCGAGATTACCGTCCCAAAAAAGCAGCTTTATATGGGAGCTGTAAAATCACCGCCAGGCAGTATTTGTTTGTGTGCAAGTTAAAGAGCTCCTGGCAGCTGCTGGTAAGTTGTTGTGAAGATACTGGCCAAGTTGCTACACGAGCTGTAACGTTATTGATCAATCTGGAAAACAGGGAGTGGAAGAACCCACACACATGCACAGACAAAATGCAAGCACACATGCTAATCCCCGAGCAAACATGTTCTCCCTCCAGAGTCTGTACCTCTCTCTGAGAACCTCATGGATTCAGTTTCAGTTTAATTGTCTGCATGGGATGTCATGTGACTAATATCACATTAGGGACTTACACACACACACACACACACACACACACACACACACACACACACACTCCTAGTTCCTGTAAATGATGTGATTTACGCACATAAGTTTTTGTTGGATGAGGAGTGGTTGGTTTTTTTTTAGAAGATAGACCATAAAGCTGTTTACAAAGATGTAACGTAACCTAAAAAGTAACAAAAATGCACCATAGAGCTTTGGATGTCACATCGTTCTGTTACCATGGCCATTTGGGAGGAAAATGAATGCCTCTTGTGTTGATTTTAAGCCGTTATAGTTTACCGTTCACTGTAAATCAAAAGAATTTAGAATAAATATTGAACATTAAAATGTTCTCAAGGGAAATTTCTTCGAATTTTATGAGTTAACAACATTACCACTCTGTTGTTTTTAAGTGTACTCTATAAATGAAGTTGGACTGGATCATTGAGGTATGTTTTCCAAAGTCACAACACAAGTAAAAAACATTATACCTTTATTGTTGTCATGAGAGTGCCATGAATTTTTCATTACAGGTGAATCATTCGTCGAGGTTAAATCACCCAGAGAAATTCATGGGGAGATGCCAAACATGTCAGGTCGGTATGCTTGGAAGAATAATAAAAAGTTTGTTAGTAAAAAAGAAAATTGAATTGAGTAAAAGATACTGAACCTAGTGAGTGTTGTATACTGCAGCTGATATAAAGTGGTCTCTAAGCAAGTGTAATCCTGCTGTTTCTTCTGTTTGTTTCAAGCATCACCGTCTTTCAACATCTTTAAGAATCAGACAAAGTGCTCTCTTTTCATGCTCACATTGTTCTGTATACATACAGGTGCAGTTTAAGAAAGCAGCTGCGAGCAATCATATGTGCGGCAATCACTTTCCTGCCACTATGGCGGTGTTTTCATTCTGATCAAAGCAAACATAAACACAAAACAACACACCTACTTTTCTACCTTTTGTTATTATCTATTTAATTAATACTTCAGCTCAGTGTTGAGTTTGCTGTTCATGAACAGATACATGCAGCTTGGGGGAACTGGAGTCCCTGAACTGGCTTAAAGTATGAACTCCATTCCAGAGGACAGACAGCAAACTCTTAACGGTCAGCTTGATCCTGACAGGATTGTCAGAGACATATAGCAGAAGCAGTAATTTGGTTCCCACTACGCTTGTCAGGATATGGGTAGGAGTCTGTGGTGATTGCATGCTGGCACAAGTCACTTTGGCTCCTCAACTGAAGACACAACTTACTAAAATGTCACAGCTGTCTAACACCACATTCATGTCATCAAAAGCCTGCGGTTGCTTACCCAACCTTTGTATACATCCAGGAAAAGTCAATTCAGGATGTATGTGTTTGCCAGCAACACTTCGCTTCATATTCATTCGGTTCCACACATTCACACCTGGGACATTTATGACCCTGTTTCTGCTGTTGGACACAGATGTGAAACTGGCACTGATGGAGGTTCTTTGGCTTTGTCCCCAACAAATCCTAAGGGCATGTTGTGAGTAAAAGGACAGATATTAGTTGAGCATTCAGCTTTAAGATTTGGGTGAAAACATTGTACAAGCCAGGAAATGAATACAACCTCCCACATGGTAGCCCACCTCTAAACTGCTGATGCAACACCACTGCCAACACAAAGGCCGTGCGGGTAGTATGAGTGGGCCCTCTAGAGGCCTGAGGAAATGTTTCCTGGCTGCTGATCACAGTTATGAGTTATGGTGTTTGTTCAAGGCTCCACTTCTCTAACATTCATCCTTCAAACCTCAACCCAAGGCCCTTCTCGTTTCCTGTCCTAGCATCTGCAGTAGTTGACTGGATTCATCAAGCATCCCAGGTGTAAAACAGTCGCTGAATAAGTGGACAGAATGAGAACCAGCAGAGCCTTGAACCCCCTCACAAGTTTAACTGAGATCACTGCTTCAATTTTGCTCATATCACAGTGCAAGATAATTACAGCGGCGTGCATTCAGCCAGATAATGTGCCAACTATGTGCTAACCTCCCAGTTATATGTGTTAAATAATCATTAGAGCCACTTTATGGATGCTTAGTTGTCCTTCCCTTGCAGCTCTGTGTCTGAGGAACCTTGTACCGGTGAGCCCCCTAGAGGTAGATATTCTAACTGCACTTCTGGCTCATGCCCAGAGGGTGTTTCTGGTACCTGAGGACACAACCAGCATGTCTAAGCTCTTAAATGTGACACACAGAACAAAAAGTCAGACATACTAAATGCATTCCTCAGAGAATTGGCACTTAAGTACATAAGTGTGTGCTGTTGTTCAGTCTAAGTGTACTAGTTGCCTTAATACACTGTATTAGTCAGTGCAATACCCTTTGTTGCACTTGTGATGTGCATCATTGACTAGTGTGGGGCAATGCTAACTTTTTACATCCAGGTTTTTTTTTGTTGTTTTTCTGCTTAAAATTCTATTAAATTAAATAACAATTTTTCTAACTGCAACACATTTTAATGTCATGTTCCTCCCTTTTTCTGTGCTGCAGTAAAAAAAAGACACAGCTGCACGAGACTTAAACTCCTGACTACAGGCCATGAGATATTCTACGTCTTCTTATTGTTTCCATTTTTTCACACATCACATGCGCTTTCTTTTTTTACTCACTCCTATTAAACCTGCTGAGTGGGAAAACAGCATGACCTCGCCTGTCCCTAGCACACTGTGTCTCCCTTTCGCTGACTGGCACAACGCCCAGACGGCTGCTGCTTGCGTGCCACCACTGTTTGGGTAGATTTGCATCTGGGCTCTAGAGGAAACTGGGATGATTCACCAGTCATTTTGTGCGAGTGTGTCTGTGTGTGTGTGTGTTCTTAGCTGAGTGTGCTGTCTCAGTGAAGTGTGTCTGCTTTCTCTACCTCGCTCTAACTTCTCGGTGGAACTATTTATGTATCATTCTCCCAAGAGCAATAAACAATAAAATAGGGGGGAAAGGATTACCACCAACCACTGATTATAGCAACTTAAACTGTGTGCATGTGCATGTGTGTGTGGGCAGGAAAAAAAAGGTTGTAGGGAAGGAAATTTATTATTCCCTAATATTTAGTATATAATTTAAGTGTAAATTTAATATATATGGTTGTTCATAGTCAGTTAAAAAATATGAATACATTTACTGATCAATTAATTAATTAATTAACTACTTAGGTGACATATTTTGTGCCGTCTGTTTCATTGCAGTCCATGAAACACCCCCTTTGGCAATTTCTTGTAAGAAAAAGTTTCTACTCTTTTGTTTTGTTTTGTTTTTTTCATGATGATTCGAAGCAGAAGTCCGCATTTAGTAGGAGTTGCAGAGTGGAAGTCCACTGTTAATGATATAGGAATGTATGTGTGTGCGCATGCATGCACGCATATGATGACTTTACAGTACAGCACAGTTACATAAACTATACAATAAGAAAGGGAGTACACAGGAAGGCTGTTTAAGGACAATGCAGTGGACATCTGCAATACAAGTGCAGAAATAAGTCCTAAACACTTTGGCCGACACAAGCTGCCCATTTCCCCACGCAC
>JAOWBC010001868.1:14335484-14359829 GCA_028566105.1 Hypoplectrus providencianus | reverse complement strand
GTGGACATCTGCAATACAAGTGCAGAAATAAGTCCTAAACACTTTGGCCGACACAAGCTGCCCATTTCCCCACGCACCCCACGCACAATTTCATATACTTTATAATGTGAGAGCCCACCAGGGACTATTGCCTGAACACCTGCAAAAAACCCTCCCATTCATCATCAGGGCAACTACATGTCAAGGCTTTTATGTAAAAGTACAGTATATGCAGTGCCAATGGATAAATGAAGACATTGGCAGAAGTAGGAAATGTTATTGTCCCCAAAGGAGGCTTTAGTCACTGTAAGCCCATTCAGTGAGCTCATTTTTTCACTTTCACAGAATATATAATTGCATGTAGACTTATAGGATATTCCCCCATTTTCTTTTAACCAAATGTGACACAATCTAATGACTGCTGCGTGCAAGAAAGTGCAAAATGTGCCAGAAAAGTACTTCAATCCCTCATTACTGCAATGACCCTAAAAGACCCCCGGAAAACATTTTTTAACACGGAGAGGAATGATAGAAGCTCTATTTAGATCAGTAGTTCAATTTTTTTTTTTTAACAACTGAACCAATGTTGTAGAAGGGCTGCACACCAATTAAGATTTTATTTCATTTGTCTAGACCCTATTTCCTCATTTTATTTCCAAATTTTATGCCTGAGCATCAGAGGCAGTGAGAGGACACAACCTCCACTCTTCATCTGATTATTTCCAGTGTTTTAAGTGCAGCACATAATTGTTTGATATACTGAGGTTATACCATTGCCCTAATTCTCCAGTATCTCTCGTCTTCTCGATGTGACCTTGTTTTTTTCTTTACGTAGCCCGAAGCAGATTTGCTCTAAGGGCAGTAGCAGTGTGACATCAGAGCAGGGCTACCCTGGGAAAACGCTGTTGACTCTAAAACCATTAATATAACTCTAGTGCCCTCAATAGTTTGAACAATTTCCCCACAGAGCAACAGAGGACACAGCATTTAATTCCAACCTCAAATGAAAGAAAGTTCTGTTGTGTTGGCCAGCTGATCAGTCGGCTATTTAAAACAGTGCCCTGAAAAAGACAGAGTGCCAGTATTCAGAACTTCAAATGAGAATATATTATATAAAATGTTTGAATGCATTTTCAGTTTCTCTGCTGGAGAGAAATAACTCCTCCATATGCACATATGTCATGTTTTCTTACTCTTACAACCCACAGGAGCATTTCTTTACTTAGATTAACACATCCTCATGGTCGTAACATGTGGTTCACATTGTCAAATGGCTCCAGTTTGTTTAGGTTTAAGCTACATAATTACTTGGTTAGATTTAGGACAAGATCATGGTATGATGGGAAATAGGTATGTTTGTTAGAGGCTGTCTTCCCCAAACTTGTTTGCCCATGGGTTGTTTGTACAGCAGTCCATTACAACCTGTATTTATGTTTGTTAGCAGAGCCTTATACTGGCTGACAAATGTAACTGTAAAAAAAAAAAAAGAATATGCCGTATAAAGACTGACATGGTATACATAGAGTATGCAGGGAATATAAGTGTACAGGCTCTCATAGCATCACAGGACTTTACACAGCAGAGTATCTGTGTCCAATGTGACAACAAAAACTCCAGTATTTGGCAGTTGGGAAACTTTATTACACTACCAACAACTATTGAAACCATGGGCTTTCCCACCCTAACTCTGAAGTGGTTTGTTAACCCAACAAACCTTATGACGGATAGGTTGGTTAAACAGTTAAGTTAATGTTACTCCATGTAGACTTTTGGTTATCGCACAGGATACAAAGAGAAGTCTCTTGCGTAGAAGTCCTGTGTTGGTTTCTTCCAGTCAGACCTTCCCCATGGCAGACTTTGTCACTCTTTACACTCAATGATGATTTCAGGTGAAGATAGTCTCCAGGATAGACTCCATTGAATAAAAACACAATAGCATGCCTATTACACACCAAAAAGTGAATGATGTCTTATACTTTGATATTTACAGGTATTTTCAATGTATTCATTCATAACACATTGAGACAGACAATCATTCATGCTCCAATTCACTCCAATTCATACTGCAGTCCGGACTCGAACCGGTGACCCTAATGCTGCCGGTTCCACCACCTTTTGGCACTATGCTCAAAATATTCCTTTGACATTATGAATATTGTCTTACGAGCAAAACAGTATCAATATGCCATGGAAAATATATTTAGTATCACATGCTCGTGTGTAATTGGCATCAGCTGTTGTTTCTGTTCCCGATCAATTGACAGCCTATTGTCCACTGAGCTGTATGTTAGCAAAGCTTGTACACAAGGACATCAAGTGATGACTGAAGAGGTTGGTTTCCTCTTTGAAATTGGAGAAAGGTGGTGCCGGTGAGCTCTCAACACAGAATATAGTACTTGAGCCAGATGCTTTTTGAATGGTAGCACTGAAGTTGCCAACAAAAAAGGTGTCCACTTATACTCTGAGGTTGCCAGGTTTATTTTATTTTACCTTATTTTTTTGGGCTGTAGACTGAAGTTGTCCCTGATAGCTCAAAACCGGATGTTTTCCCAATTGTCCTTAAGCCTTTCAAAGAGCTGTAGTTGTGTGATGGTGGTGCAATTGCCACAGCGATGTTTCCTTCCACACGGGCTGGGTGATTTCAGGTCGCACTGGCAACACAGCAGCCCCAGTGTGAGAAAGCACAACATCAACAACCTCGAGGCTGTACTCAAACACAACTTGGCATACCAACCGAGTTCACAGGGTGCACGCACACAAATGCATGCACACGTAGGATACTACAGTGTATGTTCTTGGGCATAGCCTCTCACCTACTTGGCAACAGGATGTTTTAATGCAGTCACTGCATTTTATATCAAGGTTAGAGGTTATACACAAAGTGTGATATTCCTCTTCACTTATAGTGTGAACTTCAAACATGTGATTATATACTGCTTTTGTTTTAAATGGGAAACTTGTGGATTTTTACTTTAAAACTGTATATTTATTTCATATTTCAGATTTACATGATGATTAAATAAAAATCCTGACATAAAATACGACATGCAGGATTGAATTTATGTATCACCTTATAAATGTAGAGTCCTTGCAGGATTTCATTTTACTGTTTTTTCAATTAAAATATAGTTTGACTCTTTTGAAAGAAAACTTTTATATTTTATATACTTTTATAATATTTTTGAATAGTTGCAACTCAGGAAGTTTGGCATCGTCAACTTCTTTAAGTTCAATATGAACTGAACTTTAAAAAACCTTTTTCCTTAAAAAAAAACTCTTTTCAGCTCAGACTCCTTTCATTGTCAGCAGATACATAACATCCTATTGTCAGTGATGTCGTGTAGGTGAAGGCTGGTGTATGTATGCGTGTGTTTGGAGGGTTTTTCAGCCACTTCCTTTTGTTAAAACCAACCAAGAACAGTATGTTCTGAAAATGACTGCTTTCACTTCGCAGCGCAACCACAGAAAGGTTGATGACGAATCTGTAAACAACTTGTTTCAGTGAGTGAAACTGAGGCACACACATTATACAATAAGCTTCAAGGTGATCCAAGACGACTGCGCAGTGTCCTCTATTTGAGGCCGCAGTTTTTAAGTAATTGTAATGGTTTGCTGTCCTGTGAGATGTGTGCAGAACAAAAACATCAGCACAGTAACACGTGTATACACACACCGCGAGGGTATTGACAAAAAAAACAAAACACATTGACATCATTGTCTGAATGTGGTTTGTCAGCTGGCTCTGTTAATGTAGACTAGTTAATTTCACAACACTTAATTCTGCAGCTCATTTCCCTGTACGTCTCTAATCTGCATTGTCACCACAAGGGTGGTAAGCACAATGTGCTTCATCCTAACGGTTTGTGGAAGATTAGTGATACACTGAACAAAGGCTGCTGTTTTGGCTGACTGGCAAGGCCTTTCATGGGTTTAGTGGTGGCTGCTCTGTACTTTTTGTTCAGCTGTGGGATGTGTCTAGCGACAGCTTTGGCTGCCTTATTGCTAGGTGTCACAGAGACACTCTTAGCGCCACACAGACATAATGCTGGAGATTTGCTGAGCCTAAATTCCTTCCCTGGAGAGGAATTTTGCCAAATGGCCATCTGCCGGATGCTTCGTCTTCATCACCATTTACTGTTGTTGTTGCTAATTTAACATGACCTGCAATTGCCTCGGAGTGATATTACCACTTAGCTGCATCAAAGACTCGTCCCTGATTCTTTTGCTCTAAAAAGTAGCTTTAGTTTCGTTTCAGGTACTTTCCTGGAATTTTGCTTATTACACCACTTTGGTGCAATGAGGCCCACACTTCAACTCCAAAGAAGAAAAAAGACATTTGTTGAATATAATACCCAATAGTAGCTCTGGCAAGCCATGATATTTCCCAAAGAGCAATCTTTCTTCCTTCCTCTCTCTTCCTCTTGGCAGTCGTCAACTCATTCCACATGTTGGATCTGGATCTTTGTCCTCCAGGACATTTGGCCTCTCCTCTTGTCTCTTGCCTTCTGTGTGCTTGTTTTATTCTGCAATTTTTGTGATTCTGTCTTCTTTTCAGGTTACAAAGTTAAGTTATGTGGTTTAGTTTCCAGCTCTCTAGTGACCTGGAAGCTGCTTGAAATCCTCCTGGACCAATCAATATATTTCTGTCTGTCAGTCCGTCAGGAGGACTATGGAAAAACTTGGGTGTAGGGTGTAGCATGGTCCAAGAAAGTCGCGCATTTTGGAGCAGAATTGAAACCAAATTAGATTCATTTTCACTTTTGTGAAGGGCATTTGTGCTACATTCGTGTTCTGTCGAGATAATCAGATAAATAACATTTATTGATAACATTTAATAGCCCCCTTGATCTCTGTCATTTGGTCTTTGATTTCAAGAAAACACAAGAAACAGCTATAAGCCTGTAAATCAAACACAATAGGGCATTTGTGCTGCATTCATGTGGTATAATAGAATTGGAAAAATGTGTTTCCTGATCATATTTATGGCTCATCTAATCCTTTTTCACCCTTCCAACACATAATGGAAAAAAGCTATCAAAATGTTTAAACACAACAAATGTATTCTTTGTATTATTTTGTTAGTTGCATTTTGACATTATAATTTTCTGCTTTTTACAATTCTGTTCTTTCTCTGTTGAGGTTTTTGCAGAATGTTTCCTCATAGGAAGGTGAAAAGGACAGAGGAAGTCATATGCTCTAGAGATCCACTTGACTTTAGATTAAGCTTCTTGCACTGTTGCATGGATACCATTGTGAGTGGGCACAAAAAGAAGTAAAACTCTCACACAACCATGGATATTGTTATATGCATCAGCAGATGATGCATCACTTCAGGCTGAGCTTTACGAAGCTTTCACTTGCGAGCGCCGGGCAGCACGGCACATCTAAAGCTCTCACTGAGTGACACTTTTTAAATCACGTACGCATCACACCCGCTCTTCTCCACGTAGACACCCACATGATCCCACTCCTGCGCTATCACTGTTTGATCAGCGACGCTGATAAAGATACCTGTGCGCACATGCAACAAAAAGCTTTTACATAACATAATCCTCTTAGCACGTAACTTTTACAAACTTTCACTCTGTTTACTTTCTCTGCACCGCAACAATACAATGCAACTGTGTCTGCTTCCTATCCCATGGCGATACATACATGTGTTTCCTCAACAAATGTATGCACCACAAATACGGCTATGTGCGTGTGTCTGCACACAACAGGGTTTTCTTCCTCTCTGAGAACATCACCAGTCCACAGCCAAGATAAGTGTTGTCATGAGTCGGTTTGTCTCTCTCTCACACACATACACACCAGAACCATGTCCACCCTTACACAATCGCATATTGACAGTACACAGATTTAGCCAATTTTTCTACATAAGCATGGGTAACTGTAAAGTTGAAGGGCTCCAGATGCTGTAAATGTAGAAAACAATAAATAATCCCGTCAAAATGCATTGAAAGAGAAAACACAAGAAAACATTTGGTCTAACTCAACATTCAACTCATAGTTCTGCTTACTGGACATTCCTTTCCTTTCAACTTGAGCAATGTTTCAACTTTTAATTGCTCACTAAGTAACAGTTGACACAGAGCCACTGTTTACATGGAAGAGGACATTCCTTTTCAAAAGCTTGGCACCAAACATGTTCCGTCATTTCTTTGGCCTTGGTCGCCTGAGTTATCGGTCTTTAAGCTACTTAAAACGACTGGCCACATGTGAGAAAAATGGGGAACGACGGATGAGACTAGAACAAAATGTTCTAGACGCTCACAGCTGAAACTAGGTCAGGAAGTTTAGAGGCAAACTTGTGCTTCCTCCTACTGGTCGTTAGTTGTAGTGTAGGAGGCCATTATGGCTTGACAATGGAACCAAAGCATGTGTCACCATGTTATGGTGACACATGTTTGTTTTACCAATTCTCTGCTCATCAAATACACCCTGGAACTGGTGGAACCTATTTGCACTGTAGGAAAAGCCCACATTTATCTTGTTGAGCTCAAAAACAATAATTGTTGTTTGCAACAGCACAGAAATTAATGTGATGCTGATTTGAAGGCAGCTGTAGAAATAGGCTTTCTTATTGTCTTATCCCAAGAATAATGTTCAATTCACAAAATGTATTTAGTATCTTATTAGTTTCCAAATCATTGCTTTTAACTGCATATACAATATGCATACCAAATCTCAAAGTTTTATTACAATACTATATTTTGCTCAAACTGGGTTGTACTCTTTAGCTTCAGAATGAATCCTGGGATCCTGTTTTAATTTTGACACGTGTAAACAGAGCCACAAAACAAAATAAGTGATCTTGGGCATTGAGGAGGAGGTCTCTGTTCACTTCCAAAGAAACTTAGGAGATTGTGTGTGGTTGGCATGGCTGAATCATGGTTACCAGATCCCCGGAGCTTTAGACTTTGTGCTTGGCTAAAGACTTCTGAGGGAGGTTGAATGCCAATCTGACCCTTAGGCCCCTGGGCCGCTTGGCACCAGTGTAAGTGTCCCCTTGCTTCGCTGTGCTTTGGGCATTAGCCGAGCACTAATACCTCCAGGCCCCTTGGGTGAAACACCTGGTCCCTTTGGTAGGTCCAGTGAATGTGTAAAACCAGAGCCTAAAGAGTACAGTGATGATACTATATTAAATAAATAACTTTCTTCTTCTACTGGCCAGCTTGGGAACGGGATCTGACCTCCATTTGACCCAACTACCAGGTGTATTTTGCAAATCTGAGCCAAACAGGTGCTACATCCAGGTGTATATTGTGCTCTGTGATGCGACAGTAATAGCAGCCAGCTGGGAAATTGCATTGTTTTTCTCAAAAAAGAAAAAAAGAAAAAAAAACCAACAGAATACCGGACTCCTTCTTTCTTTTACCTTCTTCTCCCCACAGGCATCTGACTGATGTTGTTATGTGGTTTGTACTGATGCATTTTGTGTTACTTAGATTTTCTCTTTGTGAATAGAAACCAAAGCAAGGTGGGGAAAAAAATCACCATCTGATTCGGACTGGAATGAGAAAACTACAGGTAAGAATGTCTTCGGTCTCACCTGCCTGTGTCAGCAGAGCCTCTAAAGTGTGGACATCCTGACGTTTGTACCATAACCAGTGCATCTTTACATGGGGAGCTGCTGCTGCTTTCGCCCACTCACCACTTCTGGGTCTGACAGGTTGTGAGAAGCATCTGTGCCCATCACTGTTTTGCTAAGGCTTGTTGAAGTCTCACTGTTTTGCTATTGACATGTCTCTCCAGCAAAAGCTAGTTCGGTCCCTGGACGGTCTGGATGTGTATTGCTTTAAAAAAATGTACCAAACCAAAAATCCCAGGAGAGCCTCTATTGACATTCTGGTACCAACCATTATAGCATATTTAGGCTGTGTTAGATCACTGAGCCTGGCCATTTCACAGTCGAGCCAAGCAGCCAATAAAACTCTGGAACCTTTTGCTATGTAATTACTGTATAAGACATTTGACATCCTGTATGACATTTGTTTGTGACTGCACATCAGTGTTCATGTAGGAATTGTATATACATGTTTATATATCACATAATGTATCTGTCCAAGCAAATCTAGCTCAACATGCATTGTTCTTTCTTAACATTGCCTAATTAATAAGAGTTGCAAAAACATGTATGAATATCTATATGTATGTCTATATAGATTTGACAGCTACAGCTACTGTACTGCAGAGCATCTTTTCTACCATCCACTAGATGTGTTTAGAAACCATGTCCTTCACCACGGGAAGGCCAGTGTGTACTTGCGAGTGCATGCACACCTTATCTTATTGATGACAACACGTTTATCTCTGATCGCATCCTCTATCAAAAAAGCCTCGGACACTGTGTACTTTTGTTACATAAAAATAAAATAATTTCTGGGAGCTTTCTACTTGGATTTCAAAGTGAAATACAAACTGAATGCAACACAGGGAGGTTATGAACTGAGTGCATTTTTCATTCCAATGATGCAACACAGTTGGTTCAGCTATTTGAGGGCAGATAGACTGTAGACAACACAATGCCGCCATTAAACATTTAACCTTTGAGCAAATCTTCACATTTAACCCCAAATTTCACTGCAATGCTGCTTTGCATTTTGCTGATTTGCATTTTGTTCCATTTCCAGCTATCAGAATGTAAAAATAAAAGTCTGCCTTGCACATTAACTTAACAAAACGCATGCTCCTCTATTTCTACAATATTTGAAAGCCCAAAATACTTTGCCAGCACAAGGGAGGATGGGAACCTTTGATGGAAACCGCTATTCAAATAACCTGCACTCCGTCTCCCGTGATCATTATCTTCAACAACACAGGGCTGTGTGTGGTTCTGCCGGAAAGTTTTCATCTGGGGAAGAGACAGCGGGAGGAGAAACTGACAGTGGAAAGATTCTATTGCAGAGGCACAGATACACGGCGAAGTGGGATTAAACTGTCCCTGGCCTCTTCATCCAGACACTTTGTAGTGCTGACCTGCACACGAACCAGACACAGAGTTGCTGAGAGGGGTTAACAAGGGGAGTAATTAAGGAATAACACTATCTGCCAGCACTTTCTTTCTCTCTTTCTTCCTCTGACTTTTTTCCCTCTCTATCCCTCTACTACCGCTCCTCCATCAACTCTACTTCCCCTCTCCCAGAGCCCTTTGTTGGCTCTGTGCTCTACTCTAATCTGGCATGCCGTTCCACTCCTAATTTGGGGACTCATTACGAGAGTGATTATCTCACTGCACTCTGTGCGGGTTTAGGAGGAAGACGGTGACGGCGATGTAGGTTGTCGTCCTATCTGTGTAGCAGCTTATGGCTTGGAATATAAATATTTCTGTGGCTCCCTGCTTTGCTACAGGTTATCTGTGAATGAGTCAGGTGTGGTAATATATGAGGAGGTGATCCTTGCAGAGCTGTGTCCTTTTGTAGGCAGGCACTTTCTCAGGCCAGCTCAGTTATCCTCCTTCATGCCGGTTCAATGTGCCTTAAAGGCTTTGCTATTGCTATATAAACAATGAGAACAGGAGCATGACTTAACTCATGATTCCACATGATTGGTTTATGAAGCTTACATAGATTATTCTCATTCTCATGCATGACTCAGGATCAAAGGCCATTATTCAATTTTATTCACTTTAGGGGCAGTCTGGATTATGACGAGCTATAGCTCATAATGACATTACAATGATGAATGAAGAATACCTGTGGAGACATGAGTGTGTGTGATACGACACAGTTCAGATAGATTAGATTAAAACAGATTTTTGATTAGGATAAATTAGATTAAATAGTTTGAATGCAAAAGCTTTTATGATGTAAATCTTTATTATTTAATTTAACTAATTAAACAATGAACTAATTTAACAAATTAATTTAAATAGATTATTAAATAATGAGTCCATACACTGATCAATGAGAATATTATGTATGCTTTTCTGAATGTAATGCTTTGAACATTTTTAAAAGATATTCAAGTGAGGTGTAGGCTTATTATTGTCAATCTATATACAAGCAGGTGATTTCTGACCCTGTTAAATACTGGGAAACTTCAGTCAGTCTAACCTTGTGTCCGAACTGGTCGGATAACTGGCTGCAGACCCCAAAGTCATCCATATAGAGATTAATTATCATAAAATGAGTGAATTAAGTGTTTTCAGTAAAGCCTCGGTGCAGTGAAGAGACATCAGATGCTGTTTGACCTACTGCCACATGGTGGCACTGGAGAGCAGTGTTTATGTATCCCGTGTCTATGATTTCATCCCTCCAGCCATCAGAGCCGTGTTCACCTCCGAGGAACCAAACTCAACTCTGCTGTGCTGGATGCCGATTTACTGCAATTGCTGGAGTTGTGCAATGTGAATAGGAACTAATCCGAGCAGCATTGTGGAAACAAGATTAGAAGAAAATGACCATAAAAGCTCTCATTTTGGAACCATTGTGGCTCTGACAGATGTATTATTGAATTATTACTACAAAATAGTTAATTAAATAATTAATCTTAATGTAAATGTAACTTATTTTGAAGGAATTGTTGGTGAAAATACAATGAAACAGTTTGATGAATGAGGATAAAAACTGAAAAGAAGCATCATAATTGTATCTAATTTAGTGACGCTGGATTTTTTATTGCTCAAACTAACTTTAATGCCAGAAATCAGAAAATTGGTTATTTATTCAAAATGTAAGGACCACTGCCAAGAATAAAGCTTGGTAAGAAACAAACAGTCGTAGAAAACATTCACTTAATTAATTATTAGTTATACACTTGATGCCAACTGAAGGAACAAAAAAGTGGATTAAACTATTAAAGGAAAGTTAGAGCTCATTTGCATAATGCGAGAAAATAGACAGAGCACATGGGGAAATGTGTGTCTGCTTCTAAATCACTGATGACAGGATCACACTTCAAATTAGCAGCCATGGCAAACTTTGTTATCCATCTAGTCTATTTCATCTATCACAGCGGTGTAATAGGTGAAATTATGTGCTTTTGACTGGGTTCCACCAGGACCATAACACACTGGTATTTTAAAAAGCACCAAAACTTAAAACAGAAACAGATATGATATGAAGTCATTAGGGACAATCTAATTGACAAAGGCATGAAAAACTGGAATGATAAAATAAAGCACCTGTTAGATGTGACAGGAGGTATACCTCTGGGTAGCATGAGTTTCACACTGAACTTGATGATCCTGCGTTCTAGATGCAGTTTAAGTTCTCATCATGTGCGCAGAAAAAGGTTAAAAGGTAATCTCGGTTGTGACCATATGCGTGGGTCTGCCTGAGCAGTGATAGCGCATGACAACAGGCTAAATGTTCAGCTCCATTGTTGTTGAGGTGGTTCATTATCCGGCTCTGATAGCAGACACTCATGAAAGAGCCGAGCGTGGGAGGATGTTGTGTCAGAGTCTTGTAAGAAGCAGTCCACTGGTTACGGATGAATTTTACTAATTAAACCAATGTCCCATTAAAAGCATCTTGTTGCTCCCACTGTGACCTGAATTAAAATGTGTTCATGCCCAAAGGCTTTTTACGGAAACTTTCTCTCTCTCTCTCCCTTTTTTTTTTTTTTTTTTTTTTTTTTTTAATAATCAAACATCCATTTGTGATAACAGACGTTTTCCCCGCGTGCTCAGGAATTCCATCCTTTGGCACTCACCGTCTGCGAGTTCGACATAAGGCGGCAATCAATTGCTAATTCACACACAAGTAGACAGGAGTCTTCAGTCAGGCCAGCGACTCAAAGGCACTAATTCAACAACCGCTCAGCTTATTTGTATCCCAAGCGGCTGTTTGTAAAGATCCACAGTGACCACACAAATCCTGGTCAAAGTGATTAATGTCCCCCATACGCAGGACCAGGAGTTGTGGATAAAGAGACGTAGATCTCTGGCAACTTTATTGATCCATCCTGACAAATAAAGATGAAATTTTCTTGCTTTAATAGTTCTTTTATTTGTCGTGCAAAGCACAAATTTATTCATTCTCAGCAGTGGCACACCTTCAAAAGGTCAAAGAAGGGGCACACAAAACAGACAGAAATAAGGGAACACCCCAAAAAGGAAAACGGGGGGAGAGAGAGACAGATAGAAGTGAGGAAGACAGGTATAATTTTATAATTACATCATACCCCATAATTGCTGACATTGTATTTGTAATGCATTATAGGATTATGATTAGCCTAACCCTATATCACATTTCACTGCATTTCTATAGATAACAGTGATTAGAATGATAAAGCTTTGAGAATTATAACACACGATCACTGCAAAAACTATCCATGCAAGTCAGCAGCAATTATGAAGTATTAAGATAGTTTACTTCATTAAGCCCTCATTAAATGCCTTATACAGTGTTATGATTGCTGTTTTAAAGCATTATAAATATGTGTATGTATGTGTATTTTAATAATGCATTATAGATTCAGATTATAGAACGTGCTGCAAATGTTGCCATCTTTTTACCTCTGTCTTTCTCGCTCACACACACATCCACACACACACTCTTTATGCTGTATTTAGAAAAGCCTTGGTGTTTGAACAGCTTTGGTATCAAGTTTGAGCTGAATAAAAGCGCAGACCTCCCTCTGAGGCAGTACATGTCATACAGGGAACATTGAGCCATCAAGCCAGGCGGCCAGAAGCATTGTTGAGAAATTACACATGGGGGCTTGTGATTTGGCCTTGGTTTAACAAGGGAAAAAATGTAGAGGAGGGAAGGATAGAGCATTTGGATTTTCAAAGCTCTAAAAAACAAAAGAATCACACATCCGGGGGAGGCTTCTCCCTCCATCTGCAAACAGTTTGTAGTTCATACTCAAGATAATGCCCACTTCTCGCATTTCCTCTCTGTCGTGCTGTAACATTTCATCCCTCTCGCTGCACCATCCAGCCCTCCTAGCCTGGCCCCTCTCACCCTCCCTTCCGTTATCAAACGCTTTGTGATCTGGGCGCAGTGTGGGAGCCTCCCCACGCCAGCATGCTGTGATTTGAGCAGCTTGGCGAGGACGTGCTCGTCGGAGGCCGGATCAATAGGCGTGGATTCAACACACAAAGCTGAGGTGACAGGCAGAGACTGTGAGAAAGGGGAGCGTGACCTTTGGAGAATACAATTTAAAACATCTCTCCGACTCTGGCTAAGTTAACTCTGGCACCACGCTGTGCCTGCACTTGCAGATCGTTTATTTTCCTGGACAGTACCAATTGAGGGAGTGGAGGGGAAGAAGGGCTGGGATTGGGATGGAGGTGAGGATAGCAGCGAGGTGGGGTAGGTGGTGGGGGTTGAGGACGTACAGAAGAGCACCAATTTCAGCGTGTTGTGCCAGCAAATTTACTTGTTTTTTCTTCCGTTTTACTCCTCAGCTCTGTCTCTCCCTCAACTCTTACCTCGTCACGTTTTATCAGCCGTCCTGTAAAGGTTGTTTAAGGAGGCAAGCTGAATGCAGTCAAACATAATGTGAACACAAATCCTGCACACAGGGATTCCCAGGGCTTATTTACATCCTATATACCAAATAGATGGTCCAAAGTCTGTACAATTACAATGAAGCACAGACAGAAAATCTATATTTGTCTGCCTTAATCATTTAGTTGCTTCTTTCTGTCTTTTTCTCTCACACATCTGTGCACTGTTCCATCACTTCTCCTCTTTCTCCATCAGTGCACAATGTAACTCCCTCTTTATCTTTAACACTCTTACTCTGAAATGTTGAGGCCAAACCAGTAAAGACCTCAATGTAATTTTTAAACAATCAATAAACTGCTCGTTACTAACAATTTACATTTAGTCAGTTTGACGTGCATCATGCTTTGAGGGCTGTATTTTTTCATGTTGAACGCCTGGCATTTTAAGAGCTTGCAATGTATGTATTCATGAAGCATTTCATGAATAAGTTGGTGTCCGGATGGAGCAAGTAAGCTGTGCAGCTGCAATCTCTCCTTCTCTCTCTCTCTCTTTCTCTCTCTAGCTCTCTCTCTGAGTCGTCCTTCCTGTTTTCCAGCAGCAGGGGGCAGTGTTAAATGAGGTATCTCTTTCACCCGTGACTTTTTGTCCTCTCAGACTGATGGGGCTGCTGCAGTCTCGTCTAGAGGAAGAGGGGAGAGAGAACGAGTATAAAGAGGGAGACAGATAGAGAATAAGAGTGGGGGGGCTACTGCATTGCACAACATAACAGTGTGTGTGAGTGTGTGTGTGTGTGTGTGTGTGTGTGTGTGTGTGTGTGTGTGTGTGTGTGTGTGTGTGGGGGGGGGGGGTTGTAGAGGAAGCCGGTGGATTTAAGTTTATCTAATTTTTTTAAATCTCAATAGTTTTTTGACAAGCCCCACTCTACATGTGTAATTACCACTGACACTGTTACTTTTTCCAGACACAAGTTCAGGCCTCGCCTGGGTGATTAGTATGCTTTGTGTCTCCGGGGCACTCGTAAATACAAAAACCGAGGGCCCTCTGTGTGTTAGCCATATATTTGTTTTGTTTCTCTTTTTCTCTCTGTCCCCATTAATGTGAACTTACTCTTATTAATAGCTCTCAAGGACAAAGGGGGATTCGTATGCAAGTCTTATTTTCTCTCTCTTGAAATTGCCAGTGGTGGGCCCATCATTAGATTTATGAATAATTCTGGGGGATTTGCTGTCTACATTTCCTGGTTCCGGCATTTTTGGATTGAAAATAACACCACATCACTGTAATCACAAATCATTTGATCTCCCATTCAGCTGGGACAAAAGGGAAATGATAACAGCCATATTTCCTCTGACAGAAGGGTTTACACTAATGTCTATAACAAACCATTCATGGCAAAGATTACATCTTCTAGGAAAATTAACATTCATTGCCACGCAGTTGAAGATTAAATCAATTTCTCTGCTTCCGTCACATCATGTTATCAGCCCTGAGATGGTAAACACACAGTAAGTGGCATCTTCCTCATGGTCCAGAGGCATTCTAACACACACCGTAATGGGCCCTGTCTATGTGTTAATGTTTACAACAGAGACATCAATATTCACATTGGCTGAATTTATTGAGGAGTCAGTGTGGGCACACATCCTAATTTAGCCAGCAGTTAGTAGCTGCCAGACAAGAATTAAAAAGATCATCTGATGACAGCAATTTCTGTTTTGCATATTTAATGTCTATATGACCACACACAGAGGGGGAGGAGGGGGGTCAGTAAATTTGGAAAGCCAAGCTTAGGTAGAACTAATAAAGCAGCAACCCATCTTTAAGAGGATATGCTTGGTAGTTTCAGTTTAACATTCACTTTTACATTCTAGTTCATATGATATATTTAGTATTTCCTATAAGTACATGTGTATACGTTTCACACAGTTCTGAACACTCCATTTACAATTATTTTTCCTGCTGGGTTTCTATCTGAAGTATAGTTTCATCTGCTCCAGGCAGTTAGGCAAGTATATGCTACATGTAGCAAAATGCTAATGTTAAACTTGCAATTATGTGTGTCAACGTTCATAATTTCACCCTAGTTTTGGAATACACTTGTACTGGAACATGTTGGATTGTATAGGTTGATGTTGAAAATTTTTCATTGGTAATTTAATGTTGTATATACTGTGTTGTGTAGTGGTGGTTTACAAAAGTGTTTATCATGGCAGAAAGTTTCACCAATACTCCATTACAGTAATCTCTCAGCTACAACCCTCAAGGCTTGGTTGTTGATGTTTTTATTTCCTCTCCAATTTCGGATCACATTCTTGCTGGAACATGTTGAGTTGAGCTTTTTCTAGAGCGTGGCCTAAAGAGACACGTTTTACAATATAGTGATTCTTTCGCACATTAAAGAATGTAAAACCCCCCCACATCAAATCCAAACAAGTCTGAAATTGAAAATCAAAAAATTGTTCCTCTTTAATGAACCCTCTTTATAAGGTAGTGAGAAGTTTGGTTTGTGAACATCACTGCCTGAAGTGACCCTTATGTTGCCCTTAAGCAAACAGAGCACTTCCTCCAACAAACAAACATCCCTCAAGGACACAAAATGTTTTTCCCTCCCTTTCTGGCCTTCAGTCTGCTGCCCAAAAAAATAAAAATAAGTGACACATATGGTGACAAAAACAGGCTGATTCAACAGTCCCTTAGGAGGTCCTATGTTTTCTTCCCTGCCATGAGCCCTCCGTTTGGCCCCCATCCTCCTATTTGATGTTCACATGAAAACCAATTAGCTGGTCGCATTTCCACATGTAAATGAAATGACTTGTTTCCATGGAACCTGCAGGACCTCAAAGACATATTCCCGCTGCCGGCGTGTGTGACGTGTGGTCTGCCAGCATTAACATTTGATAAGAAGGGTCGTTTACAACTCCCAGCTGCTTGCCAGCACCAGACAGTGACCTTTCAAACAACAGTAAATTTTACAGACCTTTAAAAAAATGCACCCTGCCTTGCCCACGCTCAGTCTCATCATCACTAATGATTTCCTTATTTTGACCATGGCACATAGGTGTTTCTTCTCCCTTTACATAGTCTAACCCCCGCAAAGATATTCCTCCTTCCCTCCTGCTTTATATTTCAATTCAAGCCATCCACCGTCTGGATTATTACTCACGAGGAGCTTATTTATTTATTCTTTTTTTATTCGAGCAGAGACACATTCCTCACCAAGCTCTATTGGGTTACATGGTGAGCTGCATTTTTTCCTCCCGCTCCTTTTCTCCCAGATTGCCTGTCTGCCTCTGTGGTTGTCAAAACACAACCCCTATGCACACCTCTTGCAAAGCGTAGAATTAGAAGGATTATGGCAGTGACTGATTTTCATCACTGGTCAGTAGTTTATCATTACTGTGGTAAATCCCGCTTAACACAATTTGGCCATGTGAATTGCAAAATGTGGTGCCAAACGAAGCTTGATAGAGAACAAGGAGTAGATTAGCCTTGGAGTGCAAACAGTACATGGACTCATCTAAAAGAGTGGGTTGAATAATACATAAATACTACACAGGTAAATAGACTGTTGAAAAGGAACAGAAAGGGCATCGCAAATCTGCAATGATACAACAACCTTGAGAGGCAGGAAGCTGGCAACAATGCCCATACACGGTTTAGAAAAAGCAAAGGAGCCATTGTATAAGTGCAGCTCATCCTATTATGCTAGCTGCTTGCCATGGCAACGGCATGTTCAACAGTTGTTAGATATCCTTCAATCTGTCACAGTGTTTGAACTTGACTGGTAATCACTAAAAAGTTTTAAGTGGTGTCGTACTTGTGTTATAAAAGGTCAACCATAAATCTGTCTGCTGCAGCCATCACATAATGATTGTGATATAAAGTAACCTGGACAGCAGGAAAACAGCGGGAAGTGTGTGATGCATTGAGTCTACCGCAGCTGTATTTCATTCATTCAAGCACAAACTGTTGAAAAGAAACAAAACATACTCATTAAAGGTTCACTGGCACACTTGAAAAGCTTGTTTTATCCAACGAACATCTAAAACACTTGATTTTTAGAGTGACTTTCAAATTTCAAAAGCATCAATTGTTCGGCAATGTTGATTATTAAATGACTTGAAATGTTCTTCTAAAAGGTATCAGAGCAAGTAGCAAATTAATGAATCATTTTTAGCACTAATTATATCTGATCCCTGAAATCAGACAACTATAGCCCGTCAGTCAGTTTACCCACTGAAATGTCTGTTTTGGGATTATACATTACATTTATCCTACAGGCTCTGTTATTTCAACAGTATTTCAACATTTTGAACCGAATATCAGTGAAGCAGATATGCCACTGTACATCCACTGGGATGAAGTACTTAATAGTGGAATTTCATCTCAAAGATTTCAATAACAAGATTACATGATTTGCAATGTACATAATCAGCAGTATATATTTGTTCTAATTCACCATGAAGCTGCTATAGAGCTCAACACAATTAAAGTGTGTTCGGCTGGATTTCAGACTTAGTTTTATCTCACATGCCAAATGAAAAACCTTTCAGTGGTTTCAGACTATATGGATGTAGTGCGGCAGGTCCCACTGCTCAGCATATCGACGTGGTTACAGCACCTCTCTGCCCTCACTGCCATCGGTGTAGCCAGCGGTCAATCAATCTTTTTGACTGCACCTTTCGGACACAGCCAGTGAAAAATCTTTCTAGGAGCACAGTTAGACATTTTTGGCAGATTTAGCAGTTCTCCCTGTTGGAAAGTATTCTTAATTTTTCTCATTAGAAATTGCATTGTATAATTGTATTCTATTGGGACAAATTTTGACTAAAGTGGAATAAATGGCAGTAATTAGATCAGGGACTGGACCAAAGAGACTAAAAGGTACACTAAAAGAAACAAAATAAAAACTTCTGTTAAGGTTTTTTTTTTTTTTGCAAGGCAACTTCTCTCAGGAAGTACACTTCCAACTACCAACAAACCAAACAACCAAACAACCAGTTTTGTATCCTCAATTTATTTTTTATTTTTTTAAACCACCACATGAACCAAAGAGATCAATAGATGTAAGGACAATATAATATACACTATCCTTTAACATATTTTAAAGTGTTGACCTAACAGTAAGCTTCTTAAATGTCTTTGTAGTACAACCAAAATGTTGTGAAAGATATTTGTAGGTGTTTGTTACACCTCTGAGGACGTTAAAAACCATTGTCAAAGTTTGTCAAAGACAAAAATGCACAGTGCACTGTAGAAGTAATCATAAGGAATCCTGCTTTATCATCCATTTTACCTTAATGGGAATCACTTAACATAGTAAAATGTTAGGTGTTCAGATAGATGACATTTTAGGAAAAATGATTAACTGAGGCCAATTAAAAATCATATAAGAAGCAAATCAATTTCATATTGATTTTCATTTAATCTGACTATGTTTCACAACTGGAAGAGTCACCCTCTGTTGGCCATTAGAAAGAATGAACATATGAGGCACTTCATTGACTTTAACAACAGCATGGGTTTAATATTATATTACAGCTGCTGTTTACGCACTTTTGTATACCACAACTATACCAGTTTTAAAAGAAGTTTAACTTTTTTTTTTAGATTATTTAGTAGTGTGCGCATTACAAAATGTGATCCATGTATGAACATTCTGTTTTGTGTTTATCATAGACATAGTAAAAAGTTACTCAAATTTTTGCAGAAGCCTGAGTTGTCAATATGATGTGCAAGACTGAGTACTGTGCACTGACACTTAGACCGGGCACCACTGGCCAAACTGAAATGCCCTAAAGACAGAAAAAAATGCTTTAGGCTGCGCCTTAGGGTCTTCACTATGCTTAGCAATACATGTGTACTATCTAACAAGTGTTCCATGCAAAGACTGTATGAAAAAATAAAACACCTCATGGTTACCAAGGATTAATACGTGTTTCTGCTTTACGAAAACAACACATTCTTTCACAACCTCAGAATTAAGGGCTGCAATGCCTGGATGACCAATCCTGGCAATAGTTGAAAGTACCTTTGTGATTAAACTTTGGCATTTTCAGAAAGAGGAGCAGTCAAAGTGGGTATAGCACAGCAACCCACTCAGACATGCATGCATGATCCAGGGTGTATCGTGGAATAAGTTACACCTTCACTAGACAACTATGATACATGGTAGCCTTGTGATAAGACCAATGAGAGTTAGTATACCGCACTGCACATGGCCTGATAAGTGTGATGTAGAGGGATTTGGAAGGGATTTGGATAGATGTGAGGACTGTATGTAATCTTTCTCACCCTCCTTCAAATGAATCCTTTATTCCTTTAAGCCACATCTGATGGGACCTCTGCGGGCACTCAATCAAAACCTCTCTCTTTCCCCTTCACTGTCTCTGGGTACGGAAATTTCGTCCAAACCCCCTCCCCACAACAGTGTTAGTAAAATAACCTAGACATACACAGTGCAGGATATAGTACTGCACGCATAAATATGCCTGCCTAGGGTGCTCTTTCTCTATCTTTTTATCTCATTCTCTCTCTCCCTCTCTCTCACACATGCACACCAGCAGTCACACCCCACAAACAGCCAGGTCATCGCTTCCCTTCAGGAGTGGTCATGATAGCAAATACTGTAGATTCCAACTCCTTCTTTCCCACTGATGTCCTTACTCCTTCAACCTCTAACACAATAACATTTAAGAAAACTGACCTAACGTCAAGCCAAGGCAGAGAACACCGACAGCCACAACAGTGAATGTGCATGAATGATTTGAGTCCTGGAAAGATGACTCTTGGTTGGCCATGTTGTGCATCACAGGTTTTGCATTCTCTGCGGTCCAATTTTTAAATCCTGCATTCTGTTTATGATTCATGAAGTTGGCTGCAAGGCAAAGGGTGAGATCTTGTCTATTTATGCTGCTTCTATGTTGTATAACACATGTTTTGAGTGCAAAAGGATGTTTTAACAGCATCCAGTTTAGTAATGGGGGTTACAGGGTGATGCATGTGGTCAGAGATTATGGTTTTAATTCCCTATTAGTAGATTAATTTTAAAAAAATCTTTGGCAGAGAAGGTAACATGGCTTGTTCTTGACATGTTTTCCACAGTGTATTCATTATTTGCATAATGCCGGCATCCATTCAAGCACATATAGGTTTTCTGTTTGTCTATGGGCTGTCAGATTTCTGACGCACTGTGCTGACATGTTTTCAGCTACGTCTCTCTAGTTATATTTATGCTTTTATCTGGTCAATGCTGCCTGAGGAAGAGCTTTAGCTTGAAAAGCTCCCCCTGTGTGGACTGCATATATTTAACAATACCCTTGAATTCCATTCCCACAATGCACATTTTAATTGAGCAGTATTATAGAAATTATACATTACAGCATTATGTTTGCCATCCACTGTAGGCTACGTATCCAGCAGTGTCCAACTGCAGAGCTCCAGGCTTAAGCCCGACTCTAGTTCTGGGACCCATCTCTTTCAACTTTATCTTATGTAAATAATGTTGTGCCACTTAAACTGCACATCAATAATACAGTTGTATACTGAGTGTATAGCTAATATGTGGTATTACATCAATTCCATGTATAATAGGCCTTTTACAAGCTGACAAATCACATTTGGTTTTACATTTTGACTGTATTTTTTGTCATGATTTTGTCATGTCTATAATGTGTTCGTGTTATTTAATTAAACTCCTCTTTATTGCGGGCTACAGAGCATAACAGGATAGCATACATTTAATAGTCTAAATGAGCCTCACAACCGTTACCAACCACACCAAGATACAAACACAACAAACAAAATAATCTGACAGAGTTTTCCTTGACAAAGTTATGGTAAAAATAATATTATTAAGGAGCAAGTAGTTTGTACCACCATGAGTTTCCAAACATTAGCTAACGGGATTTAACTATGCTAATGTTATATGCAAACTTACATTAATGTTAGCTAAAATCATTCCAAATACAACAGAGTTACACAAACAGGAAATAGAATCCAAAAAGCTTAATAGCACCATTGCAATTCGCATTCATTTTATTTTGCTAACACCACTACCATGCATATCTTACATTAGCAAACTAATTAAAATCACTTGCTGCTAAACGTTACAGTTATATCAAAATATTAATCTTGTCCTATTGACTTTGGTGTTATTGCTGGAGGTCAAGTATCTTATTCAACTAGCTAATTCATGCTATGGTTTCTTGTAGTCGTTTCAGGGATACAGAATTTCAGTCGACACTTCCCTCTAGGTTGGGATCAAAAAGTGGTCACAATGTAGATGAGTCCAAGCCTATCCTGCAGCACCACCATTCTCTACCAGTTTGGTTTAAATAAGTAAAGTATGACCAAGGACGATAATGGGACACTTAAGGACAGTTTTATTGAGAAAATATGTTGAGTAAAGTAAATGCAAAGTCTAATCAAAGACATTTTATTTCAATTTCAGGTCTAAAGCAGCCTCATTAGAGTTGCTCTCTGCGTGTTCTTGACAAGGTCCTTTTGATATTTCATATCAAATGCAACGTTCTGTCTACAGTATTTGGAGGTTAAATGCACTACATTTGTAAATGCAAGTTCCATTGCTCTTGTGGCAGCTGCACATAAGTCATTAGGGTTTCACAATCAGAGGAACAGTAAAAATAATGTGTCACACAAACACTTACCGTGCTTTAAAACCAATTCAGTCACCCTATTGAATAGCGCGAAGGACACCATACACAACACACAGATATATATCTAATTAGTGTTTTCCTTTTTTGGAAGCCCCACACAAACAGTGGAGTGAGGTGCAAAATTGAATTTGCAAAAAACAATTCATGAACAGGTGGCAATTTGATTTCAAAGACCACAAAAACAAGGGACCTCAGGTGCTAATTTCTCTAGATAAAGATTCTGTTGCTGATGAAATGCTGTTTTCTCCTTTGTTTGTGGCATTTTAAAAGTCTAATGGCTTTGATTACTTTGCAAAGAAAGAGACATGATCCGTGAAATGTATACTTAATATGGCAGATAACAGGTATTGCATTAAAACTAATGTCTTTCCTTAATAAAAGTAAAGAAACTTTATGTAACGGTTATAATATTGTTTAACAAGAATACATCTCGACTAAATTGTTGGGGGAATCCTTGTGGCTCGCAGTCTTGGATGTGAAAATACCCATTCAAGGGGTTTTAATTCACAGTTTACAGTTATAAAGCTCAAGTTATGCATTTTAATTTGTAGCTTACATTATTGTGAACCAGGAGGTGCATCTCATTACGAGCCAGACAGACACTTAAGTATGACAGCAGTAAAGATAGAAGATAGATGGGTCAACCTGAACTGGATTTCCCCAAGGAGACTGTCAATTCCCAGCGAAAATAAAAGTCAAACAAGTATGTGCAGAACGATCTTTTCCCCCTTACTTTAAACAATTAGCTAAGATGGCTAAACCTAACCAAGTAGTTGTATGTAACAATATTAATTACATGTTGAAATTGTGTCATGTGTTTAAGCAGCTTTCCTCAAACCATTTCACAATGTTATTTCATAAGACATCACAGTAGCCTGTGGGCATAGGCCTTTGAAGGATGTATGAACTGTTCATGAGAACCTTGATCTTGTTCAAGTCCAGCCGATGACCTTTGTTGCTTATTCATTCCTGTTCCCCCTCACCTCATTCACTGCCGTCTTGTCACTGCCCATAGAAAGGGAAATCCCAGGTGAGCTTAAAAAATTAGTTTTATAAACTTTAACAAGGGCACACCAACCTTTTAAATCTCAGCAGGCGGGAGATGACAAAACTTCATCAAGACCCTGCTGACACCAGAATTCTAATGAGGAGTGATCGGGCAGGCAGATGGGAAATTCCAACATTGGACATATTTCCAAACGGGACAGGGCGTTCATCCAATGTCCATAAGAACCACTCAAAGACAACCACAACTAAAACCTTGACACTAACCATGTCCAGAAGGATCATGGTTTTGTCTTGGCATTTTCTGCTGTGAGTCTGCATGCAAAGACATTACCCAGTGCGGGTGGCTTTTGCTAAGCTTACTAATCTAAAATGATGTTATGTTCTTGCTCTTACCACTGTCATGCATTATTGTGCAATAAAAAATATCAAATAAAGGGTCTTGAAAATACCACATGCAAGGGAAGGTTTTCAAAATAGATATATTACCTACAAAGGGGATTTTTGAAAGCCAGAAATATCCACACTTGCTAAGTAATTGTTTAGTCGATAGTATTGATCATCAAACCCATCAACCCCCTGCAAATTTATTGGTCAGTTTGTGTTATGGGGCATACAAATCTAACTTATGGTACTTTCTCTTTGATGTTTTCGTCTATTTATGGATAGATTTGACGTGTTTGAACCTTTTTCCTATGGCCTGGAAGCAGAATGATCCGGGTTACACAACATGTCTTTTTTGATAAGCATCTCCTCCATCCCTAAAACCAAATAAGATTCAAGCTTTATTCTGTTTTGAGGAGTCTGAAGGCTGAATGAATCATCACTTAACCTGCTAAAACAAGTTTAGAGAATGTGCCCAAATAAAGGAGTGCAAAATTGACTCATTTGCTTATTGAGGTATAAATGTATTGTGGCATAGAAGAAGAATTAAAATGCTACAAATTGTGAGTTCTGTCAAAAAAACTTCCACTTGCAACCGGAACCACATGTATTTATGATTGTTTGTCTGCGTCTGTGAGCCTATCTTGGGATATCTGCCTGCGTGCATTTAGTCTGCGTGTGCAGCAGGGCCTGAGTTGGAGTGTGTGTGCGTGAAATATCTCCTGGTTGAAGTGCAGCTCCATGACTACTGCTCCCAGGGCAACAGAGGTGCAGACAAGGTAGAGAAAGCTCAACAACACCTACACCCATCCCTGCAGCACGCACACACACACACGCACACACACACACACACACACACACACACACACACACACACACACACACACACACACACACAC
>JAOWBC010001868.1:14304490-14335384 GCA_028566105.1 Hypoplectrus providencianus | reverse complement strand
ACACACACACACACACACACACACACACACACACACACACACACACACACACACACACACACACACACACAGAACAGTATGCTGGAGAGTTTTTCTCCCCTCCCTCTCTTCACTTACTTTGAGTGTTATCACTCCATTAAAAGGGTGTTATCAGTTTTAATCGACACCCGAGAGGTGGGTTAGTCAGGTTCTACTCCACCTCCTAGTGGTTCAGTTGTTATTATCTATTGATAAGCTGGATCACTGCAAGGAGGTCCAACATTGATTGAGATCTACTCCAGTTGCACTCCAGTTCACTTTAGACAGTGAGCAAGTGCAGGTGAATATTTCACAATCTCTGACTTTAGCCAAAATTGCAATCATTTTCACTATTACATCATCAAGGTATAACATTCCATTGTTAAAACTGCCTTTACTTGAATATAATTACATTTTTGTACGTTTTACAGTTACAGTAATTCAGTATTTAAACATGCTGCATGATGATCCATTCATCCATCATAAATTGCTTATCCAAACTCTGGTCCCTGGAGCCGATCCCAGACAACCATTCATACTCTCATTCACTCCTACGGACAATTTAGAGTCACCTATTAAACCTAAGCTGCAGGGACTGTGGGAGTGACACAGAAAGCAACCTCACAACAGAGGGAGAACATGCATACTCTACCAGAAAAAAATGTAAGCAAAACGAACCACCAACACTTTGCTGTGAGGGGAGAGTGCTAACCATCATGTAGCCCAGCTTTCATGATGGCTACCTTAAATTATAGCGGTAGTGAAGTTAAAAAAGAATAAGGCAACTTTTCAGCAAATACGTGATATGATTTGTTGAGTTATGTACTTACTCTACATTGTACGGTAAGTACACCATTTTTATACGTAACGAAATGTGTAATTTTAATCAAGATAACAATGTAATTTGGTCATCTGTCAGAGGTGTCACATCCCCTTTATGCACGTTGTTGTCAAAAAACTTTACAACATTTAATGCTTTTAATTGTATAATTAGGACAGATGAAGGATTTAAGTCTTAAGATCTCCTGATCCGAAAGATACAGATTTGAACACAAAACAGCTAGATTACGCCTGCTTAGAAGTTTTAATGACTTGGTCTGTTTGTTTTTGAGATGATGACACTTTTCATGGACAATTCGGCTGCTGGTAACAAACTCCTGAACGATGAACATTGAAAGAATCCTGAAGAAGCTGACTGCGAGGAGGGCAATGGTGGTCAATATGATGGCCTCCCATGATCCCATGGTCGTCGACTATGAACTACCAGATATTTTATACGCGATATGCAATATAGGGATTGCCTCTTTTGGCGGTCGGAATTGTATTTACTGACATTACCAGAAACCCCCCTCACTACCTGCACTACCTGGTGGCTTTCAGACAATACTGCCCACATACCACAATATGTAATTAGTTCCATCTAAAAGCAGCGGACCAATCACTCAGTGTGCTTACATCCGCCTACAATGTGCCTTCTGTATTTCCTACATTGCACATTTCCCTTCGGCACTGGGTTTTACAGTGCTGATTGGCTCTGTCTTTGCCATTGCTCAACAGAAGAAAACAATTACAGAGGAGCAAAGGGAGGCCTTTAAATTCTTATCCGGAAAGGAAAGTCATGTGTCGGCTCCCAGTGTATGATACTGTGCGTAACATATAATACATTATATTCATTTATTACTGTGCTCTTTGGTGGTTCATGCTTCATAAATCAGAAAACCAACACCGCACTTCATGAAGATAGAAGAAACCCACAACAGGATTCAGAATGTGTCGTTTTTTTGTTTGACATTAATTATTCAGAAAGAACACTGAGCCTGAAATATTTTTGTTACCTATGTTGTTTTTTCTTCTATGTAGTTTTAACCCTAACCCTCCCCCTGACCCAAAACCTACAGGGCAGGTGGGTCTTCAGAGATGAATGTTCAAACTGATAAACTTTTGTTTTGTAAGTATAAACTCTAAATTCTGAAGTTGATACATTCTTCTTTTATGAATGTTCTACACTGCTTTCCAACTTCTTTGGATTTGTGGTTGTTGGACTGAAATATTGAATATTGCCTTACTGGTCCGAAATACGTCTCCCTCCTTTAGGATTCTCTGACAAAAACACCAATTTATTTCTATCTCTGGTGGAAGCAGAGGAATGATGAATAAATGAGGTGTTCTTTCTTACTGTAAAGACGTCGGGTTAAACATTAATGTTAAATGAAGGTTTCTTTACATTACCTCGGAGAAGCCTTAGATTATTTTTCCATCGCGAGCTGTTGCAAAATCCCTCAACAGAGACCTGGCACTCTGAAGACAGATAGTGAAAAAGCTCCAGACGAGCCATTGAAAATGCTGTCTGAGGCTTGTCTGGTGTTGCAGGCCACAGCTAGCAGTGGAGCACAGTCCAGGGTTCTGGTTCACACACATCGACTCGAAAGTTACACAGCCTACCCTCCGAAAAGAGGCAAAAAAAAAAAAAAAAGGTGACTTTTTTCTTTTTCTTTTTACCATCATTCAAGATAGATGAATGATATTTAGTACGAATGGTGCCTACTGCCATTGTCTTCTGGTTGGGGAAATGGATGTGAGGATTCATACAGAAAAAAAAGAGCCACTAATCATCTGATTTAATTAAATATATACATATAAATCATAAATAACCTCTAACAGTATTTTTTTCAAACTGAAACAAAACATCTTTTGTGTGTATTCTTGATATAAGTCTCATGAAACACTAGTGCCACAACAAATGCAAAGGTTTGTGGACGGTGCTGAGGATTCAAATGAAACCCACAGCATGTCCTCCCTCAGCAAATCCCACATGCTGAGTTCTTTTCTCTTCATCGTGTTGAACGCAGTCTCTGCATTACAACTGCTGCTGTGTACTTCATCCATATTTCCAACCAGATGCGAGGCTGATATGAAGGGGACAGACGACTCTATTTGACTTAAGATGGGAAGTGAGGAGCGGTTTCCTTCAAATGTAAATTTAACGCAACAACCAAAAATATTTGATAGAACTTCAGTGTGGTTGGTATTGCAGGACACACTGTTCCTCTGTTTATGTATGACAAAAAGTAGAGAAAACAAAGAGTAAACAACAGGGGTGAGTATTGCCAAGAATGTCACAATATGATACGTATCCCGAAACATGGATCACGATAGGATATTATTGCCATATATCCATATATCCCGATATTGCGGGAGGAGGCTGTATCAATATTTTTTTACACCTCTAGTAAACAAACACGTAAAAAGACAGAAGGATGAACCTCCACCATTATGACAGTGACAATCAACAATATAGCAATATTAGCTGTCAGGTGGCTTGGAGATAGATGCACAACTTTGTAGAGCAACAGAAAGACAGACAGCTTTACAGATTCGGACTGATTGAATACTGACTCAGATTGAAGACTCATTAAATAGTTTTTAGAGAATCAATTGAAGGAGTGAAATAAATGCTATACAGAACATCAGCTACCAAAACAAACTGCAGACTTGTCATCATCCAATAAACTAATATTGTTTAAAATGAGTGACATTACATTTTTTCATCTCTTTGCTCTGTTAATTAATTGTAAGCTGTTACGCAGATGGTTAAGATAATAATTTAGGCAAGTACACATACATCATGCCCAACTTAAGAAGCCATTTAAACTCTATATTAGATCTGGCTCTGCAAGTATAATGCTGCTAGTAGAATAGAAATACACCAAATAGATACTTTTATCACTGCAACAATACCATATGTAATGATATTTTATACTCATTACATACCTGACGCCTGTTCTTGTTTATGAAGAAAATTTTGACAAGCACCCACTGACCTACAGGTAGGTGCAGTTTGGCCCTTCTGAAGAATAATCACGGGGTGATAACATAGCACCTATTAACTGGGCTGGAAAGCAGGGTGCTCTCTCCTCTCCATCTCTTCTAACTCTTACCCCCTTCTCTTTCTCTCAGTCTTTCCCTCACTTGTCTCCTCTCCAAGTTCCCCTCAACAACAGCCAGGCCAATTAAGAAATGGCTCTTGAAAGGGTAGCAATTATTCTTTTGCAAGACATACATGGCTCCTGCTTGCCTCCACACATTATTATCTCCCTGGTATCCTACAGTGAGGTGCCCGGCCAACCATTCACAGCAACCCCTTACACTTCTGCCAGCCTCGCTGCTTCTTCTCTCTATCTGGCTGTCTGCACTGATGAGGGCCAGATTGTATAGCAAGGCAGTCTGAGGCCCAATGGCGAGCAGAGAAACACAAGATAATAGGTGGATTATTAAGGGAAGCCCTGTTGAGAGAAAAGATTTTTTTGATATCTTTGCCACCACCCACACAACCTACATTCCATCTCTTCCCTTGAATTCCCCCGCTTTTGCCATTTCACCCATTTTTTTTTTCATGGCTCTTATCATTTTTTTTCCCCCGGTGACGATCCCCGGTTGCACATGCAAATGAAAGACACTGCAGTGTGTTTAATGCTAATCAATACAGTGCAAATATTCATTTAAGGAGATGGCTGCATGGCAAAAGAGGAACCTGGTCTATTTGAAGCACAGACAGCGCTGTTATTTTTTTCCAAGCATTGTCGTGGAAATGCACATGCATACATTGAATACAAATTCATAACAGCCATCTCAAAAAATGCCTCTGAAAAATCAACCTGCAAAGAAATAGAGAATGGGATTGTAAAAACAGGAGAGATAACAACTGAGGAGACCAAAATGTGGAGGGGGTCGGGTGCTTTTAAATAACCATTCCACCTGTATAAATAATAGAAACCTCTCTCACTGTCATTACATAAGGCTTTTGTGTGTAAATTGTGTATTGCTGTAACCAAGAAGGAAGTGCAAATGGAAAAAGGCAAAGGCTGTAGGTGCCACAGGCGTGGGCTCAATGTTGGCACCATCATCCATAAAAGCACAAAAGTAGACACCTAAAGGGCCGGATTAAGAGCTCCACTGTGAGAAGAGCACCACGGGACATGTAAAACAGCCTGTTAATATAACTTCAATCTCTGGGAGTCAATCATTTTGGATATTTGGGAGATAGAATACTAATAGTACATTAACTGTAGATGCTAAAATTAGACAGTTGTGATTAATTAAAGGAAGAGCCCACATCCAAATGCAAACAAATGGCTTGGCCCAGTATCAAAAAATCTATATGCAATGTTTAAATTTCCTATGAAATTAGTTGAAAGGTGTTTAAATATTCTGAAGTGATGCATTGTAATGTAATTAATTTTTTGAGGATGAATCGCACACCATGCTTATTTTTCATGTCAAACTCAATCTTCTACACTGCATATGTGAATATCATTGTAATATATATGGACAGAAATTACGAACTCGTCGTTATAATAATTACAAGCTGGCCATCATTTTCATTTAAGCAAATATGGCAAGTCATGTTGGGTGGGCTTAAGGAAGTGGACTCTGAAAGAACATTGTGTAGCCTAGGCTATTTAAGGCTAATGTTATGCCTAAATCTGTACAATAAACTAAATACTTATGTCAGCATGCCAACTGTTTGGTCTAATTTCTAATATTTGGCAATTACGTGAGTCTGAGTATACACCATAGTTGTGCTTGTTTTTGCCCATAAAGCAAAGTATTGGAAACATTTGGAAAATTTGTACATATGCTAATGATGGCGCTCAATAACAATATCAGATGACAACCACATTTATAACAAGTGATACTGAGGGGAGCATCAATGCCTGTACCAGTTAAGGCTGTTCTCATTTACTGTTTGTACGTATTAACCGTGAAGAACGATGTTGATGAGAGATTATTAACTTTTGCTGCTTGGTGGCGGCCTCTAGTGGCCATGGGAAATATGACAGGAGCGAAGGAGGAAGTGAAGTGATGCAGAATAAAGACAAGACCTTTTCTAACCTACGTAACTGGGGACAGTATTGAATACAGAACTAGTTGTTTTAATTAAACCATGATCTTCTTTTAATGCAGTGGTTTAGCTTTACCAAGAAATTCTGTTTAGCCATGTTAACTACCTGTTTAAAACTGTAATTAGGACTTTAAATACAACTGTCATAATTTGTTCTAGAAAAGACTGACCAATTACATGGAAATTTATCCATCACAGAAATGTGAGCCTCATGGTGGTGCTATTGGGTCTACAGATCACCGAACAAGTGGAAAGTTTTTACCTGTTCTATGTGAAGAGATGGAAAGTCAGGGGTCAAAGTCAACAGGATTCATCATCTGGGGATGTCTGGGCTAAATTTTATCCATCCAATAGTTTTTGAGATATTTCAGTCTGGACCAAAGTGGTGGACAGACTGACATTGTCATCCCTAGAGTCACACTGCAAGGGTGGCTAAAAATAAAACATCTGTCTTAAAGAAAGGTGACTTTATAGGGATATGGACCCATTTTCTCAGCAACACTTTATGTATTAGCAAATTAAGTTTAATTCAGGCTAAAGATATAAAACTTTTTGGAACTGACATTTACTTTCAAAGGATCAGCAGCACATTTTATCCTTCACTTGTCAGTTTCAGATATGTAAAGCAAGTGCCAGTTAGATTGTGCACAATGTTTCACGTCATATTTTGCTTGTACCAGTCAGGTGCTACCAGAGCTGCCTGCTGCAATATGATAATGCCAACAGATGCCACTTCCTTTGCTCCAAACCATATTTTCAAATCACATCAAAACCAACTTTAGCATAAAAATGCACATTTCCTTTCCAACTTTTGGTGTAAATCCTAACAGCATTTATAGTGTCAGCTCTGATTATTGGCTCCCCGTGATGTGGAAACAGTGTTGGAGTTGACAAGGTGTAGTTGTGTGGGTGGTGGAGGCCAGAAGGAAGGAGTGTTTGAGTGTGAGTGAGTAACTCACTCCTTTTCATTTCACTCCTGACAAATTTGCCTTTTCTTTCAAGTTCCCTCCTCAGCAGACTCTTGTTTGGCCGCATCACAGTCCCTGAGAGACATCTTCCGATTGCCTGTCTACTGTGGATGCCCACCCCCACACACACCTCACACATACACACGCCTGGCTCTCCGACCTGTCTACAACAGTGCTCTATTGAGATGCTTTTTCTCTGAAGTAGGCCGGTGTGGCTACTGGCTCTAACCCTGAAATAGAATCATTGAAACAAAATAACAGCTGAACATTCCTCGTGCTGTCATTTACAATAGCCGCACAGCTTGGCAGGACCTTGTTTTATAGTTCGCTCCAACCAATCGATACATTGCTTTCATTGTCGCTGTGGCTGCCATGGTTGTACTGGAAACACATTTCTTGCCTCTCGCTCTCTCTCTGTAACCCAATCCTTCATTTTCTGTTTTTTTGTCTTTTTTGGTTCTCAATTGTCTCTTCCCCTCACTGTCTCATGAGGTACCCATCTTAAATAAACTGATTTTCCTCTTGCTGACACTGGATAATACGAAAGCTACGGAGGAATCAGGCCACAGGATACTCAATCAATCAATGTACTCTACAACCCTAGTTATCTCTTCCAGAAGTTTTTTTTTTTCCCAGTCCATGTCCCACTTAGATAATTGTTTATTATGGAGCCTAATGCAGGAATTGAATGCTACTAGCCAGCATGGCCACTTCTGCCTGAGGATGAAGACAGTTATCTGCTAAAGCACACCAAGGCAGTTTGTACCAATAAGAAAGGTCAAACCCTAATACATTACGCAGAGAAACACAGGCACACCCACACGGAACCACAGAGCAGAAATGGGAGGCAGCTGCTCGTAGCTGTCACCCAGCATTTTAAATAAATGGGTGCCTCCTGCCCTGTCCAACGAGCCTGCTAATTGTATTTTCTCTTACTTGGTGGCGTTTGTCAGGCTCCATCAGTCTTCTGTGACATGTATAAAATGACAGTCCACCTAGTTGACATTGTGAATGGTAGTCAGGTCAAGGCCCTGCTCTCCTCGGGGCCAAGAGGTTTGTTCAAACATTTCGCTTTGCCTCATTAATTCTCAAAGAAAAGAGGAAGGCAAGACTTAGCCCTCCATTATTTTTGGCAAGGTGCCATACCCTTTGCATTGTGTGAGGACGGACAAGACGTCTGTTCTAGTTCCTCTGTAATTCAGCCCATGGGCATATACAGAAGGTGTTAGAATCACACAGTAAAAACAAGATGGATTCATTCCAACCCAAGTTTGTTCATCTTTAAAATGAACACATTTCACAGAGGTCTAAAGGGCTGCTGAACAAACAGCAATAACTATAAAAACACCTATAAATGAATCGTATTTAACATGGTTCTAACTCAAACGGATGGCAGAGTTCACACAGAAAACTATAACGACTATGGCAGTACCACACTAGATGATTGAGATTAGTTTCAGAGCCATAGGATCATTGACAGCCAATAAACACTCATCTGAATTTAGAGCGTGTCACATTAAAACTCTATAAAAAGTCTAATAAAGTGTACTCATAGAAATCTACAGTATCTCTCTCTATTTGTCTCCAATGTGCTGAAGGATGCACAGCAACATAGCAGCACAGCTTATTACTGTTCATATTTATATTCTTATTAGTGAGGGCTTTAGTCCAGCGAGGTGTCCATTATCAGGAAATAATGGCAGACGCAGAATCCTTCTACGGGGAACATTAATATCCGATTATGGACACCTCAATGAGTGTAAACCCGATTATACCTTGGTTACTTGCCAAAGAAGAAACAAGATACATTCAATATTCATTCATTTATATTTTTATATTTTCATGATTTTGCAATCAAAATCTTTTAAAAAAAAAAAAAGCCCAAACTGTTTCTCCAGAACAAACCAATGGAAACAGGACAACCAGTCTTAGACCCAATGTGACGATGAGAGATATTTCTAGTGGGCTCAGTTGTTTGCTAGAAAGCTAACCTTATGCTAGTCAATAACAAACAGTGAGTATTTTTTGCCAATTAAACACAAGGGCTAGTGAGGTATCCAGCCATGTCACTTTCCTTGAATTATTAGCAATATTTCACAAATCTTTGCATCATCTCATTCGTCCAGGTCAAAGTATACTCAGTAAAATTATTATATTAGTTATACTGAGTATGTTTTACTGAATATATTTTACTGAGAATATTTCACAAAGAATATATATGTCATTCGTTCTGTTGGCTGCAGCCTGAAGTAGCAAGGCACATAGCTAATGGGATGTGAGAACCCTTTTAGGGGCAGCTTGTGTGTTACAATCACCTTGTTGTGGTGTTCAGAGGATGAGGCATTGAAGGACTACTCCCAGCATTGAAAATAATTGCATACAGACGATATGACCGCGTCACTACCACCGACAGTGTTAATTTCCTGATCAGAGTAGTAGACACCATTGTCAGGAATTAATGGCCACCCTGCAGCCAATAGAGTTGAGCATTCAAAAACATGATAATGCAGACGATGAGGGACATGTGGGGCTCTGACACAGATGGAACGTGCTTTGGCCACTGTGACCGTTAATTATAGTTGTAGTTATCATTATAGTTATCGTTCTTGGTGGGGACAGCTCTTTACAGTTTTCATCAGCATAGCACTGAATACAGAGGCAAGCATGATGCTGCAAAATAAACCTCTGAGCGATTTACATTTCTGAAAGACTGTGTTGGGTAATAGATTGAAGACATTTCCATCGTCATGCTCCAAAAGTTGTTTTCTTCTTTGGCTGATTACTGAACAGAATATTCTTTTTGTGACATTTGGAGCTGAATGTCTTCAGTTTGCCGAAGCTAGGGTAACCTTTTCCCTGTCTGTACTTAAAGTGACATTTTTTTTCATCAAGAGATAACTCCAACATATCAAGTGTTTCTCTCCGTCAATTCTCTGGACAGTGAACAAATGGAAATAGGTCTTTGGGCATGCGGATGACTGTCATTTGTCAGCATGTTCACAAATGATGCGTAATGGCAGAGGAAATCACCAGGCCACACTCTCACTTCTTCTCAAATGTCAATGTAACACTGTGTGAATATAAACGCTTAACATTTAGTGGCAAATAATGGAATGTGGACGAGGCATTTGTAGTGCTGACATTTTAGATCAGTGCTCATATGTGTTCTGGGAAGGCTGTAAAACAGCTAATGTGTTAGAGGGTCTCAGCGGCTTAGAATGCTGCTAAATTGGAGAGAAAAGCAGAGAGGGGAGTGAGGGAGTTGGAGAGCAGAAGGAAAAGTAGAGGCAGGAGGAGGAAGAGTGAGAGGGAGAAGAAGAGATGAGTGTGTCTTTCTTTTCTTTTTTTAAATCCTCAGCTAAGAGAGCCACAAAAAGAGAGAATTACACAGGAAGAAAAATTGCCATTGTCGCAGGCAGAGACAGTGGTAAATGGTGCGTCATTTTGCAGTAATTTACAAATCGCGGAGTGGAAACAAAATTAGATTAAGTGGGTCCGTTGAAATGGACCTGCTACACATCACTATTAATTATGCCGCTGTCAAGGGTAGAGATTATTTATTTTCATGGCAGAGAGTGAAATCATGCCGTAGGTGACTGCTTTGGGGTTTTTAGGGGAGTCATTTTTCATGAGCACATGCACCTCTACACAGAACAACAAGGAAACATGAACATTCAATCAAAGGCCACTAATGTCTACATTATCGTTCAGGGCAATAAATGGCTTAACCTGACTTATGGGAAATAACAGGCTCAAGCGATGTTGCAATGTCACCGCTGACATTAATGAGGGAGGAATTGTTTGCCATGCTCTGAATGGCCAGATAAATGTTGTGTACACAACTAAAGCTTGAACTGAGCGTGTGAATTAATGTTGTTCCTAATTTTCAGTGACATGGTATAACTCATACTCCTGGGTTCATCTCACAATTATAGGAAAGACACAAAAAAATGCAAAAAAGTAAAAAAAAACTTGCACTGTTATTAAATGCTACAAAAGTACTGACACATTTCCACTTTTCTGCCATTCTTTAGTTTTAAATAATGTATTTGAAAGGTGTTTTCTGCACAGTGTATTTTTTTTTTGTATCATGCTTGCTTCTTCAGCAAGCAGTATTGAGATCAAAACTATATAATAATAATAATCTTATGCATCGTGTTTCATACCTAGTGCAAATACTACAAAACGTGCACTTTCCCATTAACATTGACAGTCGGGTCGATGCTGTTACTCATCTTTACAGACTTTGGGTCAAGGCAACAGAGACTGTCACAATGAACACAATCTCTATGTCTCCAGCAATAAGAATTAAAGACACCAAGGAGCTTTTGTGACCATTACATGACAACATAATTAAGATAAACAGTTTTATATGGGAATATCAGTAAATTATAATACTCTTCACAGTGATTACACATGCAGTAATTATTCAATAAAGGCTTTATTTCAATCATGAATGAAAAGAGATTCCCAAGTGAATCCCATAGGGATGGCAGCTCATTGAGCAAAAGCAGATGTACTGGCTGCAGACATCAGCAGCAGCCACTGTGTTGGATGGGTGTTTGAATTCCTTTCAGAATTATGCACCACTGATGGCAAAAAAAAAAAAAAGAAAGAAAGAAAGAAAGAAATCGATAAAAAATCCTTCCTGGATCCTATTGTCTAAATGGATAACAACAACCTTAAAAGCTATCTGTCAACTTTAGCCATCCCTTGAAGAACAACTAAAAGACATATGCTGTAACATAAGGCTCTGGACTAATGGTTCTTTCACTTAGTGTCTCTTTCTAAACATCCAGCTGTATCATGAACACAACACTAACCTTTTCTAAAATAGTTTTTGCTTGTCTCTGTGAAACTAGAATGTTGCTTGGATACATAAACACAAAGCTAAATTACACTACGATTTCTTATCTCCCTGTATTCAATGTTCATAACCATGTGTGTGCAGTGGGTAACACTCCTGCAGAAGCATGTTTTTGGACTAAGACTTGTCAGTAAAAAAGCAAGCAGGTACCTGACATACAGACAGGCTTCATTCCACATTCAATACAAAAGATGACAACATGATAATAAACTGACGTGATTTTATTTCACATCATTTGATCACTGTCAGAGTGAACCAATTGTCAGCTCTAAAGTGGAATGGTGTCTTGATGAAAGATTGAAGATTGGTGAAATATAGTATTGATGAATAACATGTCCACATGCCGCATCCCTTTCTGAACTGCAATCTTAATTAGGAAGTTTTTGAGTCAGAAGTAAAGATGTAAGTTTTTTTGTACATTTAAACACCTCAATCCAGTAATCTAACTTTACCTTCAGGCTCAAGTCTCTTAAGTGCAATATCTGTTGGAAATACCCGTGCATCTTGTACAGGATTTACAATGTGACAGTGTATGACTGCAACCTTTCTTTAGTGGTTATTTATAAGGTAGAAACTCTATAATCATACAAATTTTGAGTTTCACAAAATGTTATATCTATGATAGCAACCTAAAGGCCAGTATCACAATCTGATCTCTTCTTACATACTGAAATGAGTGCTACCAGACTTTTCTGGGCCTGCGGCATCAATATCACGTTAACATACAATATGTTGCTCAATGGCACACGCACATAAAGCCCAACATCCCCAATACAATTTTATGATTCAGATAAATTACAACAACCTATTATTTTCCAAAAACAGGCGATGTCACCTACTTCTGACTGTATCAGTAGAAGAATAAATAGATCAGATTACAGGCTGTCCACCCTCTGAACTTTCTCTACAGGTTTAGGAAGAGTTTCTGGAACTGTGACAGGAATACTATCACTCACAGAGTTATGAAAACCAAATAAACATCAGTATTTCCTCCTCAAACAGAGTGGCGACAAATAGTGAGCTAGATAGCAGCTAGATTCTAGCTCCACATTAAACAGGACAGTTAGCTTAGATACACCGGCCGCTGCTGTTTAAAATATATATATAAAAAAAGCTTACCTTATGCGGTCCCCTCACTGCTCTTTGTCCTCGAAAAACTGCTCCACCACAGCAGTAAAGTCCAGGTAATTCCCAGTATTTAAGTTATGCTGACTTGTCCTTCTTCCCAGTTTAGTTTTAATCCTCGCCATGTTGGTGAAGGAGCGCTCCGGTCAGAAGTTCGTCACAGGCTAAAGTTCCCGACCATAGACTGTAAAACATGCTGCTCACCTGACCTCCTGTCGTCATGGTCATGATGACAAAGCCCAAGCCAGAGAAAAAAAACCCCCCCAAAAAACAAAACAAAAAAACCTGCGGCAACAGTTGGTAGAGCCTCCTTTTACCGGGCGCCGGCACTTTGTTTGATCCTACGTCGGTCCAAAGCTTTTATTCAAATATGTGGGTGTGGGTTTGTGAGCCGCCAATACAATCAATAGAAGAAGAAGAAAGGTGCGCGAGGGACGGTCAAAATGAACGGTACACTATTGTGATATTAAATACTTATTTTAAACCGTCTCTTGCGAATTGCTTTTTGAGGGTGACCAGGAGGATTCCCCACTTCTGTTTTTCTTCGTTATCTTTCACTTCAGCTAGTGATGCTAATGTCCGTAAACTACGGAGTGAGAGAGCGGCGCAACTCGGTGCTAACTAGCTAGAAACTGACAATTTACTGGAAAATTGTTGTTGGCGTCGTTAGCATTTCGATACATATATACTTGGGCCAACTTTGGCTTTGAACTGGGACGAGGTCTGGATTTACCCCATGCTCATTCAGCAACAATTGGATTTACCTTTGGAGAGGAAGATGTGGCCTTTATACTGTTCAACATGTTTGAGGACTTCATGCTGCTCAAGACTCAAGCAAAACAAACTGTGAGTACAACATCAAAGTCTTTGTAATGGTTTTTGTATTCGGGTCATCTTTAATTTTAAAATGTGTATTTGTGGCTGGAGCTGGAATTTATATAGGCCTTTACAAGATTCAGATTCTTCCTTTTGGTGCTGTTTTACAGATGTGGCTACTCAATTCCACCTAGGCTGTCAAATTGTCAAAAAAAACAACACTAGAATATGTCATTGGTTTTGGACAAAAGGGATCCATCGTTTGATGGCATACTTGACATACAGATTTGTTGCTTACATTGACAATATTTACCAGAATAGGTCTGTCATATAACTTCATCATGTGTTTTTATTTCTCTGAACTCTTCCTCTGACATCCTGTATGTATGCAGATAATTCATTTCTGCTCAATGAGTGTTTTTTTTCCTAAGACATTTTCACACAAGGAGTCTAGCTTTTCTATAATTCTTAAGTAAATATAACAGTGCGCTACTTGTAGGCTACCTGTGTAAAATTTTGAAGTACCCTTAAAATGGAAAAAAAAAAGTATTTCAGGGCACTGAGGGTCTCTGGCTTTCTTATAGTAGTGCTCTAATAGAAAGTCATATTTATATCACACTTAACAGTTGTATAGTATAGCCCTTGTGGCTCTGTTATTGTACAGGTTTTTCACCTGTATTCCGGTACCCTTTTCACAGCAGATATTTTGACTTAAAAGCTCTGCTGTAATTAATGACCTTAACTATAGTCAGTTCTGCTTAGTGTCTTAGTAAGCTATTCAGAGAGGAAACAAGGCAATATCAGGACATTTTCCAAGTGGAATTATTATTGTTATTAAATATACCTGGTCTTTTCCTTCAAGGGCATGTCGGGCTTACTAATTTTGTCACACTTTTCAACCTTTCAGTTTTGTAGTGGAAGACAATTAAGCATTGGAAGGAAGACATATATGCTCTTTCTTTCTTTCACATTTTTTTTGCACTTGTATTATATCTTCTTGCATCGACAATTCAGAAGCAACACATGACTTGCTATGTGGCCTTCACAGGCCTAGCCATCAGACATCACTGTAAGCTGATAGGGTAAGCCCCTGCTCCACTCTCCATCTGCTTGGCAGACCATCCCCAAGTCATTAGGCCCCTGCATGGTACCCAGCTGGGGGGGAGTGGAGTAGGAGGGGACGGGGCTGTCCCCAGTACGCCTGGCACTGGCCATCCAGAGGGGGGCATCTGGCAAGGCAGCACCCCGGGTCAGGCTATCTGAGGAAGGAGCACATCGGCGGGCGCTTCATGGATGGCTCACTGTCTGTCCCTGGCAGCTTGTCATTTATCACTGCTGAGCAGCGATTTCAGGTGGGAACGTGATTAATTTCACTTTACCATTCTCAGAAATAAGCCCTATAAATCATCCTAAGCTCGGCTTGTGTGCAGGTTTTCGTTGTCGGCCGATCTGACAAATCTTTACCTGGTCCCTCTGCCCCACTCAGGCCCCGTCTTGCCTCTGAGGTTGCTGCAAAATAGAGTCTTGTCAAATAGACAGCTTGGTGATGAGAATTGTCCACTTGAAGACAGACATAAAGAAAAGAAAGACAGATAAGCATGTACACATATACATTTCTATGGCTGGCATGAATTTTTAAGACGTATTTAGAAAGTGAGACAGAGGACGTGTGCATGTCATCTGCAAATATTAACACCTCCTCTGTCAATCTAATCTTCACACATCTGACCATCTGTCCTTTTTAAGTGAATGACAGGAGGAGAAAGAGGCTAAGACATGATCAAATGCAACATGCTGCTGATGTGAACCTGTCAGTGGAGCCTGTGGATATAGGGGGTTCTAGTTTATTACCAGAGCCACAGAACACATCACATCTAATATGTCAGAGGTAATAAGGACACTCTGGTGATAGGTGGCAGACTGCCAGCATGTCAGACAGGCACCCTGTTATGAAAGGCTTTTCTATTAATTTTACAGATGTGCTGCTGTTTTGTGAGTGATTTAACTGGTTTTTAACAAGACTTCCTCCCCCTTTCACCCCGTGTCTCGCTTGCTTTCTCTCTTTGTAAAGAGTGAGGTTGATGGAAGGTTCAGTGCGTGCTTTCAAGAATGCAGAACCGGAAAAGTTTAGATTTAACTGAACAGTACGACCAGCTGTATTTTTTGATCCACCGTAAGAATTGGACAGATTTGTTTGGAACAGTTTTGCGCAAATTTGCTCTGCAGTGTAGATGCTCAAAGTATTTTTTTAGCATGTATCTGGAAATGAAGGAAAAGACACATTTCTTGTCGCATGGCATATCCTGTCATAACTAGATGTGTTTAAAGTCATGTTGAAAATGTCTGACAGTAAGCACAAATTGCTGAAACTTGCATTTCAGCAACAGCCATTCCAGTTGTTTATATAATATATATGTTACATATATTTCTTGCCATTGAATATTCATATTCAATATATAAATATTCATTTACCACATTTAAATTCAAACATTTAATATTCTAGGATCAAATATCATTATAATAGTGGGTCTTTAAATGACATCAGAACTAAATATAATTTATCCTGATATTTTCTAGGACAATATATTGAACTAAAAATGTGTTATAGTGACAGGTCTTTTCATCATAGCACACGCTTACTCTTTAGATTAACATTAGATCTTTATCAGGATCCCCTGTCTGTAGAAGGTAAAATCCATATTATTGCAAGCAGAACAGAACTGAAGCACATCTGGATGTAGTCCGCTGCAATCTGATCTAATCCAGGGTAAACGCAATGTGGACAGGGTATTCACACAGTTTATAAATCAAATATCAGACCAGCAATGTTATTTTCAATGTAAAATTAAAAATAAAGCTTCTCCCAGCACAGGATTCAAACCCCAGCTGGTCCTATCAGGTAATAAAAAAAAGGCATTCTAGATAAAGTAAGTGGTATGGATGTTTAAGCCTGGTGGGAGGAGTTTAACTACAAGTTAAGTGACCATTTCAGTTTTGGAAATGAGGTAAACTTCATTTTTGTACAACAGTGCACTGTATTGTTTGAAAAGGTATATTTTAGTCACTTTGGGTATACAACTGAAAGGGATCAGTATGGCACCTTTATGCTCCACTTTCTTTGAGGGTGTATTTTTATAAGTCTATAATTGACGTCTGCATCTCAGTGGAAATTACTCATCCTCCCGTGAGATTTTTTCCCCCTTCTTTAACCTCCTGATACCAATCTTTTTTAATTAAGTAATGACTTTCAAATGAATCTCAGATCATGTGTGAGAGAAGACACTTATCCGTAAAAGTATCTTAGGCTTGATGGATTAATTCAAGAGGAAGTGGGCCATGTGTCCTGCACATTAACAATCCCTCTGTTCCTGTGAGGGAGAGGTATAATGGAGCATTATATGTAGGAAGAGCTTCAGCGGAAGCAGTCGCTGATTCTCTCTGTGATGGCATAAAAAAATAATTGACAGTGACAGATAAGGTGTGAGATGTATACAGCTCTGTAGTTACCTGCAGTTACAGCAGCTTCACGCGCACATCTGATTCCAATAAGAGAAGTCAGTCCATTTTCAGCTGTGCCGAAATCCATATTCACCCTAACAATACCGCTCTTGACTCCCTGGTGAGCTTAACAAATGCCACACAATCAGTCCTCTCCAGCCTTTGGCTATGCCCACAACATTTATTCCTGCACTAAACCAAGCGAGGCCAATCGATTGGCCTATACTGTGGTCAGAGCCTCCGTCAAAACGAAATACAAACCCTGTTTCCCTTTCCGAAAAAAAAGAGAACATGAAAAAGAAATCGCATTTACAGCACAGAGAGAAGAAAGGGGGAGAGGACGTGGTGGAAATGATGAGAGTGAAATAAAGGATTCTTTTGCTGCACAAAAGATCTGAGTGTTTCCACTTCCATTTCCTGATCTTCAGCTTCTCTTTTTCTCTCTGGCGTGCTGCGGTGCAGAAGCCAGATTGCATGACTAAATAGTCGTGTAGAGCTTACTCTATTTGATATTTATATTCCCATTGAAGTGTTCTTGTTCCTGAAGTTTTAATTGGGTGCTAATAAATAAATCATCTAGCCTCTTCCTCAACAGATGTGCAAGTGAGCGTTATGCTGCATAATATCTGTCTGCTATGCAGGTGTGTGCGCTTGCCTCATGTCACTGGTGCATGGGATGAGATGTACCAGCCAGGCCCCCTTAATCTGGTGTGCTGTGGCTCAGTGAAAGACTACATAACAGAGGGATGTGACAGAACCTGGAAATGGATTTCTGTTTGCTGTGACCTGTTTTATGTGTGAGAAATGCTTTACACGTCCGTGGAGGTTTATTTGCGACATACAGTAGGCTCAATATTTAACTTTGACTCACTTTCGACATTGTTTGGCTTTGCAATGAAGCAGGGTTTTGAATGAGGCAGCAGCCTTATAGTGCATCAGAGTATTTTTAGAGGCTTGATACAGATGTTAAGCTGTATCTTGTAGGTGCAGGAGAACTTGCTTGCAGGTCAAAGGAGCCAACAACTATAATACTACTATTGCAGAGTGTAAATTCAAATCAGTCCAATATATCATGTAAATATACAGCTTTCTTAGAAAGCAAGGTAAATCCATTGCTGTTCCAGGCATAATTGAAAATGGAAAACAAAGCCTCTCTCATCTCATGCCTGGAAGTCCAGATAAAATCAGCATAAACAGCATATTGCAGAAAGAACAAATAAATGCAGCATTTTCTAAAATCTTTTGAGCAACTTTTGCTATCAGCAGTGTGTCTAAGAAGGGCTACATAAAGAATAAGCTCTGTTTTTTTCAAGTGTATCTTAATAAGAGTAATAAAACACCCACGTCAAATGTATGTTCAGTGGGTTAGCGGTTGCTGCAATCGTTCCACCTTTTCATACTGTCCACTAACTTTATTAAAGGACTGTACTGTTAGGACAATAATTGATAAATCCATGGTCCTCCTTCTGTGCAAAAAACAATCTTGAGGGCCATAGCAGTGTGAGTTCAAGCCATTATTTTCTAGAGTTACAGTTTGTTTGCACAAAATTCCTCAGTGATTTCTCACTGAAACGAGGCAGAAGGATACTGATGCACAAGTTTGCTGGACAAAACACTGGCAATAAATGTGCAGTCTGCCAGGGTGAATATATCCATTTAATTCGTCCAACTCAGAAAGTTAAATTATTTTATTTTTATTATTTTATTTTTGGGTTTAAAATGTACAATAGGTCTACAACACAACAATCAGACCAGAGTTAATCTTCCTTAGGCTGGAAGACAATCAAAATGACAAGAAAATGACCTGTTTTCTTCTGCATCCCACTTGGTACAGTCCAGATTTAATACAAAGCACCTGGTGGAACAAGGTGCATTTATGTTCACTTATTCATGAGACCACCATGGTCAATCAGAGCTCCAAGAAATCAGATTTAAAAAACAGTTTATATGTACTCATTTGAGTGGTATCAATAAATAACTAAAGGCTGGTGGTACTGTGAAATAAGGAAACGACATGCACATGCACACCTTGATCACTTGTCTTTTCAGTGGTTGGCATCTGCCAGCTCTGTCTGAGGACAAAATGCTGGACTTGCACCTTTGTTTATTTGGTTGTTATGACTTTGGGAGTGATTGACATCCTGTCACCGTTCCAATACGTAATTCTCAAAGTGGAGTGAGCAAACAACTTTTTGTTAGGCAAATGTGTTTTGGCTTGTGGCCTCTATCATAATTATATTCTAGTGGATGCCAAATTATATTAGAATAGGAAAAGAAAGCCTGAGGAACTTATTTAATGACATAACAATACATTGTTATCAGTTGGTATAGCAATTCATCAGTGAACAGTCTGTTTAGGTGCAATGCCCACACATGCATATTGCCGTCTTTAATATATGCTTTTATTTTGATAATCTCTCTATATAATTGATAATGTTTTGAGAAGTAACTGAGCAAATGGATAGATCTCTATCTTGAGAATGGTCTGTCTCACAATTGAAAGATAATCAAAGGCTTTAAGTTAATCTGTATGTACCATTTGCACTTCAACGCAACGTGGCATTTTGTAGTTCTGGTTGAAGTATTGCTTGTCTTTTAAACATCCAGAAGAGCTCAGAAATAAAACGGTAAAATCATTGTTTAGTTGTTTTTTGTGAGTTGATTTAAATGTAACAGGTTGTGTTAAATGGCCATATAATTTTGATATTGTCTCATGTTAATGGCTGCCTGATGAATCAATCCAAATCAAAGTCTTACTGTTGTGGAATTTTGGCAAATTTCGTTTATTTGTCTAATTAACTGATATAATATTGCATTGTGATGAAACCATGATGACTTTCGTGTTTACCTAAGTTTTCCTTACATATTTCATCAGTTCTACCTTTTCCTATAAAATATATCAACATTTTACAGAGTTATTGGTATTTTGTACAGAAATGGTTCCCAGAGGATGAATCTTTAAGTTTAGTGTCCCCTGACTTTTGGTAAACAATAAACCTGTTTAGCATCAGCAAGTTATCTTGTGTCTACTGTAATCACCCTCACAGAGCCCCTAGCATGGCTCTAAACTCTTTTTTTCCCTACACTACTTTGATGTGTAGCCGCCTTTCTGAAGTCCTTCCTCTACTGTACTTATAAACATCTTCACAGCTTGCAGTTTACTTGGCATTTCCGTTTTTCTGACATGGATTAAAAATATGGAAATTTCTGAGTCTTCCACAAAGTCCAGGAAAGTAATTAATTTTGAGGGAATTAAATTCTCCAATTTATATTAGTCTGTAGCAGGAAAACACAATGAAGAATCTCATAAGATGCTTCTTGTCTTCTGGCAAACTTCTAGTGAAACACTGTAGACTCTGCATTGATGAATGAGCAAACAGAAAGGAATATACTTATACTAATATACTTTAGTGTTGACATGTGATCAAGTGTTTGTTTTGTGTGTGCTGTGGAGTGTAGAAGCAACATGTATGATCTTTTGTCTCTATGTGCCAATGGGTTGCATGCAAATATGTTCTTTTGAGCCATCATGGGCAATTGTTTCTTTTTGTGTGCCTTCTTTTGAGTTCACGGGCCTTCATTTGTGTGCAACCCCATGTGTGTGGGTGGAATTGTAAAATGCAAGAATTGTGGTATCAAGGCATATTGCCAGCCAGAATCCAGGAGGGCTGAGGGCGTTGTATAAAAATGCATGCACACATGCTGTTTACTTCAGCCTCCCACCCTGCCTCTCCCTTGCCTTACCACATCCAAACACCTGGAACCTGAAATGAAATGGCCGGTCATGGGAGTGGGCAGCAGTCATTGGGAGACAGAAAACAGGAATGTTGTCAGAAGCCAAAAGCTGCCAAAAGGCTATAATTGAAGGTGGCTACCCGCTGAGCATGCCCGCCCTCTGCCTGATTAACATTGACTAATAAAATAACACTTGCACGGCAGTATTGCATGCTCACCTTATCAGATACGTCGAAATGTGAAACACTTTGCTGTGGATGCTAGGATGGTAATTTAATAAGCTCACGTGGACTGCAGTTTAAATGCTCCAGATGTGCTGCTGGATTTTCATATTCTTTTTGAATAAAGATAACTTTAGCACATTTACATAAAATGATAAAAATCACAATTACCTTTTTTTTTTTTTTTTTTACTGCTGAGACATCAGCTCACAATTTTGCAGTACAGTGGTATGAATATCAGATCTGAACACAGAGGAAAAAAGACACTGCAAGATGGTGGACTATGCACATACTGGAACTCCACTGCACATATTAAAGTTTAATACAAAATACAAGCAAAGAAACAGCACCAAGTCACTGTTGCTGCCAGGCAAGGCACAGCTTTAATAAAGAGGAGAAACAATGGGGTCCAGGCAGAAGCAGCGCAGAATAGAAAACTGAGATGGTGATCAAGACTTTGTTTTTCAAAAAGCATCTTGCTGATTACTTGTGTGAACATGAGTGGACTGCGATAGCCACAGGGCTTGGGTCTCCGGACTTTTCTTTAGATCTTAGCTTGCCTTAAGGTTTGTAGTGTTTATGTTTTTCTATGGATTTCTAGACACTCATGTTTGTGCTCATGTTTCTCTAAAACTACAAATGGCCACAGTGAGAGAGAGCCATATGGATACATAAAAATAGAGCAAAGGGAATAGAAGGCCCTTCCTGTACACTGTGCAGCTAGTTATTCATCTCTCTCTGTTCGAGGCATCCTACCCCATCAGAGGCAGCCCATCCTGTACCTGCTTATTAATTTAAAATCATTTGCTGCACCTCCAGGGGGAGATAAATGCCAGGTGCAGAGACAGGGCAGTGGTGAACCTATAAAAACTATTACAGAGGCCCCTTTCTCACCCCTATTGCCATGGCCTGATAATAGCCTCACACTGCAGCGGTAAAGCCAAACCATGAGAGAGTAAGGTGTTTCTCTCTCTCTACCTCTCTCTGCCTTCTAGGCTCTACTGCTGAATTAGGGACACGCACACACACGCACACAAAGCCAACTGCTCAGCCAAGTTGCAGAGAGGCCCCGCTCTGCCTAAGGGCCCGCCCACTGGCCCGCCCACCCATGTCAAAATGCCGCTGCAAATGTTGTAAAGGCCATGAAAGGATGGCATCAAAGTGGCATTATCCCTCTGGACAAAGGGAAGCAAGAATAAATACATAAATAACGACTGCATGACAGTATTGTAGGATCAGCAAGCAGGTAAACTAGGCTAACTCCTGTTATCTCCCTGAACATGTTTGTGTGAAGAGGCTCCACGTTTGGCAAAATAAAAAGTAACATTAGATACAGAGATAGGACCTCCGACAGCTGCTTACCAAAAAGCGCTTGTATAATCTCAACTAAGTGACAGCCAATACCTCTGACTGCATCAGATGTTGTTATTCACAGTACTGGAACACAGTTATTTGTCCCATATTGCAAGTATGACAGAATTATATAAGCAAATTTTCCATGGCTGTGCTGATTGATGTGTATTTTGGAGGCTTGTGAATGTGCAGTGTTCCCAAAATTGTACTACTTTTCAGTTTTCACTTGAGTTTTAATGCTTTCACGGTTATGCAGGATTTTTAAGGCACTAAACAGAAGAGATGCTGGAGTCTCAGCTACTACAATACCAACAAAAAGCGCAGCTAGCCTCCAGTACAAGCAGAGCTGTAGAGTAATACACAATGCATTTCAATTACCATCTCACTTTGCGATTTGTAGAAACCATAGAAATGAAGAAAGAAGATCAAGAAATGCAGAAAAATATGTGTGTGGTTGTAGAGACAAGTTCTGAGGTCTGCAGCACAATTTGAATTCAATTTCAGAACAAACCGCTGAAGTCAAAAGCATCTGCTCACCATCAGAGCAGCATTTGAAGACTTGAAAATCAAATGTATGGACTTTTGGTTGAACGGCTCTGAAGCATATCACGTATTTTCTTCTTTACTGAATCATTGGTAGGAGAGCCTCCCAGCTGAAGTTCGCCCCGGACCCCAGGGAGCTCGAATTGGCACATTTTAGATTCGGCTGCTCAAAAGCATTTCATTCACAAGCTATGTTGTCAGAAAATCAAACCGAGAAGACAAACAGAAGCAAGCACACACATCATGAAAAAGATCGTTCCGCCATTTCTTGCATTACAAATTTTGCCTTTCAGCAGTTCTTAAAACAGTTCCCTCTTGCATCTGCATTATCTCACAATGAAGTAAGTTTGACATAAAATGAAAGGCAGAAAAAGGTTTACTGTGATGGATTACCATTTATATCTCATGCAACTTCAAAGCCTTAGTAATATGAATTTCACTCTGGAGTAAAACAACATTGGTAACTGCTTTCCATGGGGTAGTATACAGCATATGCAGTACTAATAGACTACTATTGAACAAATTTATGAGAGTATAAAAACTATGACATTTTCCATATGTAACAATATAATTTGAGCTTCCTCTCTGAACAGTAATGTACAGTGTAACTATCTATGGTCAGCGTCCTTAGGGAAACGTTAAGCAGAAATCCATTACTTCTCAGTAAACCGGTTACGGAAACTTCTTTACCATATTCGGTATTATTTGGTGATGTCACATATTCAACAGGACTTATTCAGTATTTAATGTGTTGTATATTGTTGTTATTTGGTACAATGAAGGTTAGAAATTAATGCTGAAATATGAGTCTTCCTTAATCCATTTAAAGTCGTGTATAGACTTACATCAAAATTCTAGCTCATTTGACCCCTGCGTTTTTACATTTATCAGTTGTAAATTAGTTTTTAACTGTGGAAGAAAATTGACTTGCGGCATGACAACATATGTAAAGTGTCCATTGCATTGGCAGCCCTAGATAGTAATATGCAGTGGTGCATGCAGAGTTTTGGATTATGTGTCCAGCTCAGATTTTGTATGCATGTGGCCAGGAATTTTCCCTCGCTTCAGAGTATTTTGAAATACACAAAAACTCACCTTTGTGGTGCTTCTAAAAGTGGTGTTTACATTGAGACATGTTTAATGAATAAATACTTATTATATTTCTTGGCTACAGGCATTTCTGGCTTCATTATTCACTGCTACACTAATACTTTCAAGATAAACTTTTGGCAAGAAAATGTTTGTGTCTGAGTGTTAGCCTTCTAAGACTGTCTAAGAATGTCTTTGGGTGAGCCATTTCTACCACAAACTCCTGTGACATGTCCTTGGCCTATTGACAGATCACTCCTGCCTGCTCCAATGTGCAGTATGAACCTGGCTAGAGGCTTACTTGTCTCAAGTCACCAGACAGTTATTTCTTCTGTCAAAGCGACGAGGTAAAATAACTCAGCTGAAGCCTCTTGTATGGTAAACAGGGCTCAGTGGATGCCTTTGTGGCTGACGAACTCTTGCGAATGGGTAGCCAACTTCTGACCAAAGCACATTAATGCAGCCTTGTTGATTTGTTCCAAACCAGTTGATGGAAGTGTCTAATTTTTCTCTAGTGTGACATTTCAAAATTTGAGGATATATTTAAACTGGGTGAATGCTAGAGATCAACTTTGAGAGACTTTTTTTGTGGAGAAGCTATGACTTTGCAAAATTAATCTATCACAGTGAATCCAACACTGTCTGTCTTATTTGATAATCATTTATATCTCAGTGTTGAAACAGTCATTAGCTTAGTTTCCACTGTTGGTGCTCACAGTCCACTCTGTCCATGCAGTCTTTGGTTGAGTCTGTCAAGCAAACAAAGGCTGCGTTCCTGACCTGTCGACCTATCAGAGGCAGAGTTTCTGACTGCGTGTCAACTTGGAAAAGTCAGTTTGGCTCTCAGGCTAACTGCAAACATCTCAGTAGCATCTAACCCTTCTCACAGAACCAAATAAATTCTGCAATTCTGGAAGCAAACTTCCCCTTCTCTCCATTACACACAGACATGGTGATTTAGCACAGATTAAAAGAAAAATCACAAAAGAATTTGAAAAGTAATTACAGAACTCTGCATAAACACATCACCTAGTTCTAGCTGTTTTAAGATGAAGAAGTTGTATATTATACTACTGCTTACAACAGTAACAACTTTTTCTACAAAATAACTTAAATGTTTTTTTCCCAGTAGCTTTTCAGTGTGTAAAATTCTGTTCAGTGCAGATTTAACATAAAATGTATCACTGTGAAATCAGTTTATCCAGGTAAATCTAGGACAAAACACTTAATTCAGTCATTCATTTTTTTAAAATAATGTTCATAATGCATAGAATTTTAATAGAGTTCAAGAACAAAGTATGTGTATAGTACATTTGAACTCTTATCAGATAGATACAATCCAACTCATATCAATCATTTTTTATCTGGATTACGTACAGTTAAGTCTTGCTTTTTATGAGCACCTTCTGAATATAGGCCTGCGCTTGTATTCTCATTGTGGATTCCACCCACGCTCCATTTTCTACTATTGGATTTTTATCTTTGCACTTGTTGTCTTCTTGTTAGTTTTTGAATAAGAATTTCCCATCGGCGTACATTCATTACAAAAGTTTATGGCCTATATAGAAATCAAGAGATAAAAACAAGGCTTGCAAACATTGCAGATGAAATGCTGAAATCTGGACTCGGCTGCTCTCTCCATACACTCTTGGGCTATTAGCATGGGAATTGTGAGACCAGTGCATTGAGACTCCCACACATTTCTAATTCATCACATTGAAAAAAAAAGAAGCTCTGTAGATATAGTTTTTTCTCATTCTCCCTCTCCCCGACTTATATTGCATCTCAGCTTTTTCTTCACGCTTCAAAACCAATGTTTCATGTTTATTTTTAGGGTGGCATAAACAAGAAAAAAGCTTTAAGGGCTGAGATGAAAACAACTGACCATAAAGTGTACCGAAAATGAATAAACCATCCTCAATCTAATCCGTGACTTGTCATAGAGCTACGCGAGTGTCAGTAGAACTCACTGGGAGCCTGAAACACCCAAATCCCATTAAGCCTTTGTTGGGGGAAAGGCTGACATTTTGTGGTCTAATTAAAAATTTCCAGCAATGAATCAGTGAATGGTTAACAATAATTAACAACTGGCATGGGACGCTGCAACAGGGACATGACCACATAAACCGGCTAGCCTCTGAGCTTTGTCCATTTTCCTTTGACGAGTGAAACTGTCATCTGGGGAAAAAAAACATATGAGGGAGTCAGAGACCTCTCTGATATATTATTATTCCTATTATGGCCATGGTTACATTTTTCTCTGAACTTTAATTATTCAAATTGTAAAAAGTGTCATTGCATGCTGTGCATAAATTAGATTAATGCAGCCATTAAATTATCAGTTGTTATCATAATCAGCCATTTAACCACACTGCTCTATGTGGCTGTTGTGGCAGCTGTGTTTGTGTAACTGTTTATACAATCATGCAGTCCCTCTGTTTCCTGCTCATTTGCATTTTCTCCAAATGTCTCCAAGCAACAAAGTACGGGAGGAGGGGCTGGAGGGGCCTCAAACATCTCGCCGACACCCCCTTAGGATGCTCCATTCTCTCATGTCCATCCCTCTCCCAGCACTTTCTCCCTCTCTGCTGTCAAGGCACATCCTTAGAAACCACCCGGGTGTCACCATACTTCTTCCTCCAAAGACACAAGGAGGGCAGACACTCTTTTAATCATCCTTTCTCGCCTCTACTCTTCTTCTCGGCGGTCAAAATAACAAAAGCTGTCACACAGACTCATGTCGTCTCCCAGTGATCATAACGGATAATTACCCTCCCCCCGGGACTCAAGTCCGGCCCCATCTCTCCCACAAGCACTATTTCAATGTGAATCCCCAGCACTTGTGAAATGGCTCTGTCTCAGTAACAAGCTCTGAGTGGCAGTGATTCAGTCAGAGAAATAGCCAAGTCAGGCCAAGCAAAAGTACATCAACCTTCAACCCTTATCCACCGTTTCTCGATAAAAAAAAAGAAGAAAGAAACCCTCTTTCTTTTCTCCCGAAGAAGATTTATAAATCAATGAGACAGGGTGAGTGTCAGAAATTGTTCGGTGCAGTCGTTTCTCAAGTGGGACATCATCCTGTCCAGGTGACAGATTGGTCTGACCAAAAGGGGGCAGTGTTGCTGTTTTGAAAGAGAGGTGGCACTGACGGCCAGAGCTGCTGCAGTGCATGAGGGAGTGAGCAATTGAATGAGTGAGTGAATGAGTGAATGGGTGATTAAGTGAAGGGCGAGTGCAGATAACATGCTCACTGACTGACAGAGGGAAGCTACAGCGATCAGCATCGATCCCGCCACACAGACCTCCAGCCTCGGCCGGCGGTTGCTCCACCGACCTCCAGGGCACAGCCAGATGCCGGATTATCAGCCTGAATGATTGCATCTCTGGGCAAATATTTTATCTGATACAATACAAAGTGTTGCCTTCTAAACTATCACAGAGTATTCAAGCAACTTGCCTTTTTTTCTCCTTCAAGTGGAAGCCCTGCTGGATGATGTCAGGGTTTCTTTAGATGTGCTGGCAAATATCAAAAGATTCTAAATATATCCTTTACTGTATACATGTGGTGTGCATTTAAAATAAGACTGAGCACATTCTGTAAACTACGGCACCTAAATGGAGTTTGTCAAGTTGAAAAAATTAATAAGATGCAGATTAAGCTATACCAGAGGGAATAGATTGTACACAAGGGAATAGGAAATGCAAAGCAACAAACAGAGAGGCTGCTCTTTTTAAAGGAATTTATCAGACATTCATTCAACTCTATGATGTCCAATTTTAAGTGAGTCCAGCCTTGGGCTTATAGTTAGGGTGCTCAGTGATGCTGCAGGTGTGCTAGACTATGGCTTATCTGCATTCAAATGGCGTGAAAAGCTAATTCTCTTCTTCATCTTCATTGTCTGCAATAAAAAAAAAGGGGACACAGGGATGTAAAAGGAAATATGTAAGCGAATGAAAAGACGGCTGTTTTTAAACTGCACCGTTCAGATACAGCCAAAGTCAATATACACGTTTGAGTTTCAATCGCAAATACTAGATTTATGGCAGAATATAAGAGTCTGTAACTATCAAACTCAATTTGTACAGTTTTGTCTCGAAGGGCTTTAGACCTCAAACTAAATCCTCCCAGATCATGCGGAATCACAGAGGCGGGGGGAATCGCAGGCAACCTTTATGATGAATGAAGCTATTCCAATCCCTCCTCACCTCCTCCTTTTTCGCTTCTCTCTCATCTCTGCTGACATACCTTGTACCTACACGGCCAATCATAGTATAGAACACAGTGCAATCATCTTAGAAAAGCAATTCACTCCTTCCTGTGCCTGCACTTTTGGTGTCAGGATCGTAATTTGTAAACCACAGAGAAAAACTTCAGACCCCGTCCAGAGGCCTGCTATTTAAGATCTGTAAACACCAGCCGGATGATGCTGCTGCTTCCTACAATATTGAAAGTCCACCTCTCCACTTTCTCCTTCAGCTCTGTCTAGGTCTTTGGATGAGAAGAGGAGGTGAAAAGAAAAAAAATGTTTCGAACGAAATCTATAATCGAGATCCCTCATCCTACTCCCCCCCGGTGCGGCCAATTGGTATTCTGCAGGATCTTCCGGCCCCCTATGGTGTTCCCAATCTCCAACTAGGAAGGAAAGAATAGAGAGCTACTAAGCCCCTGGATGGAGAATGCCTAGCTGTGGATTAATGGGTAGAAGAACAAATGAAGTCCAGGAGAGGGTTTATATCTATCAATATAAAGTAGCAGATTAGGCATAGAGATGGCCGCGGCTTTCTGTTTTAATTTGTCAAACTGTTTGGCCACATTACTCCATCGACAGAACCAACATCTCATGGTGAAATTAGAATGGGATCAATGGACGGAGGGGGAGCACGGCCCGTTGTGCATCTAAAAATTCAGACAAAAGGTTCTTACTCCTATCGTTGTTATGGGTGCATGCCATGTTGTGAAGTGGTGCTCAGCATGGGAAGAGTCGCATAGAAACTTTCATTTTCTGTGTTGTTAGTTAAACACAGCTTTTGTTCATTGGATTTATAATAAAGGTCTGTTTTTTTTTTTAAATACATGTACTGGTTGGATAAACCTAAAGATTTTAATTTAGAACATTTAATCAGGAACACAGTTTCTAATCACGATAAATATCTTCTGGTCATTATTATTATTATTTAACATCAAAAAATCCCTTTTTTGCCATTACTACGAATCATACTGTATGTCTCTTCTACATAACTTCAGCAAACAACAACACTGAGCAGTGAGTGTATAGAATATGAGTAAATGATGTATAATTAACCAGAAAAAACATTTTGGAATCCTGAACTATGCATCTCTCTAAAGAAAAAAAAATCTTTGCAGACCATTCATTCATTACAACCTTGGCTGGGATCAGCTCATAAAGCCTGTATTTAGAGCAAAGCAAATATAATCATAGCTCAAATGAAGGAGACGCGGACATGTAATTTTATTCCATCTTTGACCTGCCGAAAAGGAAACATTCTTTTTTTTTTATTTGTAGGCGAAATAATCCGACAACATATCCTCATGCTTTCTCTACCTTCGTAGTCCCTTATATTCATGGCTCTGAGCCTTGAAATGTTTTTATTTTTTCCCTCCTCTTTTTTTAACCTTTCAGGTGCTTTGAGAAGCTTCAACCTCTGTGCCCGTCTCAGACAACCTTGGTCGATCCTGTAATGAATTTAGCCGCCAGCAATAACAGTGCCAATCAATAGCAATCCGTGGTATGTCATTGACAGGTTAGACACTGTAATGTTTGGCCATGGCAGCTAGTCAAAGGAATCAAAGGAAGTCCAGCAGTTCTTATTCAGCACTTCAGACAAGTGTGCACACACTGGCAACCTCACCCCTGCTGACATCTACAATAACATAGAAATATCAATACAAATATAATTCATCGATCAGCCACAAATAGGCTCTTTAATGTCGTATATGATGGCAAAATCACACCTGTGACCTGCATCATTTGAAGCATTTACACAACTGGGTTGTGTATCTCCACATAACCTTTGAAAAAGAGTTTTACTCAACATGGCCTCCAAAATAGTTTGAGCCGAATGTTGGATGGGCAGAAAGAAAAGGCTACAAGGTCCCTGGTGGACGTCTGCTTAGTTAAGCCACCCTACTGTATCACCAGCCAGTCATCAATCAAACAAGCTTCACCCTTTGATCCAAGAACTCTCAGTGTGGTGTTGCTTCATTTGCAATGTGAACAGATTGTAATGAAACTTTGTTTGCTTACATTTGCTTCATGGAAAGAACCGAGAACAGGAGGCCGCTCGGTTTGATTAATTGGAGCTTTCAAGACAAATACTCCTTCTGGTGCACTACATTCTCTGCAGTTTATTCCTGCTAAGAGCTCTCCCTCTTTTCAACAAAAATACAGTTAAAATAACTTATAGGAACACATCCATAAAACTGGGGGGGATTAAGATTTTGATCTTTGTAACTGAATTTAGATTAATCTGACTTTTATCTTATCTTAATGAGTCTCCTACTGACTTGTGTATTGCAGTTTTGTCTAATTATTACAGTGCCTGTTTAAGTGTGTACATGTCATTATGCATTGATTGAATAAAAAAAGGACAGGTATTTAATTTTTTCTTGAAATGCAGAAAACATACGTTACTAAAATAAATAATAGAGATCAAACATTTGAGTGTATAATCTAATAGATATTAAGGACCGTGTAACATTCCCTCACAGGGACACGGGCCACGTCAGGTGTCAGCCAG
>JAOWBC010001868.1:14276159-14304390 GCA_028566105.1 Hypoplectrus providencianus | reverse complement strand
ATATATAGAAAAAAAAACTGATTAAACTTAAAAAAAAAACTAAAAAAACTACTACACAAATATAGGATAAATAAATAAAAATAATTGAGAGATGCCAAAATATGAAACAACAAAGCATTTATCTTGCTAAGCTATAAACTCAGCAGCAATAGGTTAAGGTGCACCACTGTAAAGGAAAGTGTGCACTGGATTTATTGTGAGATGGAAGGAAACCCAGTTGTGATTTTATCTCCTGTCGTCTTGTATTCATAATAATTGGAAGCCAAAACTGTAATTTGAAAATGAAATTTAATTGAGTGCTGAGCTCTAAAACCTGTGCAAGTATCATCAACCTGCTAGAGTCGTATGGCAAAGGTCTGTGCTTGTTTTCAAGTGTTTTTCTCCCTTTCCTTTTTTCACTTTTAAAGCCTCAAGTGATATATTAGCTTGTCGCTGTAGCTAAATTTGTTGTTGACAGTCGATAGCCTACAGACAACACCCCAACGTCTGGTTACCTGCTTGATTTGTCTCTGTTGTCATGAAAGAAGATCTGAATGAACATCCTATCATAAAGCATTTAGACCTGTGAAGCCTCCAGTGCCTTTTTCCTTTTTTTTCTCGTCTTTTTGGGGGGGCCAAAACATCAGTGGTCTGACAAAGACTGAACAGCTCTGTGCCTAACAATAGTGAATATAACTCTTCCACATGCTCCCTGCTCAGTTCCTCCATAACAAAGCCATCAGACACATTTGCAAGGTTGGTTATGTCATGTTCCTTTTACAAAGCAATAACCTCCAGCTAGGGGACTCTAAGGGATTGGAATTTTAGTTCCCTTCGTCATTTGTATGTGTCGAGGTGCCCGCTGTGGCAAATTGCAATTCCACATCCCATAAGGTCAGCCCTCGCACTTCCTCCTTGTTTCTCTTTCTTTGGGCGGAAAATGACACTCAATAAGGGCAGACTGGTAAAATGTAAGAAGAGGGCCTTAATCCCCTCAGGAAGTTTAAGGCACAGAGATCCGCTATTAGGTCTGAGTCTCTTCATAGGAGAGCAGGTCACAGAGATCACATTTGTACTAGAGAGAAAGAAATCATGTGTGGTGTCTGATATTACACAAAAAAAGCGTGCTGCTAATTATAAACTGTATATTGTACAGTTCGTATATATAATGTGGAAATAGCAATTGGTGGTGGTACTGGCTATCAAAGGCATGTCATATAAAATGTTGCTTGGTGTTCCTTAAAAATATCAAGTGACTGCAAATGAAAAGTCATTAATTACCTACTTATTTTATTCCTATTTTTTGCCTTATTTTCTCTGTCATCAGTTATAGAGTTGGCCGTCAATGTAATGCTTTGTTTGTTTAAAGTTGAACAATGCTGAATATTAATAGTTTTATGTTTAAGAAAGTAGCTCTCTTGGTACATTTGCAGAGAGCAGAAAAATCGGTGCACAGGCATCAGTGCAAATGTCTTGTTTCATTGCAGCTCAAAAAATATTATTATTATTATTATTATTTTACCAACCATATTGGTTTTCCCACTTTTAAATCACTATAGGCATCGGGTCTGTCTCAAAAATCCCATATCAGTCAGGCTCTGCAATAAACAGCACAATGGATGTGAGGTGATGTATTGTAAGAAATGCTTTTCTTTTTGCTCATATGTTTAATACAAAAAAGTTGTGCATTGCTGAGCCACAAGCATATAAGACAGTCAGGTTAAGCTTTATTTCTGGGGGAATCATAAATAGATAATAAAGCCAACATTGTGAGTGGTAGCCGTGCACAAACGCACACATTCCTGCCAGACATAGACTATAGCAGTCTATTGTTCCTCATCTTTTACTCTATCTACCGTTAGAAACTTTATACTGAGTCATTCAGCCAAAAGGTCAGAACTGTCCCCTAAAAATCAGGTCATTTGGCTTGTCCTTTTTTCACTTTTCCCTTTATCCCTTTTATTTCTTATTTTTCTTTTTTTTTTTCTTTCTTTTGTTCTTTGTCTCCTCTTTCACTTTTTCCCTCTTTGTTGCTCTCACTCACTTTCTCTCCTGGTTGGGGAGGCATGAATGCGGGTGGCAGATGGCTGGGATGTTTCGCGTCTCAGAGGGATCGTGCTCGTCTCATTCCCCCTCCTCTACTGCTGCCAGGAGGTCAGCAAGGTGGGCTGAAGAGTAATTGGCAACTGGCAGGGAGAGAGCTGACACAAGGGCTGTTGAGGGCAACATTAATTGACAATTGTAAATAACAAATGGAGCTGATGATTCAAATTACCTGTCCACACGATTCCCCCCATTAATTGTGTCCTGAAATGTGACCCAACATAACAAATGATTTTTAAAATTTTGTCTAAGCTAATGCCAGGAGCGAGGAGCCTGAGGGTGGGGAGAGAGAGAAGTGTGTGAGCAAGAGCAGGAGAGAGAAAGAAAGAGGGAGAGAGAGAGAAACACATCAAGGAACAGATTGTTAATATCAGCCGTTTCATCTGGCCGATTGTGAAATAAATGGCAATGGGGCTTGCAGTAACATGGTGCGACACGCCGCGGCGTCTAATGGGACGAGCAGCTCTCCACCAGCAGGGACCTAATGAAGTGCGACATCGTTTTTCACCCCGCGACCACGACAATGTCAAGGTGCTGCTACATGCCATTTGTGAAACGACGGTGGCAGGACATCACCTGCTCAGCTGATGGCGCGTGTGGACCAGCCAGGCATCAAACCATCCAAACACTTGGATGACTTTGGAAAATCGGGCATCAATATCATCAATCGACCTTCTGTTGACCATGAAAAAGACACGCCATCCTCTTCTTCCCCCCCGTGTTGTTTGGTCACACACCCACAGGACAACACAACTCAGATGGGAGACACAGGAGGCGACCTTGTCGAACATAGTGCACTGGGACATGTTTCTATTATTACAGGTCTGGAGGCAGTCATGCACCAGAACACAAAGCATGTTTTACGGGGAGGGCTTGTGACTGATGATGGGGGGAAAGTTGCAGAAAGGCTGCAGTGGCATTTGATTTAGTGGCTTCTCTCTGCACTGTAATGAGGAGTAATTCTGTCTTGACACCCCTACGTCTCCCTTCCCTCCCTTTCCTCTTTCCCTCCATTCTTATCTCTCTCCTGCTTTACCTTTGCCTATGGCAGCCCCCCCACAGCCCCCTCCCTTAGTGTGGTTTGTCACAGTTTTAAGACTTAGCCTCAGCTTGCTCCAGAGTTTTAGTGCTCCTTCCGCAGGCAAGAAAAATCTGACATGTGTCTTATTAACCAAAATGATTCTGCATGTATCTTCATTAACTGGCTATTAAGAAGAAGACATGAAAATATGAAAAAGTGACTTCTCCTAACCAATATCCGCCAGGGAGATTAAAGATAACTTAGATGATTTATATTTCAAGGAAGATGTAATGTTATTTAGTACAAGTTCAGAGGCCAAGAAAATCATTTGCTGGGATGAATAGTTGACTTTCTTAAGCCGTCGGTCCCGTCTGTACATATTCCAGTTGAACAGCTGAGATTTCCCTTTTCTTTTCCTATTAACCACCTTTTAAATAACTATGTGAGTCACACTGGGCACAGTTCTCTGAGGTCAGGTTGGGAAAACGACATTTGAAAACCACTGCTTTTACAGTCTGTTCAGCAGAATGGTGTCTTTTCTTCCACAGAGACGGATAAGATGGTGCTGAGGAGAGAAAACACTATATAAGCAGCTATTCACTCACACTGACGATCACAAGGCTTTTTCATGATAGAATGCACTAAAAGAAATGCTGTGAAACCATCTACGTAGAGCAGCATACAAATCCAAGGCCTGGCATTGGTGTGCAGAAGCGAAGCTGTTGAACACAAAAGAAAAATACATAAACAGTGGCCATATAATAGAGGGTCATGATTAAAACTGTCAGGTAGGATCAGCCCTCCGCTGATAAACAAAGTTAATCAGAGAAAGCTCAAAGGGTGCGAGGGTTCAAAGGGAATGCACCGTCAATGTGTTGTATGCGATTAATGAAGAGAACTGCATCAGAGTTTCAAAGCTCTGCTGCTGTTGTTTTTTCTCCTTCATATCGGTTTGCTTTCCCACTAGAGTGGAGGAGTCAACTGTAATTTCTCTCCTGCAGATAAATTCGAAATGGAAACAGACATAACTCTCTCTCTCTTTCTCTCAACTCCTCTCTTTTGCATGCTCTCTCTTACTCTCTCTCCCTATTCCAGGTCTTAATTAGCCAATGCTAAAGCAAACAAGCCACTCTCTGTTTAACGTGTCTAGTTGAGTAGAAACATACATTTGCCAAAAAATTTGCAGAACCGACTTTAACAAATTTTCCTCCTTCTATGTCTGTGTTCCCTTAAATTTAATACCTGTGCACACCCACCTATTATCTTTACAGCATGGCCCAATGTGGGCCTCGGAAACCTGTCACTGTGCTGTGCTCATTAAAACTTCTCACTGTGGTCCGTGACTGGCGATCAGGGTTACTACACTCTGACAATAAAGCCAGTGTGTTTAATTTATTCAGCATTAATGTGTTTACAGGCTTAAGTATTGGATGCTATTTGTAAAGTAGTGCGTGCTTAAATTATCAGCTCTATTTCACACTTCAAAAGAGCAGTCAGCATCTCCTTGCATATAGATATTTCCATATCAAGTATCTAATGTTTAAAATTAGAAGTTGAATCAGAAAATCCTAAATGCGAGAATTGAATGTAACTCTAAATGCAAATGTCAAATCTTAGTGCTGGTCCTCCCCCATTTCATGTGTTGATAATGACGTATCAAAATTATGTATCAAAAAGAATCAAAACATGTAAACTTTACGTGGGAATTAAGGAGGAATTTGAGAAACGGAAAGTTGGCCTTCAGGGATCTTAGAAAAACAACTAAAAAACAACCAGATTTCTTTCAAATACACTTGACTATCTTTGCCATTCCTCAACGACATGCACATTGCATATACTTCATACTTCATGTTCTAAAAAACGTGCATCTATGGTTCTCTCTAGATTGCTCCCATATACAAGGATCGATACTTAAAATACTGTCAAAATTGTGTGAATAATCCTGGAATACATCTCATCTGTACTTTTAAATGAAATATAGAAAAATAACATGATAGACTTTAGTAGATCATTTGTGATGATACATATCAGAATATTTCCCAGCCGTAGCTGAACTTGCTAAAAGTGGTGTGACAGCTGTGCAGGTAGCAACATTATTTTAATTGTGGATTTGGATGCCAGCCAATCAGAGGCTAATGTGTCTATTAGCTTCTGACATTGATGCAAGTGACCCTGAGTTAGCGAGGAGGTAACATTAATATTAGAGCACCACTAATTTACAATCAAATGGAGGTGACAGTCTGTAAATAGTAACTGTAAATCATTTAATGATCGGTATATACAGTATTAATGAACACTGGAGAAACTGTCCTTTTCTTTTCTTTTCTTTTTTTACTTTATTTGAAGAATCTTTTAAACCCAAAATGTGTCTCCCAGAAGCCACTTTCTCATTTCTCTGACTGAAGGTGAAGCAGATCGTACACTTCATGGATTTGGGTCTCAAGATAAAGGCGGTGTGCAGTCTGGCTATTTCAGCACAATCCTCTCCCCCCACAGGTGGATCAGATCCCTGCGGCACAACCCTAACCCCTTCTCACCCAGATGATAAATATTTCAGGAAGAGAAATCAGTGGATATACGGGGAGCTGTAAAGCCGCTCTGTATGACTTAGGAGACTCAAGTTCACGTCACAGGGATGGAGGGAAAAAACTCTCAGGAGAGATTATCACTAGAATATGGTTTGTACGGTTAGCCGTACACTTAGATGAACTCAGACAATGCAGGAATAAAAACATGAAAAAACAGTGAATCCTGACTTCTTTTCTAAAATCTTTGATTGGTGTCATGTTTTAAAATTTGCTTTGAAAGTGATCAAAGTAGTTTTTAAATTCATCAATTATACAATAATTCAAAAAGTGATAGAGAGTGGGAATAATCATTAAAAATTCTCTTTACCATGTTGCTATTGTTGATAGCACACACTGCAGAATGATAATTGGTCCATGGATATAGAAAAGGAGACTTGATCCAAAGTGAATCACAAGAAATATTACTATATAATTAATCCTTTACTTGTTTCACTTAATCCTGCTATAAGAATATGTCAGCTATGTGAGAAAACCTCAACACCCCTGAGCACACTCCTATACGTCAATATAATTTTATGGCTATATATATGATTCACCCCAGCATCTCTTTACGGTCATTAAACAGGTTGCATGTGCGGGTCGCAGGAGCTTTTCCCTCTGTCACTCTGCCATCCGGACAGCGCTGTTTTATTACAGTTACTAGAGCGCGAGCTAAAGGACAGCTTGGGGAACATTCCGTCCACCTTGTGTCTCTGTTGCTTGCTTCATGTGGAGCAGGTGAAGGTCAGTGAGAAGCTGAGGGGATATCAAAGCCACTATGTCTGTTAGACCTCTCCGTCACTTTATGTTCCCTTTCAGTAAAGTCTCCCTCTCTCTTCACTTCTTTATACCCAGGCTTTCTCTCTGACCTCGCTCTCCTCTCGCTTTTACCCCTTCCCTCTCTTTTCTCGCTCACGGTATGCCCGCCAACTTCCCCCTCGCTATCTTTTTTAGCTCTTCCTTCCTCTTTGTGTGCGTTTCTGATTCAACATAGCCTCGATACAAGTCACTTTTTCTTCCCTGTGGCACAGTTGGTTGAAGTGCTGACTCCAGAGCCTCACATTCAATGAGTCCCACGCAGCCTGCACATCTGCAAAGCCTTGACTCTACAGCAAACACCTCTTTTACCAGGGGAGGGATGGCTGCATGTTTGCAACGGGCAGAGATAGCCCTGGCAAGGCACTGTGGCATGATCAGGCTCTATGATCACCACCGAACATTGCGCATAAAGATGCACATTAAAGAAATTACCATAAAAACGGGCTGTATAACCTATATGTAATAATGTCATGGAGTTAGCTGAGGAAATGTGTTTCACTTAAACTGAAAGACTAGTAGTCTAATACTATATGGGCACAAGCTGCTGCCACCGCACCGTTTTGTTGGTGGCAAATTAAATCTGTTTGGATAATTGAATTAATACTAAATTAAAATTAAAGATAAGGCCAAACCAATGCAATAATGGTATTTGGTTCAAACAAATTCACTAATTGGATTTTGAACTATAATCACTGATCCATAAAGATCGGTTTTATTATTGAAGATATTTATTTCTGTACACGGTTTAAAAATATTCACTTGAAAGCCTTTGTCAATTTACCATTGCTCACTTTTAAATTTTCACATTACTGTTGAAGTTGTACAGAAATCTACTTAACTAGGAGTTGATGATGCATTACAGGGTGCTTGATTTGTTCAAGTTCTTCCAACATCAAAGAACTTGTCATAGCAATTTGCAAACCAATGTCTGTTTGCACATAAAGCCAACTTTATCAACAGTTAAACTGCTTTGTAATACATTTAGGTTATTGCCTAATAGCAATTTGCCTAAAAGCGTCTAAATGAGGGCAGATATTACAGATCGGACCTGAATCTCTAGATATTCAGTTAGAAAAAGGACTTTTAAAGTTTAAGTACTTCTTCCAAAACTTTATTTCACACATTGGAAACCCAACTCAGACTTTGGATCCTGTAAAAGCAAATGAAAAGGGGCTTCTAAGTAAAATCACTGTTGCATAGTATTGCTTTAAGACTTTTGTTACCATCCAAGTTCACTCTGTGTATACCTCTTTATTAAACACAATGGCCTGGGGCAGCGGCGGCTGGGGGGAAAAAGTGGATTCATACACACACACTTGGCAGCTGCCTTCACAGCTACATGTTTATACTGTCGGCCACTGAGCATATCAAACGCAGCAGTTTGGGTTTAATGGTTGGCTCTGGGAAAGTAGTTTTTGAGGCTTTCAAGAACACTTCCTTCACAGCAGTTTTAGGGATTTGGCTGGCGAGCAGTCAGCTGGTCAGAAGATTTCACAAAATCATGACAAATTCACATTCTGGCAGGTGGCTGGCTAAGATCGGACGTGTGTTCATGCACCAGCAACCCTGCACAGACATGCCTGTCCCGTAGGTCCCCAAATATCAGTTAAAACCATTAAGATTGTTATAATACGTGTCATTGGGTACATAAACACTATCTTTCCGCCAGACTGTATATAATACCAATGCAGGTATTAATTGAAATCACTCTAAATTTACTTGTGAGGCTGTTACTGAGTAAAAGGCAATGGAAGTAGAGTGGCACATTTCTTCGGACCTTTGTAATATTTGGTCATAGGTGAACAGTATCCATAACAAAAGTATTTCCCAGGATAAAGCTGATGTCCTTGTTCAGGAGGTTCATAATTGCCACCAGCAAATAAACAGTACCCTAAATTAAATTGGCATGGGAGGAGAAAACATATGTTGCTCTGGTCCTGGGAGAACCGTTGCCCAATGGAAGAAATATCTCACTGACATTGGGCGAAGAGCCAGACTGAATCACCATCGGGCAGCACAGACGACGGCTGCAGGAGGGGCCATTCGCCAGCCATTCCCTACCATAAATCACCAATCAGTGTGTAATGGAGGGCTTAAACGATAGGTTCACAATTTTTCAAATCCGTCTTAAAACAACAATTTATACAAACTGGTTTTGCTTGGTGTAATCATTCCTCCTCTTCCTACTGGGCTTAGAGAGAACCCTTAATTATGCTAATCCAGTAGAAGTGATATTGGACAAACTTTGTGCAAAAATGTATTCCAAAGTTTATCTGATGCTAATAAAATGCTTGGGCATTGATAGTTAGACAAATCAAGAGGATATCTTTCAAAGTTTTTGAGTGCAACATATTTGTCACAGTCCCTTCACTGCAGCTCAGCACAGAAACACTGTCTGCGGAAACACGTAAGGAATTTCATGCCCAATACACCAACTTTGGAAGATATCCAGTTGATTTAATTACATTTGCTCTTTTGAACCAGCACGGCGTTTTGATGCTTCAACTTTTTCCAACTTGCCTTCATGGCTTGCTGTGTAGTCATAGCAACCACATCAATTGAAGTGAGGGAAACGATGCAGCAGCTGATTTACTGGTATCAAAGTAACCTGAATGATGCACCTCTTCATCAGCAGAGCAATGACAGATGTATGAAGGCGGCAACCGCTCGCTGTCTGACAGCATCTTAACTCTGACTGATGACACCTCTTGTTAGCGTCAGATGCATTTTTGTAATACATTTTTGGAATACAAAAATAACTTTTTCAGTTATAAGCACTTTATAAGGCAATATATTATGAACAGGATAATTTACTTTGTTGAAAAGAAGTTTAAGCTAATTTCCTTAAATAATTTGCATTATATCCCCAAAAGGCCTAAAGTTGTGCCTGCTGCCAGGGACCTCTGATAGCAGGGACACAAGACTGTCCTCCCAGTAGTAAAAATTGAAGGGTACAATGCGGTGAAAACTCTTAAGAGCTGCTGAGTTTGACATTGGCCAAAGTCCTTTCCAGTCATATAAAAACATAAAATATCACACACAATACTGAGAGTTCTTGATCCGCAGATGGTACTTTTACAATCTGATTTTGTAACATTGAGGGCTTTTTTTCCGCAACGTCCACCAGTTTTTCAATAACCTTTTTATTCTTAAAGTGCAGGACTTTTACATATAAATGAATGTCTTTCATGAGAAAGCCCTTGTAAAACAAGTTCACACAATTCTGATTAAGGCTATGGTTGTAAGGGAAAGCTTGCTATATTTCTCTGTATACTGGAGTTGCTGTCTGTGGCCAAATTTCCATTCTGGCACTCTGAAAGAGCTCTACCTATCTTTACATGTAGGAAGGGGGTAAAAGAACATTGTGATTGAGCAGTTGCTCGGACATCACAAGCACGTCTGCAGTGTTTGTGTTATTACCTTGTGATTACTCTGCAAACAGGTTTTGTGTCGGATGGCAATTATTTGGAAAAATACCAAAGCATGCAGATGATTAATACTACGTGCTGAACTGAAAAGAACATGTAAAAGAGTCGGCATGCTGAGTGTTACTCCCTTGAACACACATTGAAATTTAATACATCTTCATTATATAATTTTCGAATGTGCAGTCTCTTTTCCTTGATAATTATTTAAGCCATACCATCATGTGTAGATGGATGGTATTTTAAACTTGGGAGTGTCTTAGATAACCATGTAAGGTAAGCTTGGAAGTGTAACGTAGCCTACAACATGACATTGCCAGAAACTTTTGACCCGGTCTGAGCAGGCGGGTAATGCTGGGGCAAACCTGACAATCTGACACCAAAAACCCCCCATGAGGCACACTGACATCAGATCAGTGTATGGAGACGATTTGCTAAATTTAGCACAATTCAAGAAATACTCTACTCTCAGATCATGTGCAATGAGCAAATTAGCTTATTTTACTCACTCCCTTTTGATCTGATTTATTGCTGGCTGCTATTAAGTATCCTCATTCCTATTAACCACTGCTGAATGGGCTGAGTCGTTTATTCCCCGTGCTTGACTGCTTAACCGAAATAAACCTTGGGATAATTGCTATAGGAGTGTATGGGGGTGGCAAATTGAGGTTGTGCAGTGCCCTACAGCCTATTTATAGATGTTCAGCCGACTGCTGTAAGAAATAAAGTGTGAGTGAGCTTGTGCAGTTGTGTGGGTGCTAATGTGTGGGTGTGGGTGGCAACTTGAATATGTGGGGGCGTTAATAGGTGTGTGTACATGTGTGAGAGCAATCATGTGCGGACTTTGTGTGTGCAGGTGCATCTGTGTCTTTGTTCAGCTGTGTGTTTGTGTCTGTGAACATGTTGTGTTGTGTATAATGCATGTACTTCACAAGGTCACATCTCTCAAAGGCATGCAAAGACGTCACAGCTTTTGTTCATCTGCAGGCCATAAAGATTGGTCATCCATTAAACGCACATTATCCACATGTGTCCTGGAAAGAGGCTTATGAGGGGCTTCAGGACCAATTGAAGAAGAAAGATTTGGATCTTGTTGAAATATTTCACCTGTTTGCATCAGCTCACCAAAGCATCTGTTTGTGCGAGTCAGGGAGTGCATAGGTGTGTTTGGGATTTTTAAATCAATATGTCATTTTACATTTGTGGAGTACATTCCAAGGCTAATCTTGAATCATCACAAAACTCAAAGGCAGCAGCAAAGGTGAAATTCTATTGTAAACACTTAATAGTTTATGAGCTGGACCGAGTCTCTTTCCTGAGTTATCAGCCAAGTTGTGCAGTATGTACATAATAGTGAAACTTACAAACTTCTCTGAATAAAGATCCATTTAAGTTGCTGTTACCTTCACTGTAGAAATGGCTGTAGTAGCTGCAATTGACTGGACTGGACTGTAACTTGACCGTCTTGACTCTGCGTGGTTGGGAACATTATGCAACCAAAGTAGGTTATACGTCTCTGCCGTACACAAAAGACACGTTCAAGTTTCTTCGTGTGACCCCCATGCGGCTGTGAGATGACAACCACCCACTCATACTTCACTTTTAGAAGTCTCGACACAGTGTGCACCTACACATACACACTGGTATTACAACACAAATACCCCATCTTGAACTGCAAATTTCAGCCTCTCTGCCACATGCCTCTGCCACATGCCTGACAGTATCCTTTTACTCTTACCAAAGCTAAACCCAATAACGCTAAGGATATTTTTTTCTAAAACAAAACAAAACAAAACATTTTTTTTTTTTTTCGGACTAGAGTGCTGCTTATCTAAGAACCATTTTGAGAATCATGTGTGTCAATACCTTTTTAAAATCAAAATGTGGCCAGGTTTGTTATTTAAATGGCCTAAATGTGTTTGGGATTGGTCATGAATTATAAGGGAATATGCTCAAGTTTTAACAACTGTGGACTGCTACTACCACTGGATTTCTCAGATTTCTCCCACCCTACTCTGCCATACTGACACTGGTTACAGTGGAGAGTTTTCTTCTGAGGAAATGAAAAATCATGCACTGGAAAAGAAGACTTGGAAGTTTGAATTTAAATCAGCTCAAATATGATAGATTTTTACTAAAATGAATTCAGAATCAAAGGCTTTAAAAATATAAATATTCTGACAAAGATAAAAAAAAAGACTAGTCTACAGCCATTACTTAGTAGGGCTGTGCATGTAGATATACTTTTGGCGAATTGCTCACATCGGCATACCAACATATTGAAAACAACGTTAACGTGATATTTTTTCAGCAGGTTATGTCTACCATAGTCTCTTAGTTTTGCATTCTACCATGCTAATCTTCTGTTAGTTAACACTGAACATGAAAGAGCAGCCTGGTGTCAGCAGTAAGGATCAGTACCAAACCCTGCGCTTAAGGGCAACAAGCGAATGGCATCAGTACAGCAACGAACTGATTCATGTTAAATCAATCAGTACTAATTTTACAATCTAAGAATGCATCCGGTTACAAACATGAGCCAACAAGATAACCCTAACCCTCAACATAATTGACAGAATTGACCATTTGTCAAAACCAACCATATGGATATGTGAGCATACATGTATGGTTCGCTGTTTGTAAAAAAAAACTGCAGTTTCGGTGAATTGAGGCTATAGCACCAGGTTTAAGGAAAAAATCTTGCAAGGCTTTGAAAACAACAGTTTTCGCAGCAGTTAAATTTATTTATATGCCTTGAAGTGAAGTAGTTTTGCAGATGGTGCATGCCACAGAAGTCACGCAAAAACATAAATTACATAAAAAAGTTTGATTCACAAGCTATGAGCCACATAACTTTTAGGTTACAAACTTAGGTTAATACAAACAGTATTCACAAATGTCAGTTGCAGAAGTTTCATAAAAGACAGAAGTTACATAAAAGTAGTTTACGTAAGTTAAGGGACAGGAAACATACCCTGTTTTCCCTGGGTGGATGACCATCAGCAGGGTGGTGACAGAAAGTCTAAGACATAATTAGAAGGCCAACCCAGAAGTAAAATTACCACGAGGTGTATTTATAATTGGCCTATGGGATTTTTGCATTGGATTTAAGATACTAAAGGCACTTAAGGGAACAAGTAGCTACTGAATTCAACTCAACCGTAGTAGTCAGACTATTTTGCATAAGTTTGTTAGTCTGGTCTCCGCCTGTTGATAACACCATAGGAAATAAAAAATGAATAATTCCAAAGTTGCAGAATAAACCTACAATGAGCATACAAACAGAAGAAAACAAAATTGCACAGTAAACAGTACATTAATGTTTTTTCTGCAAGAATTCTAGGCGAGAAGACAGTAAAAGAATATTGATTTGTATTTGATCAGTGCTGCCTAGTTTGCCAGTTTGATCTGAGTTTTGTGAGTTGCACTGGATGCCATTATATCAACTTGCCCCATTAAAAAAACAGAAAAACATCAGCTTGGTGGATTCGACTGGTTTCCAGGCCTAATGGTGATACCATGTTTTGCAACTCCAAGGTTGTATTTAAACCGACAAAATCAAATTATAACTTGCTGATAGAGTCACCAAAGTCTTTAGTATTCAGTCTCTAACACGATTGATGTGCGTACCAAATTCCATGAATCAATCCCATAGATGCTGAGATATTGTAGTCTGACACAAAATTTCCATCAAAGATCCCATAGCTGTAAATCTAACAAAACTAAATATAACTCTGGCTCTCACAAGGATCACGGTCTAGACTCACACAAAAACTAACAACATAAACCACAGACATACACACACCAGATTAAATCAAGCATCAAATGAAGGCTCCCAAACATCTGTCTGACTCTCTTCGTTAACTCCCCTGTAAGGTATGCTGAGCAAGACAGTAATGAAAGCGACTGTTCATCTGACGTTAATTGATCAAGCAGGTCCCGTGGGGACATTTATGTGAACAAAAGGAACAATTGCATTATTCAAGTCTCATGAAAGGTTGAATCAATTAGTTATGTATCAGGCCCTGTGGTATCAAGGATAAAATAAATGAGAATGGGAATCCTTGTATTTCTCAGACAGACATGAGATAGTGACACTGTAGATGATGGCGACAGTAAGGCCATTCAATACATGGGTATATCAATTATTATTTCAGTAAATATTTTAGGAGATTCAGACTGAGTGGAGAAAAACTGTCTAACTCATATTATTTTTCAATCACAGACTGGGGCCTTGCAACAGAGTAGTTTCCAAATCTATTTGGCAGGGAATGTATAACCGTACTGTGTTTCTCCTAAACTGTCGGGGCATGGAACCCCATTTAGGATTAGAGTTTAATGGGGCTTTTGGGGCTGAATCTGCTCTCAACAAGGCTGTTTCTCAGTCAAGCCAACCCCCCCTGGCTAAAAATGCAGGTGATTATGTATGGCTGTCAATTCCATTTAGCCTACGGTTTCAAACTTCAAAAATGGACATGAAGCCTTCTAGTTTGTGTTTTGCCCTGTCCATTTAGATGCAAGTGTTTATTTACCCAATACAGGACACCAGTGTGTGTCTTGGTAGCGATAAGAAATAATCTAGGGGATACACATTTGGCAGAAATTATTGTTGCGCAAGTGATGGTTTATGGCTCAATTCATATTTCATTATGCCCACTCCATGACTGGCATTTTGAAGTTGGGGATATGAAAGATTCCATGGAGTGACCTATCATCCTTCTGTTCCACAGTTCATTTAAAAAAAAAAAATCTACACCCCCAAGAAATATTTCCAAGAAATCATTGTTTAAGGCACTAATTTCAGTGGCAAGCCTTGAAAATCTTATCAGGGTCCGCTGTTATTTGACACTGCCTTGGGCACTGAATGTTTAAACAAATCTTCTCCCAGCTGCCCTTAGACAAGAACTGTGTGAATAAAAAGCTTGAGTGGCTCCAACCAAATTAATTTTTATCTTTTCCTGTTGAATGTTAGCTGTCCTCAGAAAAAAGATCAGGCCAAAGTTGTCTTTCCACGAGTTTTGTTTATACTGCAACTTGGCAAGTCTATTCCTCTCACTCCTACTTTTGAAAAAAAAGTATGCACGTAATTTGAGATAAAGCCAAAAACGCTGCCAACAGTGAGTAAGACCTAGAATGTGGACATGATGGCTAAAAATATAGATTATAATTACAGATATAAATGCACCACTTTTTATTACCATGTGCATATCTGTCAATGTCAATATAAAATCAACACTCTGTCAACATATAGACATCTATACATGTACAATATCCTCCAGTCATTGTACATTATTAGGTATATTTTCTGTGTATTCTTTTTTTATGGTTAAGACCTTACAGAACACTTGACAGCTGTTTTGCTTTTCATTTCATAAAGGTGATTCTGACTCAAAGATTGTTTTTACAATTACAAGTGACTCTTGTGGCAGATGTATGAGGTTACTCAGATTATAGTGATCTGGCACAGTGCTTTACGTTGGAAAGCTGGGCAGAGACTTTCATTTAAAAGAGCAACAGCCTCTGATTGAGCCTGAAACTTTTTTAAAATCTCAAGTGATTTAGTTGTAACAACTAAATTTAGTTGTCAAGTCATATTCACCAAAACTCCCCGCTACTGCGTTGAATTGCTTTTGTTGCCAATAAATGTAAGATTATTTTAACATCTATCATGCAGCACTGGGAACGAGTGAAGCTTTTAGTGATTTCAGACACATAACTCCTCTACGGCTGTGGTTGTATTGCTCAGGGCACAGCTATTTAGTTTAATATGCACGACGTAAAGCATGGACTCAATCTTTATCTCCTCCAAGTCTTCAGCACCGGCATATAATCTGATGATTGAAATGAATCGATGCCAAAGAAATGAATCACATACATACCCGCGAGCCACTCCGGTGACATTTTACAGTTACATATTTTTAAGATAATTGCATGAATGCATCTTTAAGGTTAATTTATCCCCTCCAAACAATGTGATTTGAAATGTAAACATTCTTTTTTTTATCTTGTTAAGCTCAGTTGGTATTGTTTCATGATTGGATTTACTCCGCTGTTATACAGCCAGTTTTTATGATGATGCAGCAGTGCAGTGTCACTGCATAAGAGCCCACAGGCCTCTCTTGTATCGTGGGACACAATCTCACTAAAGCAAAAGGGATAATACACAGCATGAATAATCTTCCAGGATGACTCCTCGCAGTCTCATTTCATCTGATGAACTGAGAGTGAACTGAAAATAGTGGAGAAGCTAAGCATCACCGAGCACCTACCTTGGCTGCATTAGCACCAACGTGTTGGCATCGTTCTAGTGATAGAGAGTGTCTCTCAGAGTCGCTTGAGAGACAATATTCTACAAAGAGGAGACTGAGATTGTCCAGTCCAGACCGTGAGGCAGGAGCTTGTCACCTTGTGGAAGGTGCAGAGAGCAGAATTGGGCTAGTAAAAATGAGAAGTGACAGGATATTGATTTGCTTATCGCAGCGGTGCAGACACACAGATGTGAAGGGCAAGAGAAGGGGGATGTGGTGGGGTGGCAGTGGTTATCAGGCTTTCACGTCTGATAGGGAAACTGAAAAAAAAGAAAAAAGAGAGATTTATCAGCTGATTGCTTCGCCTCAATTTTTGTTCCACTTTCTTCATGTGCTTTACTGTAAAAGCACATACTTTTTTAAAGTAAATAAAACGGTGTGCCAGATTATTTGGTCTGGTAAAAGGAGGGTACTATCTAAAATACTTATTGATGTGGCTCATCAATATTCCGCGTACTGTAATTGCAAAACATAGATAGACGTGCTAATTAAATGACATGGTACAATCACAGTGTGAAGTTGACAAAGCCTATTTCATGGTGTTTTAAGTAACTAGCACATGAAGATTGACTTTTTACGTACAGTGTAAGGCATGAAGCTGATCTTATCCAAACTCTGAGCAGAACTCACAGAAAGTGAATGACTAAAATTAAGCTGAATTTGTGCTTTTTACATGTAAGTAGCACAAAGGTCATGACGACAATGCCCCGAAAATATTATTGTGGCCACAGAGTTGCCATCTCGTCTTAAGATATAAAAGAAGACATAATTAGGAAAGCAAAAGGGAGTTTTTTAAAGAACAATTCAGTACGAACAGAGTGCAGAAGAGGCGGTATGACTCATTTTAGAGAGAGGATGGGGCAATTTGATGAAAAGTCTACATACAATTATATATTGCTGCTGAATTAGCACTGCTGCTGAAATGATTAACACATGATTTAAATATTAATCATGTGTTAACATTTTGGTGAGAACAGCTGATAGCAAAATATGTTAAAAGGGGAACAAGCTACAGCCATACCAGTGTCTAATTTAATGTTTAAGACCTGTTACCCAGAGAGAAAAAATGGCATTGCAATTCCGCATTAACATAAAAATAGGAAGTTTTTCACTAACTTGAATAAAAAATGACTTTTATCTTGGATTTATTTAGAAACCTTGAGAAACAATAGCCTGGCAGTATACTTTCTGCTTCTTTCTTGCCTCAGACACATTTCAGTTGCATCCACGGCTGCAAGACTCAGTATAATGCTACCAGACAAACCCCACTTTCTCATGCCAAATTGTCAAAATACAGTTAACATTTTCTCAGACATCATTATGACAAATCCTCTACCTGTCACTTGTATCAAGTGATTAGCCTGCACAGCCTGCCTTTCCTATCAAGATTATAATGACAAAATGAAATGTATTATTGCTTATGACACCCAGCACCGAGGCAGAGACAGAGATGCGGTGGGAAAAAAAATTAAGAAAGTAATGATGAAAAAAAACCTAATCACAAAATCTATGCTGTTATTTTGCAAGAAAACTAATGTGTCAAAAGAAGCATATGGGTGTAATTAAAGCTGAATATCAAACTTTGGCTGTGTGGATGGGTTTCCCAGGAAATATGACAAATAATTTACCAAGTTTTCTTCCAATCAAACAAGTGCAGCATGCATAAAACTCTAAGACTAAAACTAAGTATAGACAAAAATATAAAGGCCATAATCTGGTATATTTTTCCCCAAATTCTGTGTTTTACAATGTATCCAAACAAAGAGAGTCCAGTCATTTGGTGGAAGAGTACAGTGACAAAAGTATGATAAGAAAATATATCAATCCTGGTTTTAATATTGCCTGCAGCTGTCTCACCTACACACTGCCTGTACGTCTGGTCTGAAGAACATTTTTACTGCCCATTCTTCAGTTATAAATACCATGTTATGTGTGGGAAAAGGCATACACATTCCAACATCTCGCCCCTAGTAAATTAAACTACTAGTATCAGGTCAAGACCAAGACGGGAGTCCTGACTAGAACCCAGGGGTCAACAAGCTGGTCCTGGTAGAAACTGAACAAACGTGTCCATTCAGATATTCAGGGATTTCTTGTAAAAGCCCATAGTTTCACACTTTCCTGTGTGTGGACAAGACTTGAGCTGTCAGTATGCTTCAACCAAAATGCTTGTCGGCTTGTCGAACAATGTTTGAAACCCCCCTCCCCTGACACCTTTTCTGAAAGGGGGAAGGCTGTCTCTCAGAAACCGAGAAGCCAACAAGCACACCTACTCCACGCAGTGACTGTCCAGCTGTGTTGAGGTGAGAAAATAAATGCTCCTCTCTCTTTTCTCACCATCGACCAGCCAAGACAGGAAAGTGTGTCTCATCAAATCAATAAGTTAATGAATGTATTGTTGAAAATAAGAGAAGGTAACAAGATATGTATTGTGTTTTCTTGCAGCAGTTGAGGGGGAGGAAGTAGACTTTTCAAATTAATGGCCAAGTCATTTTGGAAACAAAATGTATTTGTTTCAGTGTAACTGTTAATACCCTTTCAGAAGTATGCTTAACAGGATGATAAATAATAAGTATAGAACCGACATTCTCCATTTAATGTGGCAAAACGGTCAGAGTGGCAGCCATTTATATGCTTTGGCCAATGACGTTATATCACCTGGAAAAGCATGGATGTCAGCTCCTCCATCCACCTCTGAGATGTTTTCACAAAAATGGCTAACAACAATCACCATCTTGTTCAATCAGCCTAATGACCAGAGCAATGTCCACTCTACTGCTTTTCTATTTCTAGCACTATAACCTTACAAGTTTCGTGTAGCAGTGGTAGAAGTAAGCAATGATGGATTGTGCAGAATTACACTGGATCAGTATCTTTTAGTTCCACCTCACTACATCAGTGGTGTATTGATTTGACAATTGATAAGTATCAGTCTCAATAAGCTGCATCATTACTAGTATCAATAAAATCCTGACAGTCCCTAAGCCCACTGACTTCCCACTTGGTCATTTTAAACAGTTAACTTCTGTACTCACGATTGCATCAATATTATCACATGGAAGTCACTGTATTATTAGTATTATTCCTCTCTGATTCAACGCTAAGGCAGATGAGAAAGTAATGTGACAAAAAATAATTATTCATCAAATATCCTGAAGCTGATTATCCAAATGTGGCTGTCAGTTTTGTTCATATTTCGAATCATATCTAATAACCCCTGTGAGACTAATTTAAATTCATCAAATTATTGTAAGTTTAGTCTTTAGAAAGTCCAATGGACTCTTTGTGCACTGGAAGGAGAGGACTTGCCATGGAGATTTCATTGGATAGCCTTGTTCCTGGCTGTAGCGCTTTGGAGCTTACTCATCCTTCTGGATCTCCACTGGAGAATGGCGAAAGGACAGAGAGGGTAAAGGTGTTGGCAGAATCTGACACCCCTTGGCAAAGTTCAGATTCAAATAAGGTTAATATCAGCTTTTTTAGTCTCTTAAGACAATAGAGTTGTCAGCCTTGTTAAAAAAAATAAAAAAGAGAATTTAAATTGATCTCTCAACTTCTCTCTTTAATAGAAAGATCACACTGTCGCAGGGGAAAAGGCACAAAAAAAGACAGGAAAGGCCCGAGAAGGAGACTGATTAAATTGTCTTCATTTACTTAACTGGCTGCTAATATTTCAATTAGAGCAACTGGAGGCAGTGACACTGTAGGGTTAAAAATGGAACAAGGGGAGAATTAGTCCAACTGATTAATAGGAGGAAATGAAGACTTCTGCGCACACAGGAGACATCCCTCTAGCGTCGTTCATCACTGACACCACCCTCTCCACATTCGCGTCACTCAATTCAAGGCTAAAAAAGACACCTTTCCCCCGTTCACTCTGTGCAGACCACAGAGAGAGTTTGTGTTGCACAGATTGTTAACCTGCAAAGGTAGCATGCTCAAGCTGCTGCCGGCGGCGACCAAGCTGAGGCTGAATTTGACAGAAAACACATCGGAGACCTCCTCTCCCCTCCTCTGCCTTTTCCCATTACCATAAACCCACTCACTCATGATAACCATTAATGTAGCGTCTTATTAAAAACCTATCAATACAGCTGCTGCCAGTGCACTAATGGCCAGGAATCCCTCTCAGTTAAATCTCGACTTTGGTCTCCACTCTGGACTAATGAGAGCAATCGCTCAGCATCTCTTTGGGCTAAATCACCTTTATTTGTATCTGCCTTCTCGTGCTGTTGGCAATTTATAGAACAGAGTGTATGGAGAGATGCATTGCAGCGAGGCCTGGGGCTTGAGGTTTGGGGGTAGGAGGGGTAGCTGTGGTGGGAGTGGGGCGGGTGGGCAAGCAAAGGGAAAAGTGAAAGCGAGAGACCATGCTTACCTGGCCATTCTAGTATTTTGTGCTAGGGACCGCAGTGAGCCGTTAATTGTCCAACATTGGAGCTCTGGCAATAAAAGAGCGCCCCTTTGCTGCTGCCACTGATGAGGCATTGTTGTCTGGGAAAGTTTATCTCCAGTGCCGATTCACAGGGAGGCCACGCTTGATGCAGGAGCGCCACAGGAGTTTGCCCTTCTAACTCAGGGGAGGAATTGAACATTGCTCTATCAATCTGGGCATTTTACAGCTCAGGCCTCCCAGCCGTGAGAAATGTGGGGGAGTGTTTATACTGCTGCTTATTGTCCGGGATCTAAAGCAAACACTCTGGTTTGGGAGGCCTTAGTATGACAAAGACAAAATTCTCCTTCATTGGATAAGGACTTTATGCAACAAACTAATGAGGACAACAGATTTCCCACTACTGAATGAGATGTATAGCATTTCATTGCAGCGCAACAATTCAATTTTCTTAACAAAATGAGCTTACATCTTGTTATCTTGGCTCAGAAATGTAGAATTTTTTTTATGTATTGAAAGGAAGAATAAGTAATATATTGGAAAAAAATCATTTAGCTGCTCATGAAATGTGAAACAACAGAATAAAAGTGTTGCTCTTTGCCCAGTAGTGCTACAGTGAGAGTAAACTATTGTGTGAAAGTATTATTTTAGCCTCTATTTTCTAAGCAGAACACATATGCTCTTTTTTTTTTCATCAACACCCTTGTTCACGCTCATTTAGCTGCTCATATTCACACCTTTAGCTGCCAAGTGGGTGACCGGCTCCGCTTATGAGCATTAACCACCTTACTAGTGACTCATATCATCTTTGGAAAAGCACACAGTTGTCCACTTGCAACCTCCAAGATACTCACTGCTGGAATACAGCCTTCCATCCTAAAAATAAAGAGATACATAGAGCTCGGACACGTTGTGTGGCGTCGGCTGGACCAAGCAAAGTTATTTACCTGCTGCCTTGATGATTGCTGCCAGATTAACCGTGTGCAAATTGAGTTTCGTTAATGCAGATGATTATGCAGTGTTTGGAAGTGAATACTATATGAAGTGGTACAGAATTAATTAACTGGATTATTTTCACTGCACAATCATCAATACGCATCGATTTGATTTATTCTAATGTGAAATGTAAAAACAACAAGTTTGTTCTGTGGCATGCATTGCCTCTGGTGCTATAAGGTATTTCTTTTAATTCTTTTTAATCAGATTACTTGCTTTTTTTCACAGTTCTCTGTAGGTTTTAAAAACCTCTTGGGTTATGGCGTAGAAGAGAGGGAAAACAAAACAAAAAGAGAGCTACCTAATGCCCACACAAATGTGCACCACTTTCTCTATTAGTGTGGTAGCTACAGTTTATTGTAATGGTCGCACTCAGCAGATGTGTCCCACATCTGTATCCCATGTACTTTGGCCATAAGCTTCAGACTATTACCAGTTATTTCAGAAAATCAACTGATTTCTAGGCACAAATTGATCTAAACAGTACAACATTATACATACAAGTATAATATATTCAAGTGTCACATATCAGCTATGCATATTTACAGTTAATTCAGTTATAATGAATTTAATGTGATTCATTACATTGTTAGCCATTAATCACACAGCATTAAATGCAGCTATAACCTGAGTAATAAAATATAATATTTGTGGTTTATTTAGGAGTTCTACAATTAGTCTGTTATTGAATCAGGCTTTATTTCTGGTGCCTTTGGCATTTTCGTTTTTGTCATCCATGGCCACAATAACAACAATCATAACTGCAAAGCAAAGGTTAAGCCCTCAACAAATACCTAGCACTACAAAGGACTATTTCACCACAGAGATCTGAACTCCTTAGAGGCGTCTCTCTTTGAAATGTCCCCTACTGTCACCTCTGTCAATAAGTAAAAAGCTAAACAGCTACGGTATACATGACAAAGGCTCTGGCTGGCAGCAAAGGTAACCAAGGGCAGTGAGCCATTTAATATTTATGACACATGTCGAATCACTGGAATCACCTATTCATTAGTGCCTATATACGGCTACGGCCCGGAAGAAGTGGGGTAGAGGAAGATCTATGTGTGGGTTTTTGATACACTTGTAATAACCATCACCAAACAAGGCCAATAACAGTTTTTATGTTATAGCCATCGTAATCATCGTCAGTCTGGGAGGCGCTTCAGCCTTAACCGCCAGAGAGGCCTGCCTGCCAAGAGTGCGAGTAATATAAATGCACTTTGAAGAATGGAAGGGATGGCATGCTCCTGGATAGGTGCCAGCTACACATCCAAAGCTGCAAAATCACAGCCACGCTGACTCAGGCAATGACACCATCTAACTCCTTTTTTTTTCCCTACGCCCCGGACTCGCTTGCAAAGTGCAAGCAGAACTTGAATGTCTCTGTTGCATTATGCAAAAGGTACAAACAAATCACGTCACTTAGTTTAGAAATCAAATGCAAGCTATATTGAAAAGGGGCCGGCTTTATTTTAAAGGACAAACCCCACTTCCCATCCCATTTATTTCTGAGTGTCAACTGCTGCATGCACTGGGGGGCAGCATTGCTATGTGGGGGTGTCTAACTTTGTGCATAATGACTGAAATTAGCCCTGTTGGCTACAAACTCCAGCAAAATTACTAATCCATCAGTCACAACGCATAAGGACTACAGATGTGCAGATGTGAGGAAGGGAAGAAGAAGAAATTGCGTCTGCTAACAGAATGACATTATGATCCACCCAACTGAGATGTGCCTCTAAGTAGCTTCCCTGGTTTGTCCTCAGCATGCTACAGTGCACTCGTAAGAGAGTTTGATTCATTACTGCATAACAAGTGGATGAGAATGTGAGAGCTGCTAGCAACAGTAGCAGGCACTCATTAACGCTGATGTGGACAGTATGCTTACAAAGAGGAAGGCGAGGGGATGATAGGTTCAAATTTGTGACGGGTCTGTGCTTGATATAAAGCTAATGATATGCTTTTTGAGATACACAAGAGCATAATAACTATGTACTGTAAGTAATTCTTTAATAGGAATCCCAGGATGGTGGGAAAGTGAGAGTTTTCGGACTGCTACAACGGTTTTATGGATGTTCCTTATGTCCTTCCCCAGTCCCCCCCTTCATCTTATAAAACAATATCCCTGGCAGCCGCTGTACCTATACTGCTCATCCAGCTCGTTGTTAAACAAACATATCTTTTGATAAATTCACTCAATGGCTATACAAGCTTTTCTTGATTACCCATATAGGGGAAAAAACACACTGTGGAAGGACAAGGTCTACACTGACAAGGAAACAGTGCCTGATGAGCTTTATTGCCCCTAAAAGCTGCAAGACTATTCCCCGATGGATGTTTGGAGCGCAGCATGCGGATGAGACCGATCTGAATGTCTCCTATGAGTGTCGTTGCACCCAGTAAATGTCACAGAAGTAGACGATATATGGCTGTCATGCAGCGCTGCATTAAAGGGAAAAAAACTGCGGCGAATTTACTGGACATCAGTGGCAAATTGACTGTCAAAAATTACCATTGTCATTTACTATCATCATCCTTAGAAATTGCCTCTGCAGATTTATGCACAGAGACAGATATATGTCCTGGCTTGCATGTGTCTATGAGAGAGAGAAAGGGATGACAGGAAAAAAGGATGGAAGTGATCGAATAAGCGAGAGCAAAAGGAAAAAATACAAGAGGCTGAGTAGTCTCTTTCTTTTAGTCTTGATCTTTGAGCCTGTGTGTGGGTTTGTGTGTATGTGCACAATTCAGTAACCCTGTTCATGTTTGAGTGTGTCAAAACAGTGCAACGCTCCCATCCAGCTCCCATCGCTCCAGGTTTGTATCCCTCCAACTGCAGGTCACAAAGTGACATTGTGCTTTTATGGCTGCTCTCCATGGTGCTTCACATAAGCCCTGAAATGACTAAATCCCTCAGCCAGTGTCCCTGACCCCCAGCATCCCTGTTAGTGCTGCTGCATTCACACTCTTTGATGTGGCCCTGAATTGGAATCGGTCATCGGCCTCATTCCAGGGATTGATACCGCCTCTGCTGTTCACATGCCTACAGGTCTTCAGAGCTTGGCGGTCAGCTGGTGTCTGTCTGATTGTCTGTCTGTGTATCTCGTCCGCTCTCTCGCTCTCGAGCACTGAAATGGATGGAATTATAAGTGCAATAACCTTGAAAAAATATCTCCCTCTTCATACCATGTTTGAGTTAGAAGTAAAGAAAAGAACTCCTCAAGCTCCACGAAATGTCATGGGAAAAGGTCCAGCTGCTGTCCACCCACATCCTTGCACATAAAAGCGCTTATTTCACTTCTCTTCATGAAGTAAAACGAGGACTGACATTATACATCCTGCAAATTAATCACATTGACTGCAGTGGCGGTTCGAGAGCATCTGAGATGTGCAAGCCAGGCAAGGGCCATGGGCAATTTTAGGGGTACCAAATATCAGCATGAGTGTATATATTTACAAAAACAAATCTGAGCAGTAGATATGTTGTCCTTGTGCTGTCTTGTGCATTCAGTTGAATGTAGCATCTCATTCTGTATTATGTTTTTCACATGTTTTTGGGAAATCTGGATTGTAGTTTCCACTATTGATGTTGTTTTAAAAAACTGGAGGTTTGGAGGTTTCTGTTGGAATTGTAGTTTTGGCAATTAGAGGATGAGCGCAATGTATTATGTATTACGTGTTTATACATAAATGAAAACCTTAGAACCACCACTGATTGACTGTATAAAGAAATTAAGATTTCTGTCACTTTCAATAAGTCACATTGTAACAGAGAGGAAAACGTTATTTCAGGAAGCAGTTGTCAGTTGAGGTACAGTTACTTGTTAATGGTGCGTGTCCATGCATACACGCACACACACACTTGTCCGTCATGTGGTGTGTGTCCTCGGCTCTGGAGATTAAGTGGCAGTCAACTGAGTGATTGATACATCCAATCGCATCTAATGCATCTATTTATACTGTCAGACTTAAATCAGTACACACATGGAACTGTTCTGTGTCCAACAGTGGCTTTAAAAATGTAGGACAATAAATTATTATGTGATGAAAATGCACCATGAAGAACACAGCAATTATTGCTCTCCGGTCTATTATTACTTTTCGTTTTTTTCCTCGGCTGATAATTGAATTTAATTATTCAGGGCCTGCCTTTTTAATATGTTTTCCTCATTTCCTGGCAAATTGATTATGTATACCAATCTTCTCTTGTCTTCTTTTTGTATCCCCATATCTGTTGGCATCTTAGACTCACTCAGACTTCTACTCCTGTTTCAGTGTAATCTAAATAGCATTTTCTTGTGTTAAAAATATGTTGTAAATATAAAATGTGCTGCATTAGAAAGTATAGCAGAACGGTGTTACAATGTGTTAACTGTAATTTTCTACGACTAAGAATAACCCTAGCATTTAAGCACTGTCAGCTGCACGTGTCAGTGAGGTGAAAAGGGATCTTTTACCAATGTTACACATGAGTAAATTGCACAAAGCGTTCTCTTTTAGTCCTCCTCCTCATGTGTTAGCGCTCGACCTCGATATAGAGGACCAGGTGATATTGACCTCCTTTTTTGTTTGTTTGGTCTAACCCTTTCAGCTGGGCTGGTCACAGATGACAAATGCATTATTAAACAGCAACTTAGCCAACTCAAACTTCACATTCATAATGAAATGCAATCTGGAGGTGAAAGTAGGTGGAGTTGCTTAGCGAGCCAGCAAAGACATCTAGGAGATTTTTAGATAGCTGTGAAACAGCTCAAGGGTATTCTATATGAGGCACCGTCCTCCTGAGATTTGCTCTGGACTCAAGCCGGGCTGCTGTAGAGATATTGCTGGATACAAGTGTTAATGAGAATATACTTATCACAGCCAGAGGTGTTATCTGTCGGGTGTCTCATCTCGGCTGGTTCAATATGTTGTAGTTTGTATTGTAATATGTTGAAAGATGAAAGATGAGAGGGAAAAAAAATTGTACAATGGAGGGAATGTAGTTTGATGCAACTGCGCCGTAGCTTAAAATATTTTGGCCTCCTAAAAAATGTGTAATTCATACACAATGCCTCTCTGAGGAATACAGTCTTTGGGATACAGTGCTGCCCTTACTTTCCAGCAATGCCCGGATATATTTTTTGAGTATCATGCAATGGGGTTCTCCTCTATGCCACCTTTCACCAGATCCCTTACTAATTGTTTCTGTCTCCAAGGTAGCATGGCTGCTCTTTGATGTTCAAACCCCTTCCTCCTCACAAAGGAGACTGACGGCAGGAGCAGAGAGAGAGGCAGATGGGCCGCGACAGGATGCTGCGAACCTGACGTCTCTCTCCCCCTTTCAAGTGCTCTGGTTCAATCAGCCCTTGCCGCACAAGCTGTTGTGGAGCACCTTTGAAATCATGGTGTCTGCACAATAGTCTTGACTGTTAATGACTTCTTGTAAAGTTCCAAAGCGGCTCTGATTACACACCCTCGTGCACACGCATGTGTCCCGGCGTCTGTAGGAACAACGCCATGCATAAACATGCATGCACACTCGGACAAACACACACACAGACCACTCAGACAGTGTTGCGTGTGTGTGCACAGAAACATGCCTCATATCTTAGGCAACACCCTGGAAACCAGAGTGGGGACACAAGTAAACAATTAATATGTTAATTAGGCTGATCAGTGCAGCCGGCACACTTGTATGGAGGAAGATGTGCATATCAAAGGGTCACGGTTCACTGGAAGAGAATCGACATTATGCTATCCGTGTGAATGTCTATTAAGCAAGTATGTATGTGTTTTTATAATGGTATTGGGCAGTTTGTATGGTTTGGGCAACCTATATTGACAATGAAGCTAGGCCACAGCTACATTAAGTGCTTACACTTGATTACAAACAGAATTTCTGTTTCTGGTGTGATTTGGTGCCATGTTGTATCTTTTTTATAAAACTCCAGACTTCTTCAGCCATTTTAGAAAAGTGGTATCAAACGGTACTAGATGTCAAACACGCAGGTGTTCACCCCGAAAAATATGGCACCACAGCTAACAGCGTGCTCTGAAAATACAACTAACGTATTGGACTGCCTTGAAGGAGAAGTGGAATGCAGTTCTCTCTGGAGCTGAAACTGCAAGGACTGGCCTTAATTAGGTAGTAGGCATGGAGAAACTGGCATGTTGAAGTTTGAGTGTGAGTCTGTGTGTGTGTGTGTGTTTGTGTGTGTGTGCATCTGAGCAGGAAAGAAAGACAGTACAGTACTGTCCTCAGCCTAAACTGGTGAGGCTTATTACTCAAACGCTCCACAGTGTTATCTTGCTGTCAGAACTGTCAGGGAAGGCGGCACCTTTGCTAACCACTAGCCAAGTGTGATAAGTAAAATTTCTCCTGGCCCAGTGACCGCTCTATATCTGTAGGGGTTCATGAGGTTGTTGCTCTGTGCCACAGACCGAATGATTACATCACCATAAACCCCAATTTCTAGCTCCTGAAAGGGGTGGAACAAAAACTTTCATCTCACTTCCAATCTTCCCCAACTAACTCGTGTTTCCAGCTGCTATGCAATTAAATCTGACTGGATCAACTAGTGACAACGTCCATATAAGAAATTAATTTAAATATGGACGAGTGCAATATCATATATATA
>JAOWBC010001868.1:14247687-14266303 GCA_028566105.1 Hypoplectrus providencianus | reverse complement strand
TACATACATACATACATTTGATAACGTCGTTGTTTGAGAATGTAGCTCTTATGGTTAAATCTGTGGAGAGGTGAAAATCAATGCACCATTCACATAAAAAAGGTCTATTTTCAATCCAGCTCATAAGATTACTATATGGGCGAGCCCTATTAGTAATCTGAATCTATATGTAAGGTAGCAAAAGGTGTCAATATAGTATGCAGAGTAAAAACTAAAACTGAATATTAGTGTAGTTAAAGTATAAAGTAGCCAAAGAGAAAATACTCAATCACAATTTTGAGGTACATCACCTAAGTAGCTGACAATATTTGAGTAAATAAACTTGTAATGTAGAGTTCATTACAAGAATGTGTTAATTGATACTTGTTTGACATCAATCATTAAGGTTAGTGACATTGACAGATATGGACATTTTTAAAGTGCATACAATTTTTGGCCATGTTGCCCAGATCCTACACTGTTCCAAGCCCAGTCAAACTGTAATGCTTGTAACATGATCCGTATTTAAAGTCCAGCTTCTTGGAAATGCATCGCTCTAAATCTGAGGGTGTTTTCCTGGTTTTAATGAAAGCTGCAGCTAGCTCCATAGGTCTGTACCTTGGTCCCCAAGCAACCTTTCAATTTTGGTTGTGTCATTTCACACAGTGAGTGGAAAGAACAGAGAAATAAATTCAAGCTCATTGTGTCACAAGGCATTCACAAACAACACATCAGTCACCAGCACTGAAGAATACACAATGATACCTTTTGCTTTCTTCCTTTTGCTTTTCTTTTTCCTGCTTTGACCAAACAGAATCATGCAATCTGCTCTTCAAACTCCTCTCCAATTCTTCAGCCTCAAAAAGGGTTTCGTTTGATAGCGGCAATCCTGGAAAGGTCACAGGCATCAAGAAAATAGACGGAATGAGCCGAGAGGATTTCAAGTTGTATTAATGAGGACCCCCTTGGCCAGCACCCGTCTTAGAGGTCAGGCCATCACCTAAAATGATAAAGATTTATCATGGGGAGGCAAGGCTGGTCAAAGCGTTCTCTTATCTCAGGCTCTGCCTTTTACAGCAGCAACCACTGTCAAGAGTCTCACATGGATGAAAGACTTGGCTACTCTCCACCACTGTTGCAAACCTCCAGAAATATTCTGACGTCGGTAAATAATTCATCCCCTATATTTTGTACTCTTTGAGAATTTTTGAGGAGGTGCTAGTGCATTATGCCATGCTCCCTCCACCACAGCACCAGAACACAAAAAGAGGCGGCACATAGAAAGTAAGTCACAGCTTCGGATTGTATCAGAAACATGTTGAATTATTCGCTGCATTCTGTATGTTATTATTTATATCAGCTATACATGCGATATTAAAATTAAATTTCTTGCTGTGACACACTTCTTGCTACTGAATCATTAAATGGAAACTATATTATTTTACCCTAATGACTTTAAATATGTAGCATACTGTGCATATTTAACACCATGACATGGAGAAAAAGAAATGTATATCCTAAAATATGCTCATATTATATATCTGGAGCTATCGTAAATAAATACTGTAAGATGAAATATGATTAAAACCTTATTTTTGACATATATTTTATATGAGATTACAGTTTAATAGCAGGAGATCTGTTACAGTAACATGACGGCGCTGCAAACCAACTTCAAATGTATACAGCAGGTCATGTATATGTATTTGTCTCTGCCAAAGCATCCCTGTGATGTTGGAACACCAGTGGCCCCTGAAGAGAAAAAACATTGTTGATATGCCAGCCATGGATTTCTGTTTTTTTTTTCTCCAGTTTGAAGCCTTTTCATAGATGTTATGTGTTTTTATTTTTTTGGTTAGAATTTTGTAAAGGCTTTTTTGCAGAGAAACGCTAACAGCAGTCATCAGGTTTCCAATAATTGCAACCACAGGGAGAATATACCATGCTGGTATATACTGGATGATTTGATATAAAACTAATATACTCAGCCCAGGAGCATGTACGTACTTGTGGTGGTCTTTTCCTTCAATTTTACAATATCTTTCGCTCCATGTGTATTTTTCCTCTATTGACTTGAATTTTAATAGCAATCCCAGAGTACGATGTGCCTTTCTGCAGTACTCCTCAGTCTGAACTTTTAAAGCTGTTTAAAGGAAACATTAACAGATTTTAGCTGTTTTAAATCTGCAAATTGGTGGCAACAGTTAAGGTCAGGGTTCAGAAAGTCATACTCAAGTCAAATTCCCTCAGGCACTAAGATACTTCCTGTGCATGTGGTTTGTGTTTGACCAGACGTTAGAATTATGAATGAGCTCGACCAGGACCAACCAGCCACATTCAAAGAGAAAACAACTATTTTAAAAATCTAGAAATGTAATTCACAGGGACTAACGCTGTATATATATTTATTTACTGAACACTAGATATTTTAAAGAAATTAGCTGTACAATAACTTAGTTATTCGCTGTTATTTGATATTGATATTTGGCACCTTTAGCTGCCAGACTTTTTACATATTTTTTATTTACTTTTTTACTATGTATATTTTCTGTTTCACAACTGAGAACACTACACTATACTCTATCAGATTTAACACACTCTTGATTTAAAATGTGTGTCCCTTTAAACAAATTTTTAATGCACAGCAATTAAAATTATTAAATGACTTGGGTCACACAGTTTTGCTACAGTGACTTTGCTCAGGCCATGTTTGGTGCCTCTAAGACCATCCTGACTCTGACCTGCTATCGTCACCTTTATTATGCACCTCTTACATGTGATATAGAGATAATGTGTCAGTTCCTGGGAGCCCAGATGCTCTTGCCCGGCCACAATCAATTTTCCCTGTCAGGCTTTCCAGCAATTCTCAGCCTTCCTCACTGTACATCTTAAATAAGGTAAATATTCTTCAGGGGAATGGACATAGAATTCTCCTTGGACAAAATCAAAACATCACATTTCATAATGATTATATGATGGTTTCAGTGACACTTTTTGATGTCAGCTTTCCCCACGAGACCACTTTCAATTATGATTAAGAATAATGGAGCACATTCAAGTGACAGTATCGCTTTTCAATAATTGCAATGCTTGTCACAAGAGACAGTGGTCAATAAGGAGGGCTCTAACAACGACTTACAAATCAAATAAAACATTCAATTATTTAATTCATGGATGGGTTATTGTCACTTTCAGCAGAGGAAAATAATCTTCAGTTGTTTTTTTTTCCTCCCTTGGACGGATGTCCTTAAAGACTGGGCTCCATGGCTCAAAGAGATTTGGCACGAGTATCTTTGTGGTGTCTTGCCGCTCCCAGACCACGTTTGTCTTGGAAATGGAGTTCAGCAGCAAGGAGCAGCCATTGCAGGCCACACCATCCGCTAAATGTTTAACTTTCCTAAAGGAGTCATTCAAAACAAGAACGGGAACTTGTCTATTGGGAAATACCTCCGGATTAGGGGGGCTGAAAGATTGAAAAAGTAATTTGAAAAATAATGGGCTTTTTAATGACTAAACCTATGGGACACCCAGATGTGCTCTTTGTTAATTTTCACTAGTGTAATGTAAAATTCCAACTGCTTAATTACTCTAGGACACACAAAGCAACTGGTTTTTAACGAAGCAATTATGGGAACAGCTTCTACTACATTGCACCACAGCTTCCATTCCCCACCAGCTCCTTTCTTGATGAACCGCTACTTTTTGGTACAAAGTTATCAAGCTTTTCATGTCTTAAGCAATGACAGAAAATCCAGTATTTTTTTAATCAAAGGTTTATTTTGGCTCTTGAGACCTCAGATCATTTGAATATGGCCTAATTCTCAATTTCTTTCAGAATAAAGTAACTTAATAATGAATGTTTCATAAATAATCAGAATATTTACCACCATTCTCAGCTTGCCTGAAAATTTCCCATGCAGGGTGGCAGGAGAGCTTTTCTGGAATGTATCCATTTAGCCATTTTTAGACAAGGATAGCAAATATGAATACATTTAAATGTTTTATACTGTGTAAGTCACAGCTTTTGCAAGTGAAGAAGACATTCTTTTGCTTCACTGTCGCCTTTAAGGGTCCAGAAATATTGTTAAGAAAAATATCTTTTGACATTTCGGTTGTTGTGTCTTTTTTTTTCATCTCCTTCCATAGATCAATAAAGAAAACTACCCGGGCAGCATTAAACCCCCTCCCCAACCCTCCTGGGAGTAGCCGAGGAACAGCTGTTGGTAAATATCATTACAATATTACATGCTTTATCGTTGCTTTAATGGTGAAATATCAGATGGCCCAGCTCAAAGGACATTAACATTTAGAACAATCAATATAAGTTTCACATTTTACGAGAGACATTTTCCAGCTGATAGAGAAACTTGTGAGGATGCCTGAGGTGTCACTCATTAACCAGCGCTGTAAAGATCATTTTGATTTGTGGGCTTATGGAGGGAATAGATCCTCAAATAGACTTGTCATGTTTTTTAATCGGGACCTGGATTTACATACGTATTACAGTAGAAAATAGGACGTTATATGCATTCACACTGAGATGACAAAGTCGAAGTCCCTTTGAGTTTGTGTTTGCCATGAAGTTGTATTATTTAGTTATTCATATGCTCCACAAACAAAAGACAATAGATTTATATTCAAATGGCAGCAGCATCAATGAAATGAAAATTGCATTACCATCTCTTTGTTTTACATCAATAGGAATGTCAGCGTAACCTTTTTTAATAAATTATACCAGAAGGTGCAGCACTTTCAGTGATAGATCATTGTATTTTCAAATTTTTTCCCCGCTTTATTTAATTTCCGATTGTAAAAATATACCATTCACTCAGTTCTCCTGAACATAAAAGTAATACAAGGCACAAAAGAGAAAGGGGGAAAAAAAAGCAAGTGAAAAAAAAAAAGAAATCTACCCACCTCAGCTCCGGACCAACTTCAAAAATTAAAATTGCCTTTGAGATGCAAATGCTCAAACAATATTCTTCATGTTGGATCTAAATTGCTAATGTACACAGTGTATGAGCCCAGTGTGTCCCCTTTCAAGACTGGATATCTTGGAGACATGAACCTGATGGTGTTAGTGTTGATCAAAGGGCCCGGCCATGTCATGCCTCTCCCCGAGAGACTGAGGAGTCATTGACATGCAGTGAAACATGCATATTCCTTGTCCAATGTTTAGGTCCTTTAATCGCTCCAAACATGTCATTACTCAAAAAGGACAAGAAAAACAAACTAATCTTGAGGACAAATACACTGAAAATAGGAACAAAACGATCAGAAAAGTGATACAAAGTCATCATTTACATCATATTATTTTTCCTAAATGAGAAAAAAAAAGACAGAGACAGTCTTGGATAATCATCATCAAAAGCAGACCTATAATCCTCATTTTTATCAGCTGAAACAATCATTTTAAATTCAGGAGGTGTTTCTGTGACAGCAGGCTACTCCTTTTGATCCCATACAGGGTAGCACCTTGATAGCCCAACTATATGGATTAATAGCACTAGTTACAACACAGCCTAAGGCCCCCTGTATCTACGTTAATAGAGCCTATCCATTCCTGTCAGCTACTGGGGACTGATGGAATTGCAGGGGTGGTTTTGTATCCACACAGCAAATCATAAGACCTCAGATATCGCTTGAGCTGGATGACTGCAATTTAAAACCAAATGTATTACAGTGAGATCTATCAAACATAGTCAGACAAATTTTCGGGGCGTCTCTCTGCAGACTGGACAAGGGGTTTAGCTTCTCGGCGCAGGCTGGTTGTCTTCATTTCCAGTTAAGTGGCCGATACATTCAGACACACCTTGTGAAGTCCAATCTGACTGATGCAAACGTTTGTCTTTGTGTGCTGTCCTCACAAGAGCAAGTGTATCAGAGCAGAAAGAGAAGCTGTGTTTCTGCCATAATCTATCATGTCACAATAGCGGATCTTTCCATCCAGACACGGTGGAGCCACCTGCTCGGCCTAAAAGACATGGACACTTGTATTAGCAGCAAAAGCTGGGAGTAATGCAAGACTTAGCATTGATTAACAGCGTTTTAACAGCTACACATATTTTTGGAACATTATAGTTTCCTACCGCAAACCACATTATACCACTTTCATCATGTTCATCTTGGCAAAATGAGAAATATCTTGTAAGTTTAGAAAATAGAAAGCAGCTTAACGATCCCTTCCAGACATCTGCTTTGCATAGTAATTTGTATCTGGAAAAAAGGGGACTTTTACAGTTTTTTTTAATGATCTTAAAATTAAATCTTTTCATTTTCCCCCTAATTGGAAAATCCAAAATCTATGACTATGCAATAATTCCTTGTTTTAAAGTTTTAAGGTACCCCATTGAGTTCTTGTAAATATTTTTGCATTTAGAGTTACGATCTAAAAGTGTCTGTCACCGAGGCCTCACAAACGTGGTAAATACAGTCTTTTCTTTCTTTCTTTTTTTGGAATCTTGTTGTTTGCTCACAAGCTGTCTTCTCTTTATATATTTTGCTGACAAGTTGTGTTCTTTTTTTTTGCTTTATCACTTCCTGTTTCACCATGGGGTGGTGTTAAATCACCAGCAGCTATGGTGTAGTGGCAATTTTCTAGGAAGTTTTTAAAAAAAGGTCTATGATTAAAATGGCTTCTACAAATGGCATATTACCTCTGTGCTCATTTAAGAGCATCTGTGTGCATGGCAAACTATGAGCCAGAGAAGTAAAGGGAAAGGGCCTGAAACATGCATTTTTTCTCACTGCCAGCACTGGTAGCGAGAAAAAGGCTGATTTTACATTCGTCTATGTGAAAAGGGCCTTACCTGTAACTTCTATCTATTTCCTCAGTAAATATTATCCTCATGTTTTAATAGTTTTTTATTAGTTGTGTTCTTCAATTAGGGTTGAGCAACAGTTACCAAACTGGCATACAATGATGCCAATCACAATAGATAAATAACGATGTTGTAAGCACAAGTCATCCAAACTGACCAAATCATATGGACAAAATACCTTATACAGGGGCTTTATTCACCATAAATAATCATGTTTATCTTATTAATTCTTTAACCAGAAATTAGTGCATTACAGACAGTAAAACAAAGTGTGTTCATATGTGCGTTCTTTAACATTTGAATTCTATATTCAATACAGCATGATATTAATCGTGTAAATTATGGTGACTTAGCAGGTTATGCTTTGTGATTGACAGGGCATTACTATTTGTGCATTTCTGTGTTTTTCTTGTACAGCTTTGACACTTTCAGTTCGTGAATTCTTTGTAAGTAGTAGTAGTACTACCCTTATTGGCTCCAGTAAACTGAGATGGTGGCGGCCAAAATGCCAAACCCAAGGATTTAAATCAGTACTTCACAGACTGATAGGTGCCACAGTGGCTATGTCCACTTCTTATATCCAGTCTGTGGTTAAAACATTGCTCTGCTGCTGGCACTGCAGGCTTTGTAAGTTGCACATTGGACCATGATTGGCTCCAAAACTTTTGATGTTACAAAATAAAGCTTATAGGTGCATGTTAAACCCAAATATAATGTAAGCCCAGAGAACTGTTCTTGCTTCAGCAGGAAACAGCTGCACAGTGAAGCTTAAACATCCAAGATAAGTAACAATAAGGAATACACATTCTTTTGAGTGGAGGGGGAACTTTTCAGTGTTAAAGTTTGGTCATGGTTAAGCAAGAAACAATTTGGTGTAAAAATGTAAAATTCAGTCACAGTGCGGAAACTGGGTTGTCAGAGGTGATAGCAGATGTATCAAACGGTCCAACACCCTAAAAGCAACACTTACTTCTCGCTGCACAAGTCTGCAGTCAGGAACAGTACATCCACACTCAGGTAATCCTTACATGCTGGGTAAATTTAGTTCTTGCACTCTTCAGGCGTGGAGCCAGTATTTTAAGTGGCATTGTACTCATTTCACAATATTTCAAGAGACTCGGCTCTCAATTTAGTCCAATAAAAGTCATACTCTACAGAGATTTTGATATGCACTGCAACTAAAACTGCTACACTTTCACTCTGCTATGTCTCAGTAAAGACAACCTGAGCAGCATACTGGATTTTACATACGGTGGATTGATGTCAAAATACAAAACATGACTTCACTCAACTCTGGTTAGAGCAAGATGCATGGATGGGAGAAATGATTTAAATACACCTTTTTCACATCGGGGGCTCATTAATTATCATAACTGTCCGGCCTGGTACAGTAATTTCATTTTGACAGTGAGTGATGGATCATTTTGCGGTGATAAGATGAAAGATCACGTACAGCTGCAGTGTAAACAAAGTGATTGGGACAAACTACACAGTGTCTGCGTTACCTCCGCTACAAGGTTCAAACAAAAGGGCTGCCATACGGGGGCCGCTTTCAAGTAAAATGTCTGTAAAAAATGTGACAATGTTGATCATGGGAAAGTAACTCCTGCGGTGCTAATGGCACACTGCATCTCACAAAATCCAAATTAAAACGGTAACACTAATGCACTTCAATGCCAGGACAATGTGAGCATCTTGACAGAAAAAAGGAGGACACCTTGAAAGAAGAAAGCCGAAGACAATATTCACTTCTGTCAAGTTGCATATTTCTCCCTCTACAGCTAATAATGACATGCTCTTTGATGCAGGCGAGACAGTTTTTCATTTTCTACTGACTTCAAATTCCAGGTATTTAATCCTCACTGGAAATGCCAAGCTTTGAGGATGTTACCCCAACTGTTCTTCAGAGTTCTGTGCCTCAGGAGAGCAGAGCAAATATGAAAAACAAAGCGTTGGAAATTATTTCCTTCTTGTTGTTTTTAGGTTCAGCTCTTGTTTTCTCAAAAGTTGGCAGCTGGGGCTTATGCTCACCTCCCTCAGTGTGAACGTGACTCAAACCCACAGCTGTGGTGTGAGGAGAATCCGGAATGAGGAGGACCCTCAGCCTGTGATTAGGGAGGTGTGCAGTCAGGGAATGCCATAAACATATCCGTGCGCGGCAGTCACACACTTTTGTTCTCCCACACATTTATTCACGGCCGTGTGCATGTGTCAAAGAGACCAGCCTGTGCGCACACTCACTCACTCTTGCCTCCGCACAGACGAGTGTCTGCTCCTGCAAATTAACAAAGCGCGACTGCAAACAAAACAGAAAAAAGAGGTTTTTATACAAGTCTGTCCACATGCCCCCTCAAGAGAAAGCAGACATGCAGCATTTACTCAACAACAACAGCCTTATCTGCTTTTGAACAATACTGTACTCTATATGTGACAAACTGGATTTTCTGCATACTGTATGAGCACTTAGAGAGCTGAGGCTGCTCTTAAAGTGGTAGGGAGGGAATGCAGGGATTATTCTCACACACTTAGGGTTGTTTCAAGGCCCTTCCCTCAGAATGTCATTCGAACCATTTGAAGTTAAAAGGTTTTCTTCACCATGTGAAATACAGAACTATGTGCAAGACAGAATTTACTGTAGTAGACTCTACATTCTCCTGATACTTTCAAGGTCTTCAATGAGCCGGGCAACCGCGGATACAGTTCATGATGACCACCACAATCCAAATTCTGTCTATAATGATGATTTGGGATGGGATCAATCAACCCTATCTGCTTGCAGTAATGGGCGATGAGGCTTTGATTTAAGAGCTGTAATTGGTTTCCAGTAGGGCACAGTGTCAGTTTTCTATTCCCCAGTAACCCACGTGTACAGTTTCAGGACATGGCTGCTTGTCACAAGTGCAGGCTTGACTGGACAGGGAAGAAGATATCCACTGGAGACACAGTGGCTCTTCTGGCACGGCTCTTTGTCCGTAATGGCCTCCATTCACAGGCTCTTCATGAAAGGTTTTACATGGGAACTCCAAAGGCTAATTGGCCCACGGAGATCAGGCTTATTGTTAGTTCTGCATGGCTTCCAGCAGCCATGGTGCCTAATCACCATAGGGCTCCACACCTGACTAAACAAAGAGCACTTTCCTTAATTCTTAAAAAAAAAGTGTCTCTCATCCTTTATCTTTCCTTGTCTTGCTCCACCTCCTCCCTCTTTTTCCCTCTGTCTCTTATGTCTGAGGTTATATAACAGGTCAGGAATTAACTGTATTAATACCTATGGATTTTATTTTTAATTAAACCTACACTATGCTTGAATGCTTAAAGCCAATTGTCAAATGACTCCACTTAAAGCCCAAGAGGTCAAGCCAGTTGCTTATGCCCTCACTTAGTACTGTTGCTGTGTGAACATGGTTTGATTGCTCTGTTAAAAACACAAAATGCCAACAGCTATTATGGATTTTTCTCAAAGAAAATTGCATTTTTAAACTGAACTAAATAGGTGCAGCGAAGAATAGCTGGCTCTGCTCGCCTATTTATGCTGGACAAAGTTCCATTACTGCTAATTACCCTGTAAGTGCGAACAAGATGGCATAAAGTAAATGGTGGCACAATGAGCTGTTTCCCTACAGTGAAGCTGCATTCAGCAAATACCTGTCATCACTCAGAGACAGCGCAATTCTCTGGAGGTTGAAGTTTAAATCGCAGAATACATAAAAGCCTGCCGCAATATCAAAGGTTTGTAAAATGTCATTGAGCTTTAATATCCTTGTCTGTCATTTTGATTTGAATACACACCTGATTGCTCCATGTTGAGAAACCATCCAAGCACCACCAGGTTCCCATTGTAAAAGCACTTCAGTCTGCATGAGCACTGCCCCTGAACTGGGTCCGTCTATAATCATATAAAATTGCGTTCTGTTTTGATGAGCCATTTCAGCCCCAGCAAATTTTATATTATAAACAGTTGTTGGTTGGACTCACTTCACGCATGAGAAAAAGACCGGAAAGTGTTAAAGGTTAAATATATATATATATATTTAGATAAGTATATGAGCCATAACAAAAGGCTTGAATATAGATCTGGTGAACATGTTTTCAGTGCATGCAATCAGAGCTGTAAAGTCAACGACGTACAGACGAGCAGTGTTTGGGGTGCAGCGAATGAAGTAACCGCTGCACTAGGTCAACCCAGACCAGCCATGGGGAGCTGAGCTTCAGTGAGCCTATCTTCTAAGTGAAGCGCACACAACTGCTGCGCTTCACTTATTACATTACCAATATCAGTAATGGAGGCTGAGGAGTAGGTAGCAACAGCACACCAAACTGCATGTTTTAAAAGCCTTTAAGTAAGCAACTTTGAAATTGCTGTATTTGTTACATCCAATAAAGAGTAATGATAGTTATTATTTTGGGGAGTAACTTAATTCAGTCACTTATTAGTCCTAAAAGTAACTTTTCCCAACACTGCAAACAAGTGAAAAAACAAAACAAAACAGAAATCAATGGACCAGTTGATAGTCGATTAAATGTCTTTATTGTCATTTGTTTCTATTGTCATTTGTTATTCTTTTTCTTATTTAGAGGCAGGCTACTACCATGCTAGCTACCATGCTAATGACACAGAGGTGCATGCTGCATTAACACAAAGCCTGCAAGTATTTCAACCAAGCAATTGTTCAGATAATAGCATATTAGATATAAAACATTGTCTTCTAGGTATTGCCATACACAGTTCAGTGACTTCTATCAATAGCAGCTTAGCTTATTTATTTTTTTTTATAACACAAATACATTCATATATAGAAATGTATCCCCTCCTGAAATGTCAAGAAGTGGCATGGCAGTATGAAGAAATGGATACTGCCCAGGCCTTCCAGAAGTACTGAATGTTGATGTGAGGGAATTAGCTTCATTACTAATTAATGAGAGATTTGTTGTTTTCATTCTGTATGTTAGTGCATCATAAGACATGCAGGAGACAGGAGTGGTCCTGAGCAGTTAAGTAGCTCATTATGTGATGAGGCTCCATTTGGAAAAGATAGAGATATTCTGCAGGAAGAGGTATGTTTAGTCCTTCTTTAACTATTGATGGCTCACTCACCAACCCCATTGATCCATGTATAATTTAATCAGCACCACTCTGATATTTAATCGTTAATAATTAATGCAAATGTTTCTTAAAATGGGGTAAAAGAAAGTCTTAAAGGTGACAAGTACTACTGCATAAGTATTAGTTTTTGACAGCATTTTTTTTTTTTTTTTTTTTTTTAAACTGATCAGAGTAAACGGCAGAAGAGGAATTTCGGCTTCTTGCTGCATGCACACAGGGAGTTTAGAGATATCTGTTTAGTAGAGTATTTTTAGTCCTTGTTTTGCAACATGTTTAAGGACAGGACCTTATACCGTACCAGAAAATATGAAAACAAAAATCCTGCTCAACCTTTTCCATCTCTGTTTGATCCCACGCTTGTTGGCTTGACATTAGTTAACAGCAAATGTAGCACCACTGCGTGGCTTGCTATGAGCCGCCTGAGGTCACAGTTTGAACAAAGACAGTGGGACATAAAATAGAGACTGCATGGTCAAAAACGTGCCCCAATTTCAATCAGAGGTACAAGTTCAAAAGCCAAACCATATGAGACATGTTTCAGCTGTGGAAGCAATAGTTGGCCACTGTTGTATCACCCCGGCATCTTAAAACAATCAAATAACCAGCAAATACTATTTTACCTGAGAGTTTAACAAATAAGGAGATATATTCAAGATGGTCTGCCATTGAATACTCATTAAGTTCAAGTAATTTGTGACCTAATTGGTACTTACTGCACAATAGTGCCAGAAAATTACTTTTGGATTGAACAGGGGCATTAAATTAACACTTTAAAGCAACATAGGGGATTAGTGCGGTTCAACAACAATGCATTTAAAATTATATTAAGAAGTGATTTTTCATCTTAATTGTGCAGTCATCTCATTAATGAATGCGATGGATGACCTACATTTTTTTTTTTTTTTGGGGGGGGGCTATTCATTTCGGATATGAGGATGTTCTCTCAATAACACAAGAGATTTTTTTTTATTATTTTTAAATCTGTCTCTTAACATTTTAAGTCAAATGGAAACGACCTGTTCTTGTTTTGCTTGATGAATTGGTACTTTTGAAACAGTAATACTCAAAATTAATAATAAATAGGCACACCAATGATTTTTTTTTTACCACGTTATAGTTTCTTAAAACATTTCTAGGACTGTGAATAATATCTTGAGGCATGGCTCAATTTTGCAGAACAAATTGATACACAACACATGGTCCACATAGCATCGTGCCAAACAGGTCAGAATGCTATTTATACATTTTCTCTGTGGTTTGATGCCAGATCACCACTGTGTATTATCAGTTGTATTTGTCCGATGCTAAGTACACAGCCGGTGCAGTATCTGATGGGAAAGCATATTCAATTATTAACTGATCTACCTCTGCTGGTGCCCATTTCCTCACAGATAAAAAGGCCTATTAGACTTATTTCCTCCTTGTAGATGGAATGAAATATCATGTCTTTTAATGGATAGGCCTATTTTAATATCCCGTATTAATACTTTAGTATGCAGGATATTATTGTTCTGTACCAATGACTATAATTAGTTTTGTTTAATAATCTCTGTCAATCCTAAAATTGCTCACTTGCTTGGTCCCACATCTCGCTGGGAAGATCATTAATTTTAGAGCCTTTATAGCATGGTGGGATGAAGATTGCGGACGATTAGGTAATAGTAGCAACGAGGTTACGTTTATACACCAAATAGCCATTTAATCTTAGGCAATCAAAAAATTTTATTTGTTTGTATGTGTTTTGCAGTGCTGCATGTTACTTCTAAGGGCTGGTTTGTATTGTATGGACAGCGATCATGTCTCAGATTGATTATCCTCTGAGACAAAAGCTGTGAATAAATGTTAGAAGACTTTGGGAAAAAACAAATAATTGAAAACACATTAAGATTTGAACGAGAATGATAAATTTAAATTTATACTTATAATCTACATTCATAAATGCAAATAAAGCAATGTCTCTACTATACAGTTACAGTGGGGGAGGTGTACAGCACAGGTCAAGTTAAGCAGAACTGTCATTTCATGACTTACATTTTTAATTGCCTTTTTTTTCCCTCTCAGGGTAAAACCTTTGTGAATCTGTGTCTGTATCTTGAACCATACTCAAACATTACCCTCGAGCACAAATACATTGTGTGTCCTTAACAAGCGGATATGTCTAGTTTACAAGCAGCTGACCTAAATAATAAAGGCCAAGATGTCTATGACCTGAAAAATGGTTCACAAATGTGTAGAAGAGTTATGCAAAAGGTCAAGTTTGCCAGATTCAACCTCAACCTGGTCCCACTGGAAAGAATCTGTCCATCAGCTAAAATCAGTCAGTATTGTTATGATTATTGACTATATAGTATGCCAAATGTATTAAGTAATGCTTCTGCTTCAGTGCAGTTGAGTAACATACAAACACTCCCACACTTATATTCATAGCTATAAGCACCAGTCAACCAGACTCGCATTGCTTCCCACAGCAGACATGTTGCTCAGAGCTGTTTATTACAGTTTACTAATTTTCAGCACAAAATACCTGTGAATCCATTAGCGTTCACGCACAATTGTCGCAAACAATCGCAAGGCGTGATCTCGCAGCCTCAGCGCTGCCTCGCGACTGCATCATCACCCTTTCTTCTCTGTGTCTCCCTGCCTCCCTCTCTCCTCAATGGCAATGTCAAAATGGCAAAGCCCTCCAATCACATTACTGTATACCCGGGAACATTTAAATGCTAATGTTATAAGCTCACATGCCTAATATGATAAGCTGACAAGCTTATTATAAGCTCTGAAGTTTTAAGAGTTTCTTCCATTAGTTATCACAGGAGGCATTAAATTGCATCGCTGCACAGTGCCAGAAGGTATGGAGTTAAATTCCCCTGCAGAAGAGATTATTTTGGCTGGCTTCTGACAGCACTATACAGTGGTAGGATTGTACATGATGGTTTGTCAAGAGACGGGGAGATGCACAGGGAGTGGAGCGCAAGTGGTTTGAGCTAGATGCGAATGTGTGTGTGCACGTGCGTCTTATCTACTAGTTAGCTCAGTATATGTGGCTATATAGAGGATAGTTTATCCGATAGAGAGCTGCATTTCTGTCATCCTTTCACTCCCTCTACCCTGATAACCTATAAAGCAACAGACAGCACTTGGGCTCATCGCAGTACACAATTATGCCGTGTGGATCACAACATAAAAATACTCCACACTGCTGGTGCATGTCTTTTTTTAACTTTTTCTTTTCCATGTGGATAAAAGATAAAGACAGGCACTCTCATCTTTATCTTTAACGCAGATCAATCTGGAGAATTTTATCACAATATCACACATTTTGAGATAAGTTATAAAACACCAAACATTGCAGTCACTGTGTGTTATGGAAGTGTCGCTTAAGCTCTTATGGATACTTTTCAAGATTGCGGTTTTATGAGATTTGAACACAGAATGCCTTTTTCTTTTAGGATTCAGAATGATATTCAGGTGCAATACAATCCTCCACTTGCATGTAGGAATCTCACAGGACAGCCAGCATACAGAGCAGTCTCAATAGGCTCAGCTGGTAGTGGTCTTTCCCTGCTGAATATCAAAAGGATGAAACAACAGATGGTGAAACTTACATGAGGAGTCAAAGGGAAAACAAGGATGCTCAACACTTTTGGAGGAAAGTGAAGGAAAATGGACATTGATGTATTCATATATAGTAAACACTTTGGATGCATGATATGGATTTTTTTAGCCAATATGATATCCAATAATTACATGCTTCTCATGTCCTAGAAGTCAAAAAAATAAATAAAAAAGTAAATGATACTCTAATTTTTGTATATATATATTTAAATGATGTTGATAACCTGTAGTCAATGATGATGATGAGTCAATGATGTAGCAAAGATGGATAACTTCAATCTAACTGGCATCACAGCAAAAAAAAAAAAAAAAAGGATAATAAAAACAAAGAACAGTTGTGATTCTTCATTTTTTTCTACTAAATAACATGTTAACTTTGGCTTTTATGTTTTGTGGCCAAATATATTACACTGATTAAACACTTGTTTATTGGCCAATTGAAACCAACATTAAAGGTGCATACTGCTACCTACTGTTTGGCTTTCAAGTCAATAAAACAATCTGGTCGTGTATTATAGGCACATCATTTATTTGATTAATTTCAGTTATTGGAAAAATACATAATAATACTAATTTCCTATCTTCACACAATTATTTATTGGCCTAACATACACATTCCCAATAGTTACCCATAGCATGCACCTATAATTCCTTTTTTTTTCTTCGCTTCCTTCATTGTTTAGTTGTTAATGGAACTGTGAGTAAGTACACTGAGGAGCACAAGAACATGGAGTCTGACTGGTTGTATGAGCAAACATATTATTGGCCAATAAAGCTGATTGTCATAATAGGTTCCAGCTCATGTCAGCAATATCATTTGCCAATCAATAGCTGTTTTCAGCAATCTAATCTGATATTCACTAAACTCAGAACATTTTCAAAAAGAGTTCTCAAGAGGAAACCTTGTAATTTCCCATGATTCAATTGAGCCATTTACATTTGGGGTATTTACATTTTAATCAGGTCCTCTGTTCCACAGCAGTCCCATTGATTAACCTTATCATTGGATGATATACTTTAGACACATTATAAACGACGGGATGTGAACGACCGGCGTGGGCCTTGCTCCGTGAACATTCGCCGGTCTCAATTAGTCAGTGATACTGCATCTGAGTAACAGCTGGCAGCTTCTGTCTGTCTAATCTCTCACTGCAGCTGTGCTGGAACAGGCAACATGCTAGCCTAATTAGCCATGCTGTCTCCATGGGAAAATGAAGCCTTGGGGTCCTAGATCAATGCTGCCGTCCGTTATTCACTCTCCTCCTCCGCCATGCATAAACAGAAACGCTCAGAGCCCCCCTCGCTGAAAGATACAATAAAAAGCCATTGTTGTCAGTGAAATGGTTTTATTACCCTCGGTGAAGAACTGTCATCATGTTGTTTCTCTGTTAGCGCAAAGAGATGTTTAGATATGTGACAAAATTAGGCACTTGCGTCTCCCTTCGCAGGCACACTCGTGTCAATTTTCTGCATTGCTACAGATGTGATTTTAAATTGATTGGACCAGATTACTTTTTATCAGGTTTTGCAACTAATGATTTGTTTACTACGCCACCAACAGTAAATACACACATACATATACACACAGAACCAACTGAAGCCGTTCAATGTTTCTGTGCTGAGCAGTTTTTTTCCCCACTGTAGTTGAGGAAGCAGTGATGGGGAATTATGTACCGCAGCCAGCATTGGCAATCCTGCTCTGACACTTATTTGACTAGTTTGTTGATAGCATCTTAAGTATCAGGAAGAGAGCAAGGCCGAGGATTTAACAGCGGGGTTTGGGTAATACAGAAAACTTGAAAATGATGCACCCTTTTTGGCTCTGAAGTGTACTTACAAAGTGCAGCCCTGGTGTCCGATGCGCACGACAAAGTTGAACTGAAAATAACCCCGCATATAAAAAAGTAATTGTCTGCAGACTACACCCAAGTACAAATGAAATGAACAGCAAAGTGGGTGAGAGATGAATACATTTGCAGCTTCTATTATTATAAGATAGCACATGATCAATCAGCATGCTTCAGTTGAAGATTGATCATACCTTCAGTGCAAAAAACTAGCTGCAATTACATTACACCATACACAATGGCATCTACATAAACACATCTTTGACACGTGGATGGCTGTCTGCTGTGCGTGGTGTCAAACTGCTAAACTCTCATTTCCTGCTCCTTATTTTGGGAGGTTACACGGAATGTATGATTTGATGTAATCACACTGCAGAGAAAATAGCCAAATGAATCTTTAACTAGTGATGGTTACAGTTTATAGCGCGTTGGAATTGTATTCAGCATTAAGTATTTGTTTATAGTTTGTAAATTGAACCATGCACATTTATTGTGTTCCTCCTACAGAGTAAATCCAATTGGAGAAGTGCATTCAGGCCAATGCATAAGGATAAAAAATAGAATAGATTTTTACATTACTTTGCAAGAGTCATTGTAAAATATTGCAGTGTTTTTTTTTTCTTCATAACATCCGGCAATTCTAACTTGCTGACTCTGAAGCTATTGCTTCAGGGATTTCAGGAAGTTTTACTTCCTTTCTCGGTGTTCAGGCTGTTTTGTTTGATGTGGAGATGCATGGTGTCATTGCTACGACCCCTGTTTGCTGTAACACCACCCCTCCTTCTCCACCCCTGCTCAGCAGGGCCCAGCGTGGGTCACAAACCTGTAATAAACAGGAGGGGCTAAGGCTCGATTTGGGAAAAATGGGCACTTTCCACGGCATCTGAAAACGTCTGGAGTAATGCACTAAATTATTGGGGTCAGTGACTCCACCCGCTCTGTTGATTTGTCTGTGGACACAGAAGGCTCACACTGACATTGAAGGACATTTTTCCACCACCAAGGACTGTAAATTAAGAGACATGCCTGCACCAGAGCAGCTTATGTGAGGCAACATGATTGAGGTGTTTTACTATAGACCAACACCCTTGCCGATGCAAAACACACAAACACAACCCTGTAAGGTTAAACCTGTAATGGAACGTGTTAAGACAGACGTGTCATTTCTGTACTAATGATAACAAAGAAGTGAGTTAAGAGGAGCCACAGAGTATATCTGTCATTTAACCAAAAACATACACACACACACA
>JAOWBC010001868.1:14235010-14247587 GCA_028566105.1 Hypoplectrus providencianus | reverse complement strand
ACACACACACACAAAGCACCAGGAGTGTATTTTTAAACATCCGGCTTCCACAGAGTTGCACAATTGCAGCTAATCAGCCTAATGAGGCAAAGATTGCAGCAGTAATCAGGCGTCATTAGGTTTATGAGTATTTATTATCTGTGGCACGGAAATAATAAAGAAGAGCACCTCTTGTTGATGGCACACAAAGGAGAGGAGCCCTGCAATCTGTTTATTAATGGAGCTCTGTCACCTGGCCACCACAACTCAACAGGCCAGGTCATCCATCAATGCTGGGCCCTGACACAGAGAAGATAGATGTACTTCCCTGTTCTGACCTGAATGTTAGACATTTCAAAGCTGGCACAAAGAGCCACACATGGTTCAGGGTATCGTGTAGGTGGCCTCGGGCAGAGCTGTCCCCCTTGTTTCCCCTCCTCGTTTGTATGTCTCCGTACACGTGCGCGCGTCCCCGTCCGTGGCAGAGAAACACAGCATATGCAAGTGTGGAGAGTCGATTTGTTTGCCTTCAATTCCAACCGTGCCTCATCTTGTTTCCCTGTGAGCAATGTTTCATGCTGGTTCCAGCCAGTTTGGGTGACTAGGGATGAAGCCTCCATAGAGGTCTCCTCCATGTTTTCTCCCTTTTATTTTAGCTGCTTGCAAGTGATGTCATGCTTGTTAGGAATCAAATTACATACATAGACTCAAACAGGCCACCCGGTCCATCTCGCTTGCTTTCTGTTTAAAAAGCATTTTTACATTTTCAGGTTAAAATTGGATTTAGAACTATATTTTCTTCTTCTTCTTTCTTTTTTCAAACCGTGTTTGCCGAAAATATTGGAGTGTGATGGAAGGGTGTATGTGTGTGTGTTGGTGGGAGAAAGCGAGAGAGAGCTGGAGACAGAGAGACTTGGGAGAAAAAGATGGATTTGTGCAACGTGTCAATGTGTGTGAAATACAACCTGTGCATTGCTTGTATCATCTGATTCCTCTCGAGACAGGACTACACAGAGATTAGAAGGGATACTGTGAGAGAGGAGTTTTATCTGTGCCTGTTATGTGTGCTACTCTAGCACTTGGATTAGTGTCCTGTGCATCTCCTTAACCCGCAGAGAAGCTGACGTGGTCAAGCTCCATTCAGGAAAACATGATTGTTGCAGTGTTGTCGTTGTTATTCCCCTTTTCCGTGTCTCTCGACTGAAGCACACTCTTACCAGAGAGAAAGCTTGTGAGGTTGAGAGTCTTTTCACTACAGAGAGAGCAAAACATAAAATGCAAAAATACAATGTGTTTTTTTTTGTTTTTTTTGTTTTTTTTTTGCCAGTGCTTGCTGTTCAGGTAGCAATTTAGTGAGTTTTTACTTTAGTTTATGTCGATTAGAATGCAACTTGTACTGCACTTCTTCACCCCAGCAGATCAGTGTTTGTGGGCAAAGCGGTCCCGCTCCCGTGGCCACAGATCCAGCTCACTGTATCTGAAAACAGGCTTACATTAGCCAAGAGCTATTTCACAGGGACAGCCAAGCAGAAAAATAATTCAAAGGTTTGCTTATCAAGAAAGCCGGTGTGAAAGTTCAACAAATGATTATTCCCGAGTCAATGTTCACATAACTGGTGGTCTGAAATGGGAATGGATGTCAGGCTGAGATTCAGATTCATTGAATTAATTATCAGAATCAGCAGTGGAGGATGGGAGCCGGTGGCCGAAGCGGGGGCGATCACACCCACAGGACCTTCATATGTGACAGCACAGAAAGAACCAGCCTGGGTAAGGGAGGAGAACTATTCCCTCCTTGGTTTGCCACATGCGAGCAAATTGCTGTGTCACTTTGTGCACACGCTGTCTTAAATATATCTTTAAAAAAAATAATAAAATAAAGATGTTGAACTGAAGCGTTTCATCTGGAAGAAAAATGAGAAACAGGTACATCTTTTTATATTCCCATGGAGGCAGTTCAATCTGACATGTTGGATGTACTTTTATATCAAGACAGAAAATAGTCCCTCTCCAGTTCTTGCCCAGTCTATTAGGGAGTTGTGTCAAAGCAAGTTTTCCTCATTTCCATTTCATTAATCTATTCATCACAAAGAAAAATGCATGAACCCCTTGGTAATAAGTTGTTCTGCTAAACGTCTTCAAACTGCTGCGGTGGGAATCAAGAGAAGTATGCTTCGAAACCAACGTGGCGCTAAGATACAGTCTATCGGTCGAGTCGGGTTAGTTTAGTAGCCCTGGCTGTATCGATGGCAATTGCATACATCCCTTTAAGACTGAAATATGTCATTAACCTAGAGACGGATTTCCCCCAAAAAAATGTATAAATGTTCATGGCACCCTGAAGATGAATCCTACCAACTTTGGCAATCAGATGTCTTTTTCTGTAGTGCCACCATGAGGTTGACATTCATAGTTCAGAGATAAAACATGTTGCTCTATCTTTTCCAACGTGATGCTGAAATTTAGCTATTTTTATCACATATATCACCATATGATGTTATATTACTATTTAGATCACTTAACTAAATTAACACAAGTTTATAATTGTTCCTATAAAGGTTCATGGTTGAATACAATCTAAAGTAATAACATTCCAATCAGTGTCAGCATTATTAGTTTGTTGCTAATTAATGCTAACAAGCATGAACCTGCTGTGAGCATGTTAGCATGCTGGTGTTAACATTAAGAACATCCTTATCAGGCCATTAGCATTAACTGTGCACTGTCTTTTCTTTAATTATAAACAACTCCATTATTAAGAGTTTTGTTAGCATGATTAAAAATATCATTAAGTAATTATAAATCCTATAAGTCAGTCTTTATTAAAACAATTTCTCCATAAAGCCTGGATTTTATTAATTTATATCGACTTTATTTTCTTAACATGCACTTGAAAATAACATAAAAAAAGATATAAAAAAAAGATATTATAGATGAGATAATAAAGCACATAATAAGTTGACCTAAGATGGTTGTAATCAGATAATCATGTAGCATAATATCTCACTGTCATATACCATAATGTTAGTGACAGTGCAGCTATGGACAGCTGTCAGAGTTGTTTGTGTGCTGAATTGATTCCACCACCAGCGAACATGTTCATTTCAGGTGGAGTGGAGAGGAGGGGGCAGGAACAGGATGAAGGGCCCTGAGCCTGATGATGATAAATGTCACACTTTGAATCATATGTTTTTACTAAAATTATCTGACAGACCAAAGGAAGATTTATGAGTCTGTGGGATATTTGTATTTTTTCTTCGGCTTCGCCATGGATGTGCCCTGGCACAGTCAGCACCAATTCAAACACAGCTGGCCTGCTCAGGGAAATTCATCTACCTTCATTAGGAATGCCAAAGTGACTCTGAAGATGCAATTCATTAATCCTCGGCAGTGAACAGTGTTCTTCATATTGTTATGGAAAATCAATGTGATTGAGCTGGAGGGCTGCCAGCGCGGGCCTCTGTCGAGGAGCCGTGGAACATGGCTCTAATTTATGCAGGCGGCATCACCAGATCAAGGAAGAAAAAAAAAAAATCCCAAAACACATCACACAATGTTAGCCTTACTTAACCACAGGGTCAAAATCATCACAGAACAACAGTGTGTTCACAGTGCAGGTGGGTATCTGACAAAGTGTGAATGAGGATGATAGATGATATTGTACCACTTTGCTTCATCCTGCAGTTGGCTCGGTCTTGGATCTACAGGTCCTTGTGCACTAAATGATCACAAGTGACAGACCGTAGCTGCCAGGGAGCTGATGATGTAATTGGTTACAGCTAAGTAAGGACAACTTGCATTCATCACGTTTTAAACGAACATTTTAAGCACAAAACATTCAAATTATATATATATTAAATACCCTTTTCACCACCTGAACATCTATCTTTATTGCTGTTGTAGATGCTTGAATTATTTTATTATTTCATTGATTAATTACCTTTGTTTTATTTTACATAATACATAGATAATAACCCCAGCTACTTTTTAAAAAGTTGTAAAAGTTTGGGATTATAAGGCCCAAACAGAAAACTTTACCATACAACTTTAACAGGCTTTGGAATAAATACATTATTACTTGCCTATAGCTATATACAATCCATAATTTCTTGGAGGCATCTGAGGAGTGGGACAATTTTTTTTAACACTTGACTTTTAAAAAAATATCCCACACCACATGGATTAGTAGTCAGGCAGTGCAGATATTCATCAGCAGGTCCAATTTGATTGAACTGCAAAACTAAAACTGCCATTTGATATTGGATAAAATATACAAAACTGAAATTTACAAATTTCAAAAATGTCAAGTGCTCGGAGAGCCCATGGGTATTCTTTAGCTAAGTCTTAAGAGCCTGGCAGACATCAGTTTCAGATTCTGTTGCTGTTCCAAGATTATGTCGAGGATCATTTGAAGTATTTTCAGGCCCTTGCACACTCCCTGGAATATGTTATATGGTAACTGAGGCTGACTGGGAATCATTTCATAGTATAAATTTTGACATTCAGAGCAACACGAAGAGTATAGATACAACAGCTTTCTTTTCACGTTCTCTCTTCAAAGGAAATCTGGTTTAAAATATGTATTTTGGGAGTAGAATATTCCCGGGTTCACAGGAGCATTTGTTGTTAACTGCAAGGTAGAGCATGATCCGTGTTCGTGGGTGAGGACAGAAAATAGAAATGGGGGTTTGTCAGAATGTTAAAGAAGTAATTATTTGTCTTAATCAAAAAATATTATAGTTCTTCTGAAGATGGTGCAGATAAAAAGCCTGTCAGAGATTTTCTTTTTTTTCATGGTGACAATGAGGAAGTCTGCCAAATGGCAATTAACTCCTTTACCAATACTGGAAATTAACATTATGTCTTTGTCTAATCACCAGGCATCCAATAAAGAATTCAAAACTTACATTCATGAGACTTCAAAGCTGTTATCCATAAATGTTTTATGATCAATAATGCCGTTATGATATTGCTATGTTTACAATGGTTGGAGAGTAGCGGTGGTTAGCTAATAGTGATGTTAATCAACTTGTCGTGCTGCACCTGTCCTGCTTGACAATGCCAATATAAAGTCCCTCCAGAGCCGGAGCCAGCACACTGTCAGTGACAAGTTTCACACAGTTTTTCATTGTCACACATCAAAATCATCAGCATGAGCCCAGTAGTACCACACAACAGCTACTGACTTGTCTTTCACATTGTGTAATGGCTTGTTCAAATGAAAGACATGATTCAACACAGCCTTGCTCAACAACTGCTCAGGTTTTCTGTAATTCTGTCATTGTTTCAATCTCTGCAAGGTGGCAACAATGTGCAGAACATGTCAGCTTGAGTATTGGACTCCAGTGTCTGTCAAAAATGTTACAATTTGAAAAGCAGAAATGATGTATTTAAGAGTTTGTGACTTGTAAAAGCATGTCAAATTTTGCAGGAACTACAAAACAACCTTCCAGAAACATTTAAAGAATATGTAAAACTATTAAAAAAGCAGGCTGGAGCACATCTACCTAGATCTTGTGCGCTGTTGTTATCGTCACATTTGCATACTCCAAAATCCAATGTCCGAGCACAAAATATATAGATAACATTAAATATAATGAATCTACTCCAAAATAGATGAGAAGTCCAAAAATAACAATTAGCAAACATTGAAATGGCACGTGTAGCTAGCTAGCATCTTTTTGTTTCTGTTAGCATGTTTGCTTGTAACTGTCCGTGACTGAAAGCGTCAGTGGTTGTGAAATATACAATGATATCTGCAACAGTGTTACATATTGTTTCAGTTCACTGTACCAATGAGTCTGTTTAGGCTTGAAGCTACGGTTTCTTTTAGTTCAAAGTCTTTTTTTATTTCAGTCGCTAATCTGACTTGCGTGGTGTACATTTGAATCTCGTATCTGAGGGAAGTGCACAGACATCTTCCCATTCAGAGGAGGCATGTGAATACAGTGAGAATCTTTGCAAAGAAACAAGTCAGTATAGTCAAGGTCAGACATTTTAGGGAAGCTAAACATAAGTGAAACACACTTTTGACACTTTTGGAGATGGACTTTGACGCCAGCCAGAATACAGTCACAGCTAACTTTAGCAAAACCTAATTTACTTCAGAGTTTGAACTTTTCAAACTTCATCCCATTTTTTCCCTCTGATCTCCACCATTTCTGTATTTTCTGAAGTAATTTGCAGGGCAGTAACAGGGACTAGGGGACAGCCAATAAATCAGTTGGCTTGTCAGCTAGCATTTTGGCTAACAACAAGAAAATGGGTAAAACACAGCGTTGGGCGGTCCAGCAAAATTGACTCCTAACCTCCATCTCTACCTTCATGTGTGAGATAAATGTATAACTACTTAAAAATGAAATTATTTTATTGGCAATCAGGATTTTAAACTTATTAAGCAGCCAGCCTCTGCCCTGTTGGCATCATATCACTGGGCTACTTGTGTATGTTTAATTAGTGTTGAGAACTGACAGGCCCCCCGCTCCAAGTTCCTTGATGTTTGCTGGTTGCCTTTGGCACCACTGACCACATAATCATTGCTGGGCACATCAGGGACAGGGCTTGATTTTCAAAGCCTTTCGCTCCACTGATTTGCTGTGCATCCATGAGATTGATCACAGTGGTTTATCTGTGGCAACATGTGCTTCATCCCTTCAGATTTGGGAGGTGGTTGCCTGAAGGGGTTGTGTCCTTGCTCCAGCTCTGGCTGAGGCGCCACACGAGCTAAGAGGGGGGAGGGATTCTATGACAGCAATACAGCCACGGCCCATCACAAGTTGCCTGTGGCCCCTTGTGATTAAAGCAGTGAGAGGCAGAGAGGGGGACAGAGGGAGAGGAAGAATGGAAGAGATAAAGGCGGAGAGAGAGAGAGGGAACTAAAGATACCATCAACTGTTGCTTTAAAAGAGGACAGATAAGTGTGACCTAACATTCATTAGGTCTTCAACTCAATTAAACCAAAATTATTTCTTATCTTACCTCCTGCCGTAAACTGTCAACACATCCAAAGATTGAAACGTCGCTGCAAGCCTGATGAGAAAATAATATACAAAGCTAAAGAAGCCGGAAAGAAACAGTATTTCTGTCAACAACGCTGCATTTGTGTGCATACATTATATAATATTTCTCTCACATTTAAGAGAACAGGAGAAAACATCTCCACAGTGATTACAAAGCAAGAGTGGAATTTAAATAGATGAAAATAAATGTAGTGGCACTAAATCAAAGCAGGAGGTAGTTGCCACTGTTTTTGGTATTCAGAAGATGGTGCTATTTGTTTGAGTATGCATTGTATTCATGAATCTGTTTATTTGCTCCCTGTGGCTTTCACAGCTGCCCTCTGCAGAAAGATTGTGTTTTATCAACACTGCTTGACACAGCCAGGAGTCCATGTTACAAACATATGCACATTCTATATTAATTTGTTGGAGTTTCAGAGGGAAAAAAAGGGAAAAACATAAAATATGTTGACATCAATACTTTTCACTTCAAGTTGGCGCTCCTTATGCTCCCATTGTGTAAAAGCCATGCCTATCAGGAACTCATTTTCATACAAGAGAAAACCTCTTTTACTGCCTCGTCTGCTACAACCACCACAAGTCGCATTTTTGAATATTTACTCGAGCTGCAGTTATTATCAGCCTCATCTCGCAAAATGCATGTGTCCTAATTAAGAAAGGCTTGATCACCTTTTCCCCTTAATTTACATAGCACAACTACTTACGCCTTAAAATTTAATGATGCGTTCTGTGTCACAGGAAGTTTAAAACAAAGTACCTGCAGCTGGGACCAATCTTGCCTTAAAATATGAGTAAAATCTCAAACTCGTGAAAAAAATGTAATCAGTGTATAGAAGCTGAAAGGTTTAAATTGATTGGCTGTGTGATCTTGTCTCATTCTTCTGCCTCACTGCAGCACTTTGCACCAGTTGGAGATAGGAGAGGGACTTTGACTGAGGCAAGAGAGGGAAGAGTTGGTGGGTAATTTACACTAATTTGAGCGAACTCAAATCTCAGAGCCTATTCCGCGGGAGACCTCAAGAGCACTTTCAGACGGTCAAAAAACTGTGCTAGTGTAGCCAGAAGAACAAGATCATTATTTCCATTGCACTTGTTCCATATACTGTAAGCTACAGACAAGCCCAGAGGGAAGGGAATTGGCATTGATTTTTCTTTAGAAATTGATTTTTCTCTTCACTGACAACAGTGTGAAGGCTTCAAAAATATACCAACAGGAGTGAATATGAACAGCAGCAGTACATAAAGTACTCCAACATTCAGACCTCCCACCTGGTCATGTGCGGGGCTCTCCAGGACAAGAGAAGGTGGAACAGGTTGCCCTTTTTTAAAAAATTTGAACTCTCCAAGTTTATAATATAAAATAGAAAACAAAACTGTGGTTATTAAATCACTTCCTTAACTCTAGCAGACAGTATAAAACATTGTTGTGTTTTTGTTTCTTTTTTTCTCATAGGACAAACTACTGGAGCTGAGTTGCAACTTTTAAAAAGTCCATCTTAAAATACAAAAAAAACAAACCAACAACAACTATACACAAAAGAGAGAGCCTTCATATTTCAGGCATTTTGCCTTGCTTCTTGGATTAAACACACAAAACATTGTCATATCGGAATGTTTTCGGACCAGTTCCAGCTATGAATTTTTTTTTTTTACACAGCCCTTTTGTGAGAAAAGAAAAGCTGGCATTGTAGATTTCTGCAAACCATGGGTGAGTTGAGATGAAACTTATTCGGCATAATTTAGAGTCTGTGTGAGACTCACCTGTCTCCTACAGAGTCTCTAGGTGACCTAGTATAACAAGCACAGTGGAGGAGGGTGAGACGGACCAATTGGTCAAACAGACGACAGACTGTCACCCAGGAGACACAAACAGTCTGTGTCCTGTTCTCATCAAATGCTAGTTGCCAAACAAATTTACTTGATTTTATCCATATCATGTTTAAACCCATTGAGTCAAAAAATGTTGCCAATGCATCTTTACATAGGTGAACAACAGCTTTAGAAATCAATAAAGATTTTAGGATTTGCAGAAATGTACATTTCCAACATTTCATCTGGCAAGTGGTTGTTTTAAAAGAATAGATTTGATGTCACTGTCTATCACTTAGATTCTATTTGTGTCTTTCTGGAGCAGCTATTTGTAGCAGCAAATAGCAGCATTCAACAATCACACAGAGAGAAACTACAGTGTAAAGAGGCAGACATAATAATTTCTCTACCTACCCTAACCTTGATGTACCAGAATGCAATGCAATGACGGGCTGTGTAATTGGGAATCTGTTTTTAAGTAGAAAGCAATCAAGGTTTTTCCTGCTTCGACATGGGACTGAAAATGTTTCAGTGGAGATCTAGACCTGGTTCTTTCATTACTTACTAAAAACCTACAAATAATTGCCAAGTTAATTGAGAATAATTTACAAGGTTTCCATCTGCTTCACAGTGAAAGCCAACAGATTCCCTCTGGATAGACGATATATGGGTTTTACTGAGCTAATAGAGGTCTTACATCACAAACATGCTAATATCTGCTGCGGTCCACTCGTGTGTTCTGTCTCCTGTTATCATGTAACAGCATCTATTTCACAACTGTGTGCATTAATGCTGCGGTTCATGTTTAGAAAGCAGCGACCTATATTTCATGACATCATCTATAACACAGCCCCCGATAATGGTGACAACTACGGCACGACCTCTGATTGGTGGTTGAGATGTTGAGCTCACCTGATAGGATGGTTTTATCAGGCTGCAAAAGGTTGCACAAAAAGCAGAGACAGCTGCTTTTTTACTTTTTTCCCCCCCGTCATTTAATGGCCATGATACAACACATCATTGTTCTCTCTTCCATCTGTCTATTTTTTTTTTTTTTACAAGAAAAAAACATTGTTGCAACGAACCAAAACAGAAGTAGAGAGCAGATTGAGGGAGAGGAAGTTGTAAAATCCAACATTTCATTGGAAAATAACACCTGTCACGCATGGATCAGATGAAATACATTGTATCTGGGTGGGGAATATTCTTCCTGAAAGCTCAACACATGCAGCTCCATAGGTATTTACACAGGCACACTGAGTGAACATGAAGCCCCGAGCTTTCCTGATCCCTTCACACTCACTTATCCACACACTTCCTTCTCCCGCTCTCTCCTTGCATATGCTTATCTCTTGAATACATCTTACGTGTCAATAATTGTTACTGAGGCAGGAGGCAGGGAGAGTTCACATCTCTCACATCCTGGGTTAGTTTGTAGGTCAGCTGACTGTGTTTGACAGTGATTAGCATGGCCTGTCTCTTTGCGGTGGCAGCTTCCCATTCTATGCATAAGGTCAATGTAAATATGCGCTATAATAATGTAATTATGCAAAATCACAGGGTGCTAAAGCTGGCCAGACCTGACATAGCTCATTCAATTAGGCTGCACTGATGTAACAGATGTACTTACTTTAGGAAGTGACACATTCTCAGCAACAGATTTTATCGCTGTGGGCCAATTTGATACACTTCCGTTTTTGCAGTGAGGGAGCATGTATAGAGTGACATGCTGCAAAAAAATGCAGCGTGGTTCCGAGAGAGCACGGGATTAGTGTTTTTTTTTCTTCCTTCTTTTCTCTGCCTCTGTTCTTAATATATCCATCAGCGTGCAGGGGACGTAATTATTCCTGAAAGGTGGAACAAGGAAGTGGCTTTTACGCTTGCAGAAAGCATTCCTCAGAATGATGACCGAAGGAAGTGAGATCAGAAGCAATTAACTACTGAGCGAGGAAAGTCGCAGGGCTCTAAATCTTATTGCTACGCAGCACTTAGGTTTGTGTTGTTGTTAATTACCAAAGTAGCTCGCACAAGTGAAAGAAAATCAGCATTTTTCTCATTCAGTTCTTTTTTGTTTGTCACTCGTGGTGCACTTTAGGGATCAGGAGGGGTGGAAATGCAGATTTTACACTATCGTTTTTGTTCAAACTGCTATAGAAACTTTTCATCTCAGTTTGAAACATGGCGTTTTAAACTGAGAGAAAGTTCATCATTCCTAACCTCACGAATGCAACATTTCCAGGGCTGCTGTTGTAGCCCTGATACCCTCCGCAGTTTAGATTGACAAGCGTTAAATAGCTTGGCGGCGGCTCCTATATGCTCTATTATCACAAGAGGACATATCGACTGTTCCTGTTTAATGCATCAAGACTCCTCCTGTAGCACCCTGTCTCTGGCCTTCATCTATGATTCATTTTTATTACCCATCATTCCTGGGACACGGGCCCCCTGAGGCTTCTACATGGCACGTGGGGCGGAGCGGAAGTTAGCTGACACCTAATCTGCTCAATGGCGAGCCGGTGTTATTTATTGGATCTCCCAGTGAATCCTGATTTGTTGACGGATGGGGCTAGGAGAGATCAAGCATTCAGTGTACATAGACAAAACACATAATGTGGAGAAAGCAAGGTTACGGGGCAGCCTCTGTTCACAGCCTATATTGAAAAAATACAATGAAATAAAAATTCATTGCATTCCCATCACCCCCCTTTTCTTCCCCTGTACCGTGCGAATATATCTGCACCAGTGAAAGCCCAGCTACCAAACCCCTCTGTATTACTCAGATTACTTTAAACAAAATCACTTTGACCAACATACAGTGATTCGCTATGCTGACAACTCCCCTGCAGATAATTTCCCTGTGTGCCTCTGTGTACATATTCCCTTTCTTCGCCCTCTATCAAATTTAATCAGTCTCAGCTTTCCTCACAAGCTGCAGCGGCATGGCCAGTAAAAATGCAACACGACTGACAACAGCAGAACTCTATTAATTCCTCAACCACCATGGCTGCTGGTCCTGTGTAATATTTGTCTTAGCCTGGAGGAGGGAGAGGGGTATGTAAATTGTGTGGAATATGTTTCAGAATATCAACGATTTGAGATGCTTTCCCCCCATGGTAGTAACCTCTTTATCTACACTGCTCCGTGTGTGTGTGTTTCTTTGCTCAGCATGTGATTTGATTTTACCCAACCTGCAGTTGAACAACAGCATCTTTATGAACCATGCTGCAGCAAAGGATCAGCGTCTTAACCCATTCAGAATACAGACAACCAACACGTGTTCCAATCACAGACGAACAAAGTGATGGTGGATTTCTATTCTAACTGCACTCATAATTCATTATGATAGGTAGAACAATTTATGTGGAATTTCTTTTGTCCATTCCAATGGACAGATCATTTGAATATAAGGGAACACACAATATTAATTATAATAAAAAACAAAAAGAACATGAATTAAATTAGTTTCCATTAATGGTAAACTCACAGCAATGAATAAAGTTATGCTTTACATCATGTAACACATGTTTTACCCCTTTTTTTTTTTTTTTTTTTTAAATTAATACAATGTTTAATAGAAAATCTCTTTATTTTTATATTCTGTGTACGTAATCTGTAGGATGCATTTCAGGCTGATTGTATCATTAGAACATCAAATTAAAACAGTCAGAATAAATCAAAGCAATAACCCTATTTCCGCAATCTATTTCCCTTCTGGTGACATTCAGCAATCACCGCACATTTACACCATGCTGTGGTCTTCACACTTGTAT